>CP139506.1:258947481-259452481 GCA_021014915.2 Artemisia tridentata subsp. tridentata
GCTGCTGCAGTAGCTGCCATGAATTCTGATTCACATGATGATAGTGCCACTGTAGGTTGCTTCTGAGTACACCAGGTAATAGGTGACTCTCCAAAGTAAAATACGATTCCAGTAGTTCCTTTTCCTTGATCAGTGTTGATTCCATAACTACTGTCGCTGTAACCTGTAATTTTGCAGCCGCCTTCTTTCTTGTATATTATTCCATGTTCCTTTGTTCCTTTGATATATCGGATCACTTGTTTAATTGCCTTCAGGTGATGGTCCTTCGGGTCTTGCATGAATCTGCTGAGTAGTCCGACTGAATAACTAAGATCTGGTCTTGTGTGCAGTAAGTACCTAAGACTTCCAATCAAGCTTCGGTAGTAAGTTGCGTCAACTGGGTTTCCATCTTCCGCCTTGACCAACGTAGTACCGGGATTCAATGGTATCTTAGTATCATTGCTATCCGTCATGCTTGTTTCTTTTAAGATCTTGTTAATATACCCTGTTTGCTTGATGGTAATCTCTCCTCCTGTCTGTGTAACTTCTATCCCAAGGTAATAAGCTAGTAACCCTAAGTCACTCATTTCGAATTTATCTTTCATCTGGGATTTGAACAAGTCTATTTCCTTCTTTGGAGTGCCCGTGATTATCAAATCATCTACATATACTCCAACTATAAGTGTAGAAGTCTTGCTTCTCTTTGTGTAAACTGCTTGTTCGAGATTACATTTCTTAAATTCTAATGACTTCAAGGTTTGATCAAGCTTCACGTTCCAAGCTCTCGGTGCTTGTCTTAAGCCATACAAAGCTTTTGTTAGCTTGTATACTTTTCCTAGTTTTCCTTGTTGAATAAAACCTTCAGGTTGTGTAACATAGACTTCCTCCTTCAATTCTCCATGTAAAAATGCTGATTTTACATCTAAGTGGTGTACTTGCCAACCATGATATGCTGCTAGTGCTAATATTAAACAGACTGTTTCTATCCTAGCAACTGGTGCAAATACTTCATCGAAGTCTACTCCTTGTTCTTGTACATAACATTTTGCTACTAATCTTGCCTTATACTTTATGATCTTTCCTTGAGCATCTCTCTTGGTTTTATAAACCCACCTGAGTCCTATTTCCTTCTGGTTTTCAGGCAATGTGGTAAGAGTCCATGTGTTATTCTTGTTGATTGAATCTAATTCAACCTCCATGGCCTCAATCCACTTCCTATCTTTAGATGCTTCCTTATAATTTCGAGGTTCTTCTTCTGTGAAGAATAGACTAGGCGTTTCTACTTCGTGTGTTTTGTGATAAACTTCCGTTATATTTCTTAAACCTCGAATTGGTCTATGATCATATCTGTCTGAGCTTTCTAATGAGCTACCAGTAGCTTCTTGTTCCTCTTCTGAGTTAGGGTCGTAATTATATGTTGGTGGTGTAATTGGTGAGTTTGGTTCTGATGTTGGATCTGGCAATGGATCCGGTATTGGATACGTGTTGTCATTGTTTTCTATGTTGACTGGTGTAGGGTTTTCATAGTCAACTTCGTCTACCACAAAACTAGTCCAAAATGTGTCTTGTGTTCTTGTATCCTCTCCATTCTTCTCCCAATCCCACGGTTTTGTTTCCATAAACTTTACGTCCCTACTTACATGTTTCTTCCGTCTTATCGGATCATATAGCCTACATGCTTTTGATCCTTCCTCTACTCCTAAATAAATCATCGGAATGCTTCTATCATCTAACTTCTTCAAGTGAGGTATCGTTATCTTAGCATAAGCTGTGCATCTGAATATTCTTAGGTATTCCAGATTTGGTTTTCTGTTGTAGAGGGCTTCATATGGTGTTTTATCTTCCAGGGCCTTCGTAGGTACCCTGTTGAGTATGTAAATGGCGTGCCTAACTGCTTCCGCCCAAAAAGTTAAGGGTAACTTCATCGCTTTCATCATACTCCTAGTAGTTGATAAAACTATCCTATTCTTTCTTTCTACTACACCATTCTGTTGTGGTGAGTATGGTGCTGTCAACTGTCTTGCTATACCATTCTCCTTACAGTATTTGATGAATTCATTAGATGTAAATTCACCTCCTCTATCCGTTCTTAGCATTTTTACTTTCACCTTCAACTCCATTTCAACCTTCTGCCTAAATTCCTTAAATGTTTCAAATGCCTGATCTTTCGATGTGAGAAAATAAGGCCACATGAAACGTGTACAGTCATCTACTAGTAAGAAGATGAGCTTCTTTCCACAGTGTGTGGCTGGACTTATGGGACCATAGAGATCTCCATAAACCAAGTCAAAATGGGTTCTTTGATCTTAATTTAGCTTTGTTCGGAAATGGTGTTCTAATGTGTTTCCCTAATAAACATGCATCACAAATTTGTCCTGCATGACTTATTCTCGGTATTCCTTCAACTATACCCTTTCTTGTCATCTTGTCTAATGCGTCAAAATTCAGATGACTTAATCTAGCGTGCCATAACCATGCTTGGTTATCTATGTTTGCTAAGAGACATATAGGTGCTTCTATATGTAGTCTAATACTGTAAAGTCGATTCTTAGATCGTTCTACCTTCATCAACAATGTCTTGTTCTTATCATACAAAGTCAGTTTGTTTCCATCCATGATGATCTTACAACCTATCTCGGTAAGTTGTCCTAGACTAAGTATGTTACTCTTGAGGTTTGGTATGTAGTAAACGTCTGAAACTATCTTCTGTTGTTGGTTCCTACATCCTAACAATATTGAACCTCTACCCTTTATCTCAACATACGATCCATCTCCAAAACGAACGCGTCCAGTGGTGCTTTCGTCAATATCTTTAAAATGACTCTTGGTTCCAGTCATATGGTTACTTGCACCATTATCTAAATACCATATGCTAGCATCTGTTGTAGCATATTTTTGGGGTTGTATCTGACCTTCGTTCAACAAAACTTCTTCAGTTTCGTGTCTAGCCATTAATAGTGATGGTTCATCGTCTTCTAAGATAAGGTTTGATTGTTCGTGATTTGTTGATGGTTTTCTACATTCATTCCTTACATGTCCTGGTTTTCCACAGTTATAACATGTAATCTTACTCTTATCCCACCCTCGTTTTCCATTATTCGATTTATCTTTGTGAGACGAGTTTCCGCCATTCGAGTTTCCTTTATTTCCCTTATTCTGCCAGTTTCCTCGTGAGTTGTTTGATCTACCACCGCGTTTGTGAAAGTGTGTTCCTTTCTTAGAGTGTTCGCCTTGTGCGAATAATAAGTTATCCTGGCTTTCTACTTGTCCTCCCTTTCGGAGTTTTATCCTTTCCTCGAATGCTTTAAGTTTTCCTACGATCTCATCTAACGTAATGTCATTGAGATCATTCGTCTGTTCTATGGATGCTACTACTTGAATGAACCTATCTGGTGTGGAGTCTAATAGTTTACGTACTAAAAGTGATTCATCCAAAGTCTTTCCTAATTCTGTTGCCTTCGTGGCATAGCCATTCAGTTTGGCTGTAAATGCATCCACCGTTTCATTTTCCTTCATTTGAAGGGTATGAAATCCAATCATCAGTGATTGTAACCGTGATTGTTGCACCCTTTCTTCTCCAACATGTCTTTTCCTTAAAGATTCCCATAATTCTTTTGCCGTCTTACAACTTGCTACTTGTAAAATCACATCTTCGGTCAATGCTTGATATAGGAGGGCAAGTGTTGCCTTATCCTTTTTACCATCTACTTCCGTGTTTTCCTTAGGTTCTATAGTCTCCCATAAACCATGTGCTTCTAGTATAACCTTAATTTGTATTGCCCAAACCGTGTAGTTTGTGGTTTTGAGTTTAGGGCATTGGTATTGTGCAATGGGTGTTACGGGTTTGACTGTATTGTTTGATGTGCTTGTATCGTTACCGGCCATCGTATATGTGTTTATGATCTTCACTTTCTATTTGTATGGGAATTTCTAACTAGTGGTATCACTTAATACTATGAGAACAGAAATAGTTATCCGGGAATCCTAATATGGAACTATGAATTTCTAATAGTATAAACTAAGTATCTATACTATAAATATGAAAGGAAATCCAAAAGTTTGAGATTTTTGTGACCTTGTGTGTTTGTCACACGCGTATTCCCTTCTTGTCGGTACTAGAATATACCAACTATACTTTTCTTTTCCCTCGTTCTTGTCTCCAAAGCAATCGGTACACCCTTATTTGGTGTTGTTAACTTGCTTTCTTCAAAATATACCACTCCTCGTACCACGTTGTCCTTCCTTTTGTGTCGACTCGCAAAACAACTTGTGCTTTGTGATTTCTTTGTCTCGGCTTGTCTCCAAATTCTTCAAGAAGTTCTCGAAAAACTTTCAAGGATTTGTTCTTTGTCTTCAAGTCTCGGTAAAAACACAAAAGTGGTTAAAAAAATTACCCTTGGTAATTTAAAAGAAACAAACGAATTGTTTGTCTTCTTTTCTTTGTTGTTGATTTGAAACCGATTTATCCTTAGACAAAACGATTTGTCTCGGATTTATTTCAAAGAAAAAAAAACTCGCAAGTTCTTTGCAAACAACAAGTCGTCGTCCTTGTTATTTTCTAGTTTCCAAATCTTTGTGGACTCTCAAGCCCTACAAAATACCCTCGGTATTTGTTTCAAAAGACCAAGCGAATTGCTTGTCTTTGTTATACTACTCGACGGTAGTATGTCAACAAGTGAAAGCGAATACTTATGTCCTTGTCGCCCTCGTTGCTTGTCCGCGTTCTACAATACCTTCTTCTTCTTTTGTTCCACACCATATCTGCAACAACCTAAAGAAATACCCACGGTATCCTTGCGAGCAAGTGATCAAAATGCTCCTGTTGTTGTCCTTTGTATTGCGAGCGTTATTCCAAAACAATCCTCGATTGTTTTCTTCTTCGGTATACCCTTTCTTCAATCCAAGCAACGTCCTTTTTCTTCTTCCAACGTACGTTTTCTTCTCCACCTTTGTCCGCGACAAAGAGGCTTTGGTTTCGTTGTATGATATTGAAAGCCAACAAGTTTTGTAAACAAAGTTTTCTTTGTTTTGTTCTTGTCGCGTTCAGGATCAAGCCAACGCAAACTCTCAAGTCACCACTTCGTTTGGTGCCTTGTCGAATGCAATTTCAACACAAGTACGGTCGTGCACTACTTTCCCTGCGTCTAAAGTTATCTAGGCAACGTATATCTAATATGTACGTCGCGTTCTTATCCTCTGAAACAATGGTTTCAGCGTGTATTTTTCTTTGGTATCTTTTGGTCTCGCTAAAATGAAAGTTTTGGATATGAATTGATGTTTTGTTGTAGCGAGCGTGAGGCTCTTGATGCCAAATGTTGGTCCCAAATATGAGTATAGTCGATATATGAAAATTGCAAAAGTAGAACTAGATAACTTTTATTAATCGTCTAAAAACTAGAATTTCGTTACATATGTCCAAGTATAAATAGGCATCGAATGGTCATGTCCAAACGACACAATGGTTCGTTTTTTTAACCGCCAAAACTAACTAAACTACTAACTACCATAACCGCTATTCGGTTATTGTCTTTACAACGAACATGTTTGGTCCTTGAAGTTCTTGTGTCTTCAATTTAGAACAATGAGCGAGATTATATGCACACAGACCCAAAGTGCATTTCCAATGTTTGACTGGTTTGTGGGTCCCGTTAAAATGTCGTCCCACTCTTTTAGAAATTTGTCGAGACAAAAAGACTTGGGACCAAAAGTTTGGCACGACCATAAAGGGTCGTTATTGTCGACCCAAAGTGTTTGGGTCGACTTTTCTTCACATTTTGGGTCGAGATTGTAGTGCCAAAGTGTTCCATTTTTTGTAGTTTATAGGGAAACATAATGTCTTTAGGGTAAACGGAACTCAATTTCAGCAATGTGCTATTCCTGCTGCTAATGAAGCTAGCTCTCACCAGTGGATACGATGTGATCACACTAGCAACACCAGGTAGAAAATGGTATATATGTGGCGTGGGAAAGCATTGTGAGATGGGGCTGAAGTTGTTCATCAACGTACTACCCTATCCAACATACGCCCCTCCTCCGTACTATGGACCAAGAAAACTCGCACCACCAAAATTCTAGGTCTTGAAGATCGCCCTTTTCTTGTATTTTATAGTGATATGATGTGTTTCTTATTCTCAAGGATATTGTTATATCTATCTTTCTTTTTCTTGTACCTACCGGTTGGATTGAATTTAGTGACGTGTGAAAATCTTGTGTTTAGTACTCCGTATTTATCAGTGCTAGAGTGGTCTTATCTATAAAAACATGAAGAACCTTTCATGTTATTATTACGCACAGTATCCTTTATTCTCATTAGTGTAACTTGCTCATTACTTTACTGTATACCAGCCGACATGGACCATGCAATGCACGGGTCTTTTCCTCAATAATATATCGGTACTCTCGTACTTTATTTTAGTTCATTTTTATTGTACATGTTATTTCAAATAAGACTAAGAAATACAACCAACCTAGAAAGAGAGACGACTAAGATTCACGTAAAATAAAAATGTTCGGAAAATAACTTTTTCTTGAGTAGAATATCATAAACTTTGAAGGGAGTTGATATGCACACCACCAAAAGTGATGTGCACACCACAAAATCACACTTGTGATGCACATAGTATAACATCACATATGCATAATTTTGGTGTGCATATCACTTTTGGTGGTGTGCATATCAACTCCCAACATTTAAATATGGTTTGGAGATCTTATTTCATTAGCCGGGTTATTTACGAGTATATATGGATCCAACTCAAAATGAGACTTGTTAATTAGTAGATTTTTGATGAGGTTGATTTTAAAATAATAGGTTTTTCTAAACTTATGTAATGTGTTAGTGAGACTCATTAGTACATCTAGTTGTGGATTTGCTTATGAGAGGTAGGAAATTTACCCGTATGAACAAGTTGGGCACTAAATTGAGCAAATTGGACCGTATCCTCATCTCTCACCACTTTCTCGCCCTGTGGCCTAATACTCATCGGACCTCCTTGTTTTAAAAACCCATACCACAGGCTACGGCCCCATCCCCTTTAAATTCTTTAACTCATGGATTTCAAATGTGGACTTTCAATCCATCATTACTAACTCTTGTTTTATATCTCCCCTGCTCCCCACTACTCTCGTCACTCACCAACAACCTCTATCCCAACCCAGCTATGTCAGCCCAATACTTTCCCTTGGGCCTCACCCTGCAATGGTTTTGAAAAGAAAACTCTAGGAATTAGAAAAATGCATACGTGTGTCGGTGTGCTTTTCAAAAATCACAATGTCATCAGTCATCTTAAACCAAGGTGCATCTACTAGAAATTAAAGCCTAGAATGGTGGATTGAGAAATCAAGAGATTGAAGATCCAATATCTTGTATGAAACAAATTGAAGAAATGGAGCATATACAAAACTTAGACCTCATCCAAAAAACCAACGTTAAATGGGCAATCGAGGGGATGAAAATTCTAAGTACTTTCATGGCCTTCTCAACAACAAATTTTCTAAATCCAGAATTAATGGCATGAACATTAACGGGGTTTAGGTCTCAGATCCGTCTTTGGTGATCTCGCATGTTTTCAACTCCTACAAAATAAAATTTGAAGATAACTCTCCTTGTAGGCCTTGCTTCCCTAGCAATCTTTTCAAATCCCTCTCGGATCACGAGATCTCACTTCTTGGGGCTCGTTTTTCGACTAAGGAGATTAAGGACGCAGTTTGGGATTGTGATAGCGAAAAGGATCCCGGGCCCGATGGTTTCACCTTCAAATTCATCAAACACTTTTGGGACAGAATTGGGAATGACTTCATCAACGTGGTCAAAAGATTCGAGCTTGATGCCTCCATCCCTAAAGGTTGCAACTCTTCATTCATTTCACTTGTTCCAAAATCTAAAAACCCCATCCAAATTAATGACTTTAGACCCATTAGTCTCATTGGGTGTCAATGCAATGTGATTGCCAAAGTCCTTGCTAATTGGCTTCTTCAAGTAGTTCATTCGGTTATAAGTGAGGTTCAAACTACTTTCATTAAAGAGAGGCAAATAACTGATGGCTCTCTTATGGTGAACGAAATCATTTCTTGGGCTTCTAAGAAGAAGAACGGCTTTTCACTCTCAAAATTGACTTTGAATAGGCTTTCGACTCTCTTGATTTGAAATTTATAGATCATACCATGGAACAAATGGGGTTTAGCACTAAATGGGATGGATCCGTGGTTGCCTCAATTCGTCGTATGTCTCGGTTCTTGTCAACGGTTCTCCAACCAAGGAATTTAAGATTGGTAAAGGATTCTCAAGGAGACCCCTTATCTCAATTTCTCTTCATCATCGTTATTGATGTAACACCCCGTGCCCGCTTATACCAAAACTTAAAACTTTTAGAGCGGAAACGCTTGACTTTTACGGACATCTGGTTACTCTTTTGACTACTGAAAAAATATATAAACATTCAGACCTTGAGACTATTTTTAAATGAAACTAGACTCAATTACCTTCAAAACGACGGGTGGCGCGACCCGTGACGACTTACGGATTAAAAGATATGATTTTTACAATTTGACGGGTTATGCATTAAACCAATTTTGACCCATTTACACTACAAACCATCTATACCAATTCATTTGCCCACCAAACTTGGCCAACGTCATTACTTTAACATATAAAATATGTTCCATAAACACTTGACCCGTTTACAACCCAAAATGGGTACTTTTACACTTTTGCCAAACACCCCCTTAACTTTGACCCTAAACACATAAAACATACTTTGACCCATCGGTTGACCACCAAATTGATAGGACAACCTTAACATACCATTTTCCACGCGGCTACACTATAGCAACCAATAAAAGACCAACGGGGGTACAAACTTTGTGGAAAACTAGAAGGGGGGGGGGGTTGAATAGTTTTACGTCTTTTTAATTTTTATTATTTTGAAAACTTTTGTTTACTTTTAAAAACTTAGATTCGAATATATGTGAACTCAACTCTTGAACAATATGAACAAATGTAAATATATCTAATCTAGCAATGTAAGTAAAGTAATGAAATGAAGTAAAAGGTAGAGATGGAAAGATCTAACCAAGACACAAGAGATTTATAGTGGTTCGGCTACAAGGACACCTTCCTTGCCCTACTCCACTCCCCGAGTCACCTACTCGAGAGTTTTCTTCACTATGTCAACAAGCTCCCTTATGGCGGAGAAAACCTTACACAACTTTCGCTTACACCGGCTTAACGACACAAAGCTAAATGTCGAGTTCTAATCGTAGCTAGAACCAATCTCACAACTAATACACGACTTATTCACACCTTCTTCACGACACCTTCACGACTTCTTCACGACTTCTTCTTTACACCTTCTTCACAACTTCTACACAACTTGACACTACTACTTCTTTACACCTTTACTACTTACACAACTTCACTACTTACACACTAATCTATCCCAAACAATTATACTCACAACTATCTAACAAATATACACAACTTTATACACAAATGAATGATGACACCAACAACTTAGGTAACTAAGTTGCAATACTTCTTCACTAGTAGTTGAAGGAGTATTCTTCTCTTGCACTTGAATGGAGGTAGCTTGGATCATTTAGAAACCAATGCTTAAGAAGATATGATCAAAGGATTTTAGAAAGAATTTACAAGGATTAGAAAGAGTTTAAAACAGAAAGTTTTGAGTGCCAAGAGGTGAGTAAAAATCCAGGGGAAGGCTGGTATTTATAGGCAGAAAAACTGGACAGCTGGAGCTAGAGGAGCGTGGCCGGCCCCCTTAAATAGGGGGGCGGTCCCCTTAATTTTAAGGGGGCCGCCTAGCAAAATTAAGGGGACCGCCCAAGCTAGACGTTGCCCAGTTTTGTCCTTTTGTGGGGAAGGATTTTCTGGAACATTTTAACTGATTTTGGTTAAAAATTTAAATTCCCATTTTTGTAGTTGATTAAACCTTTTTATTTATTACCAAAAATGTTTTTCTAAAATATATAAAATGTTTTAGACATTTTATAAAATGTTTAGAGTTTAAGAAAATGTTCCTTTGATCATATAATGCATTAAGCATTAGTTCATTCATACCTTAAGTGATTTGGTTGTTGAAATGAATATTTACAACTAAATACTTGTTTATTTGATAAGTTTATGTTTTAATGAGTTTACATTTTGTGATCATGAAAACATAGAGATATGAATAAATGTTAATATTGTTTTTAGGCATTATTTATGTCAACAATCTCCTCCTTTTTGATGATTACAAAACTTAAACTCATTAAATCCAAAAATTTAAGTTTGGACAAGTATTTAGTGAGTTTATATTCACTTCTCCCCCTTTTTGTAAAATCAAAAAGGTTAAGCCGACAATATTTAGAGATTAAATTTGTCGGGACGAGAACTCCCCCTTGATGTGTGCTCCCCCTTGTTCGAGGGCGCCAAGGAGACGAGCTATGGAACACTTGACTGCAAAAACAAGTTAGGAGTACAAGACATATATATGCATAGCAAAAATATTTAAATCAATAAACTAGTTTTATTCATGCATTCAAGATGATCATGTATGATACATGAAACATCATTACATTACATAAAATACTTAAAAACAAAATGATTACAACATAATTAAAAGTACTAAAGGTCCTCATATTGCCAAAGAGAGCGGTTGGACTTGCTTGCGACACAAAAGGTTGAGGGACTTTATTTTTGAGCGGAAAGCATGTGATGGATTTAGGGGTTTGATGGTGAATAAAATGGAGTGGGTGAATTGGATCTAGCGACATTGAATCGTTTTATGGGAGGAATAGGGTGAGAACGTGTGAGAAGATATTTGATCCAAGAAATATCTTCACTTAGGTGGAGGATTTGTTTTTGAAGGAAGATGCAACAAGGGAAATAGTGGGTGTAATTGTTAACTTGATCCAAGTTTAGTGGGTGTGGTAAACAATTTGAGTAGGGTGATGATGGAGGTTGTCCCTTGTTGCGTTGTGCAATATGCATAGCAAGGAGATCACTAAGATCATGGGTTTGGTTAATTTCTTCATAAAGCCTTTGTCTTTCATGAATGGGGTTTTGGATATTTGGTGGAAATGGATGGTATTGAGGTGTGTGATTAGAGTGAAATTTTGATGGTTGATCAAGGTGATGAGGTTTTTCAAAGGTTTCATTGAAGTTGTTTTGAGGAAAAGGAATGTAGTTTGGAATGGATGTGGATTGTTGGCCAAAATGATAGGGTTTGTGAAATGGTTCAATGGAGTGTGGTTGAGATCTTGGAGAGTAATTTGGTATGAGTGAGGATGGAGGTGTTGGTTGTCTTGATGCACCATTTGTGAAGGATTTGTTGTGAGGGTGAGGTTTTCTTTTCCACCCGGGTTTTAGGGTCATCCTTGCTAGCTTTGAGGTTTTTGGTTTTTGGTTGATTTGGGAAGACATGATGAGATGAATGAATGTGATGAGGTATGAGGTTATTTATAGAGGAGGATTTGTATGATTTGAGGATGGATAGACATGTTTGGGTGACCAAGACAGAATATGTTTGTGAATTTAGGGAAGGATAGGGTAAAATGGGCTGAAAAGCAGAAAAAGATTCTGTGAACCCGTTCAGCAGATGGCCGGTCCCCTTAATTGTGGGCGGTCCCCTTAATAATTAAGGAGGCCGCCTTATACATTAAGGGGGCCGCCCATCTGGTACTTTTCTGGGTTCCAGAAATGGGTTTTTCTGCAGAAAAATAGGTAAGGATGGCTATGTTTTGAGCTTTTGGTTTTAGGCAAGTCCCACTCTTTGAGGCAATAGAGTAAAATATAAAGCATGCACATCATATAAGTTAAACAAATAGGCAAGCAATGAATAATATCTAGCAATTTAGTTAAGGCAATTAATTATCTAAGGCAAGAGTAAAGGAGCAAAGGCACTAGAACTTAATAGAGAATAAAAGATAGAACAAATTTGAGGATGTGATTGATAATCTTGTTCTAGTGTGTGCCTATATGCAACAAATGTGAAGATGCGATTGTTTCGACTCCTAGATGCAAAAATTTTCTAAGAAACAATCCAAGGTCTTCTTGATTTAATTTTGCTCAACATATGAATATCAAAGATACATATTAGATTATATATTTTGACAATTCATGCTAGACTTTATGCATGAAAAAAAAATGTTTTTAGGATTATTCAACAATAAAAAAAAATGGTTTTCATGTGTTATCCTAAGATGTGAGAATGTTTTGAAGAAGATAGATTGGGTTTTGTAAAAGTTTTTATGCAGAGAAAAATATTTTCCAATCTTTAATTTTGTGCAAAATAGATTCCTAGACTCAGGAGGAAAAAATATACTAATGATTTTATCAAAAATGCAAAGAATTTAGTCAACTTGTTCCATCATTCCTAAGCCTAAACGTAAGTGGTTAAATAATTCACGCTTGAGGGGCTTTGTGAATATGTCTGCTAAGTTATCTTCCGATGCAACCTTTTCTATAGATATATTTCCTTTTTGAACGTTATCGCGAAGGAAGTGGTGACGTATTTCTATATGCTTAGTTCTAGAGTGTTGTACGGGGTTCTTACTTAAATCTATGGCACCTTTGTTATCACACATAATTGGGACATTATCTAACCTAATGCCATAATCTACAAGAGCTTGTTTCACCCATAGTGCTTGTTGACATGCCTTTCCAGCGCTTACGTATTCGGCTTCTGTAGTAGAAATAGCAAGAGCGGTTTGCTTCTTGGAAAACCACGATGTTAAACAACATCCCATGAATGTGCAAATTCCGCTAGTGCTCTTTCTATCCACGTAGTCTCCCGCATGATCCGAATCCGCATAAACAATGGTTTCTATGCCGGATCCCTTAGGATACCATAATCCTAAGTGTATAGTGCCTTTAATGTATCGGAAGATACGCTTAACCGCTTCTAGGTGAGAGGTTTTGGGATCCTCTTGAAAACGAGCACAAAGGCAGACACTAAACATGATATCCGGTCTACTTGCCATTATGTATAGTAAACTTCCTATCATTCCTCTATACTTAGTGTTTTCTACAGACTCACCCTCTTCGTCTCTTGTGAGTTTTACTTCCGTAGACATCGGTGTCTTCATAGGCTTAGAGTCCTCTAGTCCAAATTTCTTAAGCATTTCCTTAATGTACTTAGATTGATTAAAAAATATTCCATCTTCTAATTGTTTTATTTGTAATCCTAGGAAGAAGTTAAGTTCACCCATCATACTCATCTCAAACTCATCGTGCATGATTTTGGCGAATTCATCACACATATCCTGACAAGTCGATCCAAATATAATGTCATCAACATATATTTGGACAATGATGAGATTTGGACTTTTCTTTTTCGTGAAAAGAGTGTTATCTACCATTCCCATGGAATAATCATGTTTAATAAGAAAAGCTTTTAATCGATCATACCAAGCCTTAGGAGCTTGTTTGAGTCCATATAAAGCTTTCTTGAGTCTATAAACATAATCAGGTTTTGCGAAGTCAATGAATCCTGGAGGTTGTGCCACGTATACCTCCTCATTGATAAAGCCGTTAAGGAATGCACTTTTCACGTCCATTTGAAATAACTTAAAGTCTAGGGCGCATGCATAGGCAAGGAGTATTCTTATAGATTCTAACCTAGCTACGGGGGCATAAGTTTCGTCATAATCAATTCCTTCCTATTGATTATAACCTTGGGCTACTAACCTAGCTTTGTTCCTAGTAACTATTCCATTTTCATCCAACTTATTTCTATATATCCATTTGGTTCCTATGATGGTCATGTTCATGAGATTTGGGACTAGTTCCCAAACATCATTTGTCTTAAATTGGTTTAGTTCCTCTTGCATGGCCATAACCCAACTTTCATCTTTTAAGGCTTCATTTATATTCTTAGGTTCTATTGTTGAGAGAAAACAAAAGAAGTTATTTTTATCTTGAGCTTGTGATCTAAGGGTTCTTTGGTTTAGGCTTCCTATTATATTATCTATTGGATGTGATTTAGATTCCTTAATATTTACTACTTCGTTTTCTCCTAGTGTTATATTTTCATTATCATCACCTAAGGGTTTAGTTTTACTAACCTCAATAGCTTCTTTTTCAACTAGGTCATCATCTTCTAGAGGCAATGTTTTAGGTGGTGGTGGAGTTTCATCAAATGTTACATTCAAGGATTCTTCTACTTTCATAGTGTGTTTATTAAGTATTATATAGGCTTTACTATTTTGCGAATACCCTAGAAAAGTTCCTTCGTACGACTTAGGATCAAATTTAGTAAGGTAATCTTTTGTATTGAGAACAAAACATTTTCTCCCGAATACCCTAAAGTAATTTAAATTAGGTTTTCTACCTCTTAATAATTCATATGGGGTTTTTCCTAATAATCTCCTAATTGATACTCTATTTATTATATATGTTGATGTATCTACGTCATGACACCAAAATTTTTGTGGGATAGATTGTTCATTTAGCATTGTTTTACTCATTTCTTGTAGGGAACGATTCTTTCTTTCTACTACCCCATTTGATTATGGAGTGCGAGGAGCGGAGAAATTGTGAGATATTCCATTTAAATCACAATATTTTCCGAACTGCACTTCGTTATCAAATTCCCGACCATGGTCCGTCCTAATAGATACTATGGAACATCCTAATTTGTTTTGAATCATTTTACTAAATATTTCAAACTTATTAAAGGCTTCGGTTTTATCACTTAAAAATCTAGTCCACGTGTATCGTGAATAATCGTCTACAATTACCAAGGTATAACGATTACCTCCGTAACTCCGCACAGCGGATGGACCAAATAGGTCAATGTGTAATAGTTCTAGGCATCTAGTAGTGGAGACTATGTTCTTAGCTTTGTGACTAGCATGTGCTTGTTTTCCTATTTTACAGGCATCGCAAAAGTGTTGATCATATTTTAGGTTTGGCAAGTTTCTAACTAATTCCTTAGAGGCTAGGGATTGTATTTGTTGCATGTTCGCGTGTCCTAATCTCCTATGCCACAAAGTGGAGTTTTCATCTAAGGTTGCTAGACATATTTTATCTTCCGGCTTATTTCCTAGTTTCATGACATATACGCCACCTTTCCTAATTCCTCTACCTATGACCTTTCCGTCCTTAACTATTTCGCTATCTCTATCGGTAAAGGTAACTCTACACTTATTATCACATATTTGTCCTATACTAAGCAAGTTGTATGTTAAATTATCTACATGCTCAACATTTTCAATAGTTAGAGAGTCTTGAGAGATCGTACCTTTGCCAATGATTTTACCGCGAAAATCACTACCGAAAATAACATTACCTCCGTTGTATGCCTTGTAGGAGGAAAATAGCTTGCGATTCCCCGTCATGTGTTTCGAGCATCCACTATCCTTGATCCATTCACCGGGCTCCAAATTTATTCCTAAACATATTTCATCGGTGGCTTGAGCTACAAGACATTTTTCGTCGTTTGCTTTTTCCGCTTCGTCTTTGTCGCTATCACTCCATGTTCCACTAACAAAGGTGCCTTGGTAATCATAACCCGGTGGCTTTGAACATTCGCCAATGAGATGGTTTTGGCTTCCACATCTAAAGCACTTCCTTTTCCCGTAGTTATCATTCCTATTTCTTTGAAGCGATCTTCTTTCATCTCGCGGTTGTCTTGTGAAACTTCCTCGTCTCTTGAAGAATTTCTTGAATTCTCTTACGGCCATTGCATATTCTTCGTCTTCGCTTTCGTCACTTGAATCGCCATCATCACTAAGTTCCTTTTTGGCTTTTAGCGCGAGAGACTTGACTTGATCTTTCTTGTTCTTGACCGTTTCCGAATCTCTCTTTATGATTTCTTCATGGACCTTCAAGTTGCCGATAAGGTCATCAAGCGGTAACGTAATCAAGTTCTTTGATTCTTCAATCGCCGTGACCTTCGCGCGCCATTTCGGATGTAATGCCCTAAGAAATTTCCTTACACAATTTTTGCTAGAAAAAGTCTCATCAAGTGCTTTTAAACTTGTGATGATTGTGTTAAATTTAGCAAATGCATTATCAATAGATTCCTCTTCAGGAATTGTAAATTGTTCATATTGTTGAACAAGAAGATCTATTTTGTTATCTTTGACTTGACTATTACCTTGGTGAGTGATTAGTAAAGAATCCTAAATTTCTTTTGCGGTTTGACACATAAAAATTCTTTCATATTCTTTGCGTGGTAACGCATTACAAATTACCATTTTAGCCTCATTATTTTTTGCAAGTTCCTTTTTCAAATCATCATTTTGTTTTTCAAAAGGTACAGTTTCATCAATTTTAGTTAAGGGATTATATTGAATAGGAGGAAAATCACCATAGGTAATAACATGCCAAAGATCAAGATCTTTTGATTTCACATAAGTTTCGAATCTATTTTTCCAATAAAGAAAACCATCACTCTCAAATAATGGTGGTCTTTTCATGGATTGCCCTTCTAAATATTTTACAGATTCCATAGATCGTTTCAAGTTTTAAAATACAGTTAATTTTAAAAATCTTGTTTGACGTGGCTCTTGATACCAATTGTGGAAAACTAGAAGGGGGGGTTGAATAGTTTTACGTCTTTTTAATTTTTATTATTTTGAAAACTTTTGTTTACTTTTAAAAACTTAGATTCGAATATATGTGAACTCAACTCTTGAAGAATATGAACAAATGTAAATATATCTAATCTAGCAATGTAAGTAAAGTAATGAAATGAAGTAAAAGGTAGAGATGGAAAGATCTAACCAAGACACAAGAGATTTATAGTGGTTCGGCTACAAGGACACCTTCCTTGCCCTACTCCACTCCCCGAGTCACCTACTCGAGAGTTTTCTTCACTATGTCAACAAGCTCCCTTATGGCGGAGAAAACCTTACACAACTTTCGCTTACACCGGCTTAACGACACAAAGCTAAATGTCGAGTTCTAATCGTAGCTAGAACCAATCTCACAACTAATACACGACTTATTCACACCTTCTTCACGACACCTTCACGACTTCTTCACAACTTCTTCTTTACACCTTCTTCACAACTTCTACACAACTTGACACTACTACTTCTTTACACCTTTACTACTTACACAACTTCACTACTTACACACTAATCTATCCCAAACAATTATACTCACAACTATCTAACAAATATACACAACTTTATACACAAATGAATGATGACACCAACAACTTAGGTAACTAAGTTGCAATACTTCTTCACTAGTAGTTGAAGGAGTATTCTTCTCTTGCACTTGAATGGAGGTAGCTTGGATCACTTAGAAACCAATGCTTAAGAAGATATGATCAAAGGATTTTAGAAAGAATTTACAAGGATTAGAAAGAGTTTAAAAAAGAAAGTTTTGAGTGCCAAGAGGTGAGTAAAAATCCAGGGGAAGGCTGGTATTTATAGGCAGAAAAACTGGACAGCTGGAGCTAGAGGAGCGTGGCCGGCCCCCTTAAATAGGGGGGGCGGTCCCCTTAATTTTAAGGGGGCCGCCTAGCAAAATTAAGGGGACCGCCCAAGCTAGACGTTTCCCAGTTTTGTCCTTTTGTGGGGAAGGATTTTCTGGAATATTTTAACTGATTTTGGTTAAAAATTTGAATTCCCATTTTTGTAGTTGATTAAACATTTTTATTTATTACCAAAAATGTTTTTCTAAAATATATAAAATATTTTAGACATTTTATAAAATGTTTAGAGTTTAAGAAAATGTTCCTTTGATCATATAATGCATTAAGCATTAGTTCGTTCATACCTTAAGTGATTTGGTTGTTGAAATGAATATTTACAACTAAATACTTGTTTATTTGATAAGTTTATGTTTTAATGAGTTTACATTTTGTGATCATCAAAACATAGAGATATGAATAAATGTTAATAATGTTTTTAGGCATTATTTATGTCAACAAACTTTACTCATGAGCCTGGTATGCTACCTAAGCTCCTATAAACATATTACCTTAAATCTTGCATAATCAAAACCTTAATCCACATATCCAAGCCATCCATAAGAACATGCCAACCTACAAAATGGTTATACAACTAAACCATAAGCACAAAGGCTTAGTAAGTAAAACAACTATAACATACCATTATACTTCATTCAACACATAAGCATCATATACATATAACACTTACTTACGGGCTTACTACCGAAGTCTCATCTAACACATCATCAGCTTATCACATAAACCATATTCATCACATCACGTAAGCATATCTCAAGTCCATACATACAACATACATAACACATATATGATAGAAATCCATGTAACACATGTTATTATCATTTTACTTACCTTAGCTTCCAAAGCTAAGCATAACATCAATATCCCACCATTCTTAACCTCTAACCATCATCATCATCCTTTACAATTATCAACACCTAATTACATAATAAACAATAATATAAACAAGGGTTAACATAACCCATTAAACATATTCATCTTTCTTATCAAATCATCATATGATCATACCAAGATCATATGATGATATCCCACTTTCCTTATAATCAATAGCTTCATTAAATCTATACAATAGACTACTTACTTGGTGTGATAATTGCTATGAACTTAATTCTTGAATTGGAACACTTGAAGATTGCTTGGTATAGTTCAATAGATGGAGCAATATATTTCCCTCCCTTTTTCTACATGAACCGACTCCAGGAGACACCTGGAGCTTTTGAGAAGAATTAGGATTTAATATATTAAGCTTTCTTCATTGTAAAGTTATTTAACCATTTGACACTTTTGGTCCCTCGAGTTTCATTCTTTCTATATTAGCCAAATTAACTTTATAACACATGTTTTGACTATCACTTGACTATCGGGTTTGACCACAACGTAACATTCATTGACTGGCCAATCATATAAGGCCTTTATCATTTTCATATAGGGTGGGGTCCCAATACCCAGGAAACGGGTCTAACAATTCTACCCCCTTATTTAGATTTCGTCCCCGAAATCTCTCGTCTATTACTATCCAAAACCAATCTATAACATATACATGCTCTTATTCTCATGCTTTCAAAGCTATTACCTTGCAACGATCTAAGTGATCTTGCAAATTCTAAACTTACTATACATAAACATAAATCATAATCTACTATAAACACATTTCCCATTACAATTCTTTCTAAATTTTCTACAATTGACGACTAGTCGTATGGAAAATTTACTATTTTGACCTTATATAAGTCAAACTTTAACACTATTTACACGTCATACATACATGCACTAACATGTCATAACTCATATACCGGTCAAATTCGTATACTACCAACACTTATCTACTTCAAAACTGGTAACTTACTTCAATTTATATCAAGTACCACATAAACGGCACCTTCAAAATCTTTCTCTCGTATCACTTAAGCAATCTTTCTTATTAAATTTCATGAATGCTCACCAAATAACTTATCAAATTAATGCACGATTCATTTTAGGCGTCTATATTAAGGTTCACACATTATCTTAACGCCAATATAAGTTTTATTCATATCTATCTTTTCTTATGACTTCTAACATGTTTTAAATTTTCACTTTCTCATATTACTATCCGTACTCATGTCATATCGGCTACACATAAGTCCACTCATTTATAACTCTTTATTTGCATAAAAAGGCGTCCCAATCTATGTAAGTAAGGAATTATAAACTTATGGTTCGGCGATTTACAATTCTTCATTTAAATGAAAAGGCGTCCCAATCCATTTAAATCAAGAAACCATAAACCATCCTACTTATACGCTTCCGACCTAACACTCGTACTTACTTTACTTTCAATCTTTTCTAGCCTTGGATCCACTCTCACTAACTTTCCATCCATGCCATAAAGGCAAGCTATATCGTCCTTGCCATAAAGGCAAGCTATATCATTCTTGCCATAAAGGCAAGCCATATCATTCTTGCCATAAAGACAAGCCATATCATTCCATATCATTCTTGCCATAAAGACAAGCCATATCATTCTTGCCATAAAGACAAGCCATATCATTCCATATCATTCTTGCCATAAAGACAAGCCATATCATTCTTGCCATAAAGACAAGCCATATCATTCCATATCATTCTTGCCATAAAGACAAGCCATATCATTCTTGCCTTAAAGACAAGTCATATCATTCCATATCATTCATCCCGAAGGATACCATATCATGAGCATTGGATCCAGGCTATATCTATTTTATCATCTTTACTCATTTTATCTTTCTCATTGCCTTAAGCAATTTCAATATTCACTATCACATTTATTATCATCTCGACAAGTTTCTATATAACACTTGCCCATTTATTATATTTGCATTTTCACAATGCAACTTATCATTTATCCGTCAACCCTAAGTTGACTCACACATTCACTATATGCCATCTTATCACATTGGCTATCCAATTCTTTCATGCACATAAATCGTACATCTTATCATTATGTATCTTTCAGTATTTTAACATGATTCGATTCATGTTTTACAATTCTCTCTAGCGCACTTCATATCACTTATGACTTCTAGCGCAATCTATATTTCAATCATCACTTCGACTCATCACACTTAACCATATATTACTAACACATTTAACTTATCATGTTTTATATGAAACATGATCTCATCACGTTTTAATTATACACTTTAACTTTCTCATTTAGTTATCTCAACTCATACGCTTTTATGCAATCGTGCTCTCGAGCACACCACATAAAACTTAGACATATAGTAAGCTACCATAGACTTAACATCATATAAGCAATCATATCATAATACTTAACACTTATCCGATAAGTGTTAAAACATTTATAAACATAATCGAAACTCACGTAGTCTATGGTTCATTCATCAAATTGCACAATCAAAGCATGTCTAAGCATTCACATTCTAATTAGCCACGAGTACTAATCTACCTTATAATTAAGGCATCATAAAACTTTAATTTATTTATTAACCCATCTCTAATACCACTTAGCATTTTTACTCGTATTCCTTACCATAACTCTATCATACATTCACATAATCGCAATACATTCACCGGCACCAACCGAGGTGCTCGGCTAACTAACTATTCAAATACTTCAAGTCCTCCACGGACTTCTATCACATACACAATAACACATAACACACATTCATCACTTATCATCCTTAAGTTCATCTAACATAACACATAATCCATCTCATACTTAACTATTACTTTCCGCATCACTAGTACTTACGTTAAGCGCTTCTACGAGTGGTTTAAGACTAGGCAACCTATAGTGGAAACCTAATTCACTTAAACCGAAGCTCTGATACCAAGTTGTAACACCCCGTGCCCGCTTATACCAAAACTTAAAACTTTTAGAGCGGAAACGCTTGACTTTTACGGACATCTGGTTACTCTTTTGACTACTGACAAAAATTTATAAACACTCAGACCTTGAGACTATTTGTAAATGAAACTAGACTCAATTACCTTCAAAACTACGGGTGGCGCGACCCGTGAAGACTTACGGATTAAAAGATATGATTTTTACAATTTGACGGGTTATGCATTAAACCAATTTTGACCCATTTACACTACAAACCATCTATACCAATTCATTTGCCCACCAAACTTGGCCAAATTCATTACTTTAACATATAAAACATATTCCATAAACACTTGACCCGTTTACAACCCAAAATGGGTACTTTTACACTTTTGCCAAACACCTCCTTAACTTTGACCCTAAACACATAAAACATACTTTGACCCATCGGTTGACCACCAAATTGATAGGACAACCTTAACATACCATTTTCCACACGGCTACATTATACCAACCAATAAAAGACCAACGGGGGTACAAACTTTACTCATGAGCCCGGTATGCTAGCTAAGCTCCTATACACATATTACCTTAAATCTTGCATAATCAAAACTTTAATCCACATATCCAAGCCATCCATAAGAACATGCCAACCTAAAAGATGGTTATAAAACTAAACCATAAGCACAAAGGCTTAGTAAGTAAAACAACTATAACATACCATTATACTTCATTCAACACATAAGCATCATATACATATAACACTTACTTACGGGCTTACTACCGAAGTCTCATCTAACACATCATCAGCTTATCACATAAACCATATTCATCACATCACGTAAGCATATCTCAAGTCCATACATACAACATACATAACACATATATGATAGAAATCCATATAACACATGTTATTATCATTTTACTTACCTTAGCTTCCAAAGCTAAGCATAACATCAATATCCCACCATTCTTAACCTCTAACCATCATCATCCTTTACAATTATCAACACCTAATTACATAATAAACAATAATATAAACAAGGGTTAACATAACCCATTAAACATATTCATCTTTCTTATCAAATCATCATATGATCATACCAAGATCATATGATGATATCCCACTTTCCTTATAATCAATAGCTTCATTAAATCTATACAATAGACTACTTACTTGGTGTGATCATTGCTATGAACTTAATTCTTGAATTGGAACACTTGAAGATTGCTTGGTATAGTTCAATAGATGGAGCAGTATATTTCCCTCCCTTTTTCTACATGAACCGACTCTAGGAGACACCTGGAGCTTTTGAGAAGAATTAGAATTTAATATATGAAGCTTTCTTCATTGTAAAGTTATTTAACCATTTGACACTTTTGGTCCCTCGAGTTTCATTCTTTCTATATTAGCCAAATTAACTTTATAACACATGTTTTGACTATCACTTGACTATCGGGTTTGACCACAACGTAACATTCGTTGACTGGCCAATCATATAAGGCCTTTATCATTTTCATCTAGGGTGGGGTCCCAATACCCGGGAAACGGGTCTAACAATTGAAGCCCTCCATGTTACAATGAAAGTCGCAAAATCTAAAGGTCTATTTGAAGGGGTTAAAGTGGGTTCTAATGGTGTTGATGTCTCTCATCTCCAATTCGTGGATGATGCTCTTATTACACTAGTACAAAAATGGGATTTCGTCACACATGCAGTTTTTTGAACGACCACACAGTAATTTTTTTTTTGTGACTAAATGTACCAGAATAAAATAAACTGCCACACTTGATCCGACTTGTGTGACCATTTCGGAATTACATCTGAGGCTACAACCACACATTTGAATATTTTCGTGAATAGAGGTATCTGGTAAAACTTGTTTTGATTTTTTAGTCACTTATAATTTGGGACATGTGACGGATACAAATAAGTTTGAAACATTAGTCACACTATATATATACATATGTGACAAATATATGTCACACAATTGAACAGTGTGACCAAAATCATATATGGTCACATGAAGTAATTGTGTATGTGGCTAAATATATGTCACACACTTGAACACTGCGACCAAATGACATATATGATCACACTAAACGTTTTGTCACACATTATTTAAGTGTAGCCAAAATCCAGTACATATGGTCACACATTTTGTGATAATACATTTTATGCCTTAAACTAGTTTTAAAAAAATACCAAAATATTTAGACTTCCTCCAAAATATTTTCATTATATCCCGCCCTAATTTTCACCCAAAATCAAAATCACTTTTTTAGATCCCTCCATTTCTTGTTCCCTCTAAGTCTCCAACTAGTCTTCCCCCAAAATATTTTCATTATATCCCGCCCCAATTTTCACACAAAATCAATCCCTCCATCTTTTTGTTCCCTCTAAGTCTCCAACCTTTCAATAATTCAATCACACTCATCCTTTTCCCCCAAAATCAAAATCATAGAAAGAATATGGTGTGGTTGCCCAGCTTCACCACACACCAGTCCTCGAAGTCTCGAACCCGTCTTTACGAACCAAAAGCCAACGCCATTCACCATCATTGCTGCTGGTATTAAGGCTATTTATATAGAAATTAGGTAATATAATATGTTATATGTTCAATTTAGAAAGCAATTTAAGGTGTTCATGGGTCAATTTCTTATTATGTTGATTTTCGAAGTTAGGGGTTTTTGTGAACCCGAATTATAAACTTGTAACATCGAATTAAAGGTTCTATTGAAACTGATTTGGGTGTTGTTTAGTCACTTAATGAATGTTTTATGAGGTTTTTTTGTTGAAAATGAATTCTTATAGTCATGGCGGCCCTTTTCAATTGTGTTCATGTTTTTGGCTATTGGAATAGGGGTTTTTAGTGGGTTTTATGTATCTTAATGGCTGCGTTTAGTTCTCATTACATGCTGAATTTTTGGGTGTTTTTATGTTTGTTCATGGCTATAAATAGTTCTCATTACAGCTTGTTTAGTAAATGTATAAAGATTATGGTCAAAAGTTAGTTTCATCTTTTTAAAAGTAGATTGTTACTAATCTGTGTTAACTGTTGTTTATTAACTGGTGTTTCAGAGTGATGGCATACTATACATTTTCCTTGAGCTGTAACTAAAGGTTCAGAGTGATGGCATACTATACATTTTCAGAGTGATGACATATCTGCAGCTGCTGTTGATACTGACACTAGCACTCGGGAGGGGAGACCAAATAAGAAATCAAAATGGGATAAGGTATCTTTTGAGCTTTTTGCATGTTAGATCTCTTTTGGGTGAGTTGCAACTTATATACATAGTAGATGATTCACTAAGCTAATTTGTATCATTCTATTACTATCATTTACTCAGGTAGATGTGGACCAGAGACCCCCTCTAACCACAAGCTCACAGGACTCTGTGTCAAGTGTTGGGTCACATGCAACACTTCTAACTGCTGCTAAGGTTGTGACTTTTGATTGATTTGAAAAAAAAATAATATTCTATTTGTTAAGTACTGGATTGGGACTAATATGTTAGACTTTGTGTTGGTTGTAGGTTTTGGATGCACCGGCGTTGCAAGATGATTTTGAGGAAGAAACCAGAGAAAGAAAAGGTTGCGTTACCGTTGGACGAAGATCGTCCCGGAATGGGTCAATTTTACTGTTTACATTGCGAGTAAGTTTGTGTTTTTGAGGTTGTTATTGTTTTTGTGATTGGGTATTAATATGTTATTGTTGTTATTGCAGTCGGTATTTTGCAAATGTGACGGTGACAGATGAGCATTTCAAGACCAAGCGCCACAAGAAGCGGTATGTCGAGTTCTTACCTGCTATGCTTGTAATATACTGTAGTTTAGTTTAATTTAATGGACTGTAAAAGTTTTTGAAGCAATTAGTTTTATTTATCAAGTGTCGATATTTTTTATGTTAGTTTAGCCTATTTTGTTAATATATAGTGCGCGTTGGTTAGGATTAAAATGGCCAGGGGTACTGTCTTGAGATAGTAATTGTGCATACTGATAGTGAATGTTGATACAAAAGTTGGGCGTTCCTTGTTTGGACTCCGGTTCTCGTATCAATTAGATCTTGATGCTTGAGACCTGCGCACTAAGAGAACAAAAAGACACCGTTAGGCTTATCGTGGGATTGTCTCCCACGATTAGACTCCAGCGTGAGAGTAAGTAATCGGTTTTAGGGTTTAGTTGAAGAGTTAGGGATTGTAAATCGTACCTTTGATGAGAGTCGAGGGACTCTTTATATACACACGAAACCCTAGTTGGTTTCGTGCTCCTCACTCTTCGGTCTATCCCGCGTAGGGCGGTTGGTTGATACACATCCCATAAATAGAAGATATACTATCAAAACCATAAATAACTTCGGGTTTGGGCCAGCGTGAGCCCAAACCGTTATCGCAATAGCCCATTCGTGATGGGTTTGAGTCTATTCGTGATGGACTTGAGTATGGGTCGGGTTCGTGGCCCGAATACGGACTATACGTCATCATGTCCCCCCAGTCTAGTGTGCACAATGCGTAATTGCGGACGCTAGACTAACAATTGTAGCTAAAAATATTCCTTGATGCGTAGCGGGGAAGTTTCAAGTATTTCCCGCCTAAAAAATCAAATTAACCTAGTCCAGATACATCCGTGTTGTAACACCCCAACCCGGCAAGGGTAAAGATGTCACGTTAATGGTTTCATATCAGATCGAACAAAGCATACTTCAATAGTAATACAATAAATTTCAAAGGTTACAAATGAAATACTAACATTACATGGCTAAGAATGAAACAAAACTAAATATTAAGTCTGCAATTGCAATCCTTCTAATGACTTCTACTTCAGAATAACTATCAAGGTCTTCTAAGTCCAAAAGTCTCTGCACTCATACCCAAACCCGTCGTCCTGCTTATAACCTGCCGCACATGAAAAGAAAACGTGCGGCTGAGCTTAAAAAGCCCAGTGAACATATATAACGATAACAAACAGTAATATAGAAAAGTACAGAATAGCAGAAACAAAGGTCAAACAGATGTCATATGGTTCGAGGGGTAAGTCCATGAATAAATATAAGGAAAAGAAAAAGGGATAGTAATCCACCACGAGCCTAGAAACAGATCATATCATATCGTAACCATAAATCTTCATAATCATATAGAGGGGAGACCTCTCAGATAATCAGATAATATGAGGGGTGTCCTCATTCTTCAAATGGAGTAGCTAGCTCCCAGATATATGTGAAAGGCGTGTATTGCACACAAGCACCAGTCACCAGACAAATCATATCAAATCATGTTAAATCCACTAAACAGAACAGATCTAGGATGCATCCATACGCCCCCCAGAACAAATCATATTGGCCATAATAACAGTAGTGTGCATGTAATAATCAGAATGGGGACGTGGCGGAACATCACTCTACCGCCCTAGAGTCATGCCATTGGTGCATCAATGACATGGCCATGTTACCTTCATGGCTAGGAAACAGAATTTGGCTCGGGTATCAAACTAAGAGTCAGATATCATATCAAATCAGAGTGTCAAAACAGATGGCTCATAACAGATAGTTCATAACAGATGATTTATATCAAATATCATCAGAAGTAGTACCAAAAGTCCAAATCAGAGTTTATCAGATCAAGGTTCATATTAAATAATCAAGTCAAGGTTCAGATCAAAAGTTCATTTTAAGAGTTTCTATCAAAAGTCCATTTTAAACAATCCTTTATTCATGATTTTCATAAAACGATCCTTTAAAGTGGTTTTCATAAAAATAATCTTTCAAAACGGTTTTTATAGAGATAGTCTTCAAAATATAGTGTTCATAAAATTTAGTAACCTTTCATATAAAAGTAGTTTCGCATCATTTATAAACATCTTTTAAAATTGGTTTTTCTCAAAACATTTCCATGGTATAAAAAAAAAAGGTTTTCATAACATAGATTCATATCAGAGGTCACATCAAATGGAATCAATAGAGGAGGTTCAAGTAAAGGGAATCATAGCAATGGCATCAGATCAGAAGCTAACGAATCAGAATATGAAAGAGATCATGAGAAACCTTATAAGGAAGGTCAGAATATCTGTACCTTATACCGCAAACGAAACACAACAGAAATACCAAGGTCGGAAGCAAACTCCATCTCCGGCGAATCTACACGAGTTCATGACTGGTTTCATTAAAAACTTATTCGATTCAGATTACTTATTTTAGTCGGCTTTCCATTTTTAGTAAGTTTCCATCTCTTAGGGTTTAAATGTCAATATGCCAAAGTTCAAGGTTAAAATGAAAATATCACCATTTACTCATTCTCATACTTAAGTTATTCCGAATTACTCATTTAGTCCCTTTAGTTTATAAAACTTATAATTTAAATCATAAATTCATAATAATTACACATTAGGCCCATAGATACTCAAAATTACAAAATACACTCTTTATATTATTATTTACATAAAACAACTTCAAGTTTCCAGAAATTACATTTTTAGTCCCTCAATTTAATTAAATTACAAAACGGATTAATAATTATATATATTTACCCATTTAACCTTTTAAATACAAAATTTACCTATGGACCCCTCATTTAATATTTTATACGAATTATACCAGGTCTCAAATAACTTACAAAAATATCCCATGAGTTTTAAAATTTTCAAAACACCCCCTTTACTTTTATTCTTAAAATCGGTAATTAAAAAAATATACATAAACCCTAATATTAACCTACTAATCATTGTACCATCATTAAATTCAACCTTAAACATCATTATGACCAGATCTTGGACCAAAACTAACCCTAGGTCGATTTAGGGTTCTTATTCATTTTTCTTATTTCTTTTTATTTTCTAAAACCCGATTTAAAACAAAATTCACAAAACATGTTTTAGGGCTCTATAAATTCGACCATTATTTTTCTAATGTCATATGATGTATATAGAACCTAGGAAAAATAATTACACACCTCAGAAAAATCGTATGAATTATATATAGAATAAACGCGTTTTTAGGGTTTAGAAATCATAAAATTGCCAACGGCTTATATATCTTTCATGGTTCGGTTTTATAATTTTATATGGGTCTTATATGATGTAAGAGACGTGAGAAAAATACCAGACCAGATCTGGAACGAGTAGAATAGGCTGGGCGAAAATACTTCTCTCGGATTGAATAAAACAAGACCAAAATTCCCACGAGCACAAACGCGACCAACAAACCTTGGAATCAATTTTCACAGATCATATATGATGTAAGGAACTCAGGAAAAATAGAAAACGAATTTTACAAGGGTCGAAGGAATTAAAATGGAATATTACCTCATTTTTGAACAAATTCGACAATAAAAGATTCAGGGCTTTAAAAATCGAATGGCCAATTTTCTTGGCTTCCTAGCATGACAATGAACTCAGAAAAATTATGCTTGGACCTCCATAAATCGTATGGAATGAATGGTGAATTATTTGGTGTTTAGGGTTTTCTCGGTTTTGTTTTTAAGGAAGAAAATGATAGAATAACTTATATAAGGGATTAGGGCCGAGCAAGGAGGGGGGAGAGGCCATAAAATCGGCCAAACAATTTGACCAAATTAAGAATTAAATATTGACATAGTTTCCCTATTTATTTTAATGTTTATCTCTTTATTTAATATAATTAAAATCAATTTCATAAATAATGTATATATAATTCGGTCCAAATAACTTTTATCATGTGTTACAATAATTTTTGTGGCATGTACAAAATTTAAATGGTGGTCTTGAAATTATTTTACTTCATATTTACAATGGCTCGGAATTTATTTGACACTTAATACATGTTCTAATTAAAATTTTAAAGTTGCAGGGCATTTTAGTCATTTTGCATGTTTTAAAATTTTGGGGTTTTACAACTCTTCCCCTCTTAAAAAGAAATTTTCGTCCTCGAAAATTGAAGTCGCAAAGTTAAACGAAGTCGTAGCAAGTCACAAAAGATCATCACAAACATTCTCACGCCCGAGGAGGTTCTTCAAAAGATCTTCAGACCAAATAGTTTCTCATGACTCAAATCAAAACGAGGTGGGTCCAAATTTCTCAGGAGAAGACAAATTAGGTTGATTCAGAATAAAAGGTCCATTCAACATAAACTGGACGATAGGTGAATCTTCAGAAAGCTCATATGGAATACGAATAAGATTTAAAATCGAATTAATTGCACCAGCAGTAGGAAGTTCTAAAAGGAGTTCAAGACTTATAACTGAGGTCAACAGAATTCAAATCGAGAATTCAAACTCAATCAGATATCTAATGAACGAAAACAGAGTATATGGATAGATATTATGAACCTAATGTAACAACTGGTAATTTCAGGAACCTTTTAAATTACCGCATTTTGTTTTAATAAACATAAAACTAGGATCAACCCCTTGTGCAGTAGGACTTAGGCTATATTTTGTCCACAACGCTCCAATATCTTGCTCCTGCTCCATTTCATAATTTTAAATTCAAGAATAAATTTCTATTCTTTAATTGCTTATGGTTTTAAATTCAACAACCGTTAATTTTTATTTAATCATTAACACTCGACATACCCGATTTTCTCAACGATTATTTTCAAGGTATTTTTATACTTCTAAAATTATTACAAAAGTTCCAGAAATATTTTCTGACACCCAAAGTATTTTCTTTATAACTTACGTTTAATTACGTATACTTTTCGTTAATTTCCGAAACAACAACCAATACATATTTTTAACCCCCAATACATACAACACATACACTTTTGTATAAAAACTACTCATCTAACCCAAAAATTTTACCATTGCCGCCCCCCCCCCCCCCTCCTATTGCCTTATAATTATTTACTAGACAATATTGCACATGCCCATTTAATTAGCCCCCAAGTTCCACAAAACATGGAGCCTCCTTTCAAATGGGAGGCTTGACCCAAAAATTTGTCCCCCCTTTAGCCCAATCGGCCTCCCCCCCCCCCCCCCCCCCCCCCCCCATAAATGCAAGATTTGGACATTTTTGACCAACTATACCAAGGTTGAAAGGTCCTTAGTATAAATAGGTCATTTACATCTTCAAATTTCACTAGCTAAGTTCAAGAGAAAAAAAATATAATCACCTCCCATTCTACTCATAAAAATCGACACACTTTAAGGAGCAAGGAAAGGAGCAAAACTTGTTGTGGCATAATTCAAGGAGTACTAGGGCTTATTACCAAGGATTTAGAGCACAATTATAGTGGTTAATCTAGTGATTTACAACATCTTTTTCACAAATCATCCTTGTAAGTAAACTTACCTATATTTCATGGTTTTACATTTTTTACATGCTTGTCAAGTTCCATTACACATTATCACTTGGTACATGCTAAAAACAAGTTATTATCATAATGATCCTTTAGTAAAAAGTCACGTTTTAACCATATGTTGATACAAGGAAACTAGGTAGAAAAATACGTTATGAAAAATAGTGGTAATAAACCTTATAATGGTGGACATTAATAAACTTGTATATTTTGACATGCTTGGTAATTTATTTCATGGACTTGAGATATAGTTAAGTCTGGAAATTTCAGTAACTCTTGCACTATTTTGGCTTTCAAATTCAGAAGATACTTTCAAAAACGAAAACGTGGTCGCTTGAATGAGTTAAAACGGGCTTATAACGAAAAAGATATGATATTTTCAAGTTTAACGACGAAAAACGACTTTTTCCTGAAACAATACATTCTGTCCGAATTTTAACAATAAGAAACTGAGGTGTAAATGAAAGTTAGGGAAGCTGAAACCTTGAAAAGCCTAGAGTACACTAAAATACCTTCGCGTCGATAGGTCACACTTGATAAACGGGCTTACGACGCAAAAGATATGGCTAAAAGAATGTTTGCGGCACATATAATTTTGGACAGCCTATTTTTCTTCAAATAGTGTGCTGTTAGAATTTTTAAAAGTAAGTTTTGAGCCATATTGAGTGCATTTTGGTTGAAATAAGGTAAATAAAAGTGATAGAACCATGTATGCACATACTAGGTGTGTTAGAAAACCTTGAAATATATATTAGCGCGACAAATAAAGCTTGGTTACAAAATAAACGAGTTATATTTTCTAAAAGTGACAATTTTTAATAAAGGATCAAAACGACGTGATTATATTTTTGACAACAAATATAACGACGACATGTACAAGTGATAATGTAGAGCGTGACTGGCATGCTTGACCTTGATTTCGGGAGCCTAAGACATATGCATATTTAGGTTGCAATTAGAGTATTGGACCTATATTGCCGTTTACAAAGTTACCAATCGGGATTTACTGTTGCTAAGGTGAGTTCTCGTAGCCCCTTTTTCATTATGTTTTCCTTGGGGGAAAATAGTACTCAAATGTTTTACAAATGTTTTTATGCTGTGAATTACTGTTTTACATGATTTTTGGACATATTTGTGTGATGATACAATTATATGCTGTGACGTGTTTGTTTTGTGATTACATGACTGCGCCACTGTTAACTCTCTGCTGAGAGCCCACAGGTTTTAGGTTCAGTTGGTATAACTGTTAACCCACTTGTTGATAGATCTATCGGGGTAGCTCCCCACGTGATTTGGTTATGTGATTGAGGACACTATAGGATCAGTTGGCGTGACACTATTGTTTCTTGATAATGTGCTTATAATTGGTATTCATTTCACTATGTCCTACTTACTGTTCACAGCCACGTGGTTTAAGCTTTAAACCTACGAGCTCACCAACTTTATGTTGACGTTTTCGAGTATCCATTTTCAGGTGTTAAGAACGAAGGTACCATAGAAGGTTGAGTTTTCGCCTGACTTAGCAAGACTTAGTCAAGACCCTTCCGAGTTATATCTCGTGGAGTTGCATTATGATATTAATAATGATGTTGTGTATTTTGGAGACTCATGATGTTTTGTAGTTTGTATTTATCCCTGTTGTGGGAGTCTATGACTTTTATCGTTTCAATGTATTACATTTAGTATTTCTCTATCGTGACGCTTTGTGTTCTTTACTAAGAAGTCATACCCCGTGAATGCCATTCCGCTGCGCCATTTTTGGGGTGTGACAGATTGGTACCAGAGCCAAGGTTATAGAGAATTAGGTGGTTTAACCTAGACTATAACCTAAGAACCCTCATATAGTTTGCATTATAGGAATTACGTGTGCGATTACGTGTATAAGTATGACATGAAGTGACGATGATAAGTAAATGCAACATGATGCTATCTTAAAAACGCCTGGCCAACGTTTTTACGATAACATGATGTGGCATGGACTTATCAAAATCATGGATTGTCAGATAGGAAGTTAAGTATAGTAGCACGACACGTATACCGACCTATCTTACCTATCTCCTATCTAACGTTTACCAATGTCTTACTTTGTAGAAACATGCCTCCAAGAAGGTCGACTCGAGTTAACCGAGGTGTTATACCACCAAGGGGTGGAAGGACTGGTGGACGAGGAGGTAGGGCAGGAGGTCGCGGCACGGGAAGCGGCGATGCCAACAATGGGACTCCTGATGTTGCTACCATTGTCGCCCAACAACTAAGGGAGTTGCTACCCACCATTGTCACCCAAGTTGGCGACCATATCAGCAACCAAGGGAACAACGTGAGTGGGAATGATCAAATGGACAACAACGGTGGAAATGATCACGTCAATGACGGAAACCACAACAACGGGAGCAAAGGATGTACTTACAAGGAGTTTACTGTGTGCAAACCGATGGACTTTGATGGCACTGGAGGTACGATAGCTTATACCCGATGGGTTGAAAAGATGGAGTCAGTAATTGACATAAGTGAGTGTGCAAGTCATCAGAAGGTGAAGTATGCTTCGTGTTCTTTGATTGGAAAAGCATTAACTTGGTGGAATACGCAAATTCAGGCTAAAGGTAGAGGAGCCGCCCTAGGGATGAGTTGGGAGGAATTCAAGGCATTGTTAAAAGAAGAGTATTGTCCAGATAATGAGATGCAGAAACTGGAACATGAGTTCTACCATCACACCATGGCGGGAACTGAACATGCGGCTTATACGGATCGATTCCATGAGCTCGCTAGATTAGTACCTCATATGGTCACACCTGAATCTAAGAGAATTGAAAGGTACATCTATGGGTTGGCCCCTGAAATTCGTGGAATGGTGAAAGCAACTGAGCCTGCTACTATCCAGAGCGCGATACTGAAATCTGCAGCCCTGACGGATGAGATGATCAGGAATGGGACATCGTCTAAGAGTGGTGAAAAGAGGAAAGCCGTAAGTGAGCCGAGTAAGCAAGATGGAGCAAATGGTAACAATAAGAAAGCTAAGTGGGGAAAAGGATTTGTGGCAACTAGTACCGTCAAGAAGGAGTACCAGGGTCCTTACCCTATGTGTGCCAAATGCAACTACCATCACCCAGAGACCAAACCATGCCAGGTAGTATGCTTTAACTGTAAGCGACCGGGGCATATGGCGAAAGATTGTAGGGCAGCAACTAACCCAGTGGCACCAGTGAATGTCGTTAACCCGAGGACTTGTTACGAGTGTGGAAGCCCGAATCACCTTCGCAGTATGTGCCCTAGGTTGGGCCGGACACAGGCACCAGTGCATAACAACCGGAATCAGGCTGTAGCAATTGGTGGAAACAATGCTAACCGTGGGAACAATGTGAACCGTGGAAACAATGCGAATGGTGGAAACAATGGTAACCCAGCTCGGGGTCGGGTATTTGTGATGAACGCTGAGGAAGGACGCCAGGACCCGAACATTGTGACGGGTACGTTCTCTTTAGACAACCACTATGCTACCATGCTATTTGATTCTGGTGCCGATTATAGTTTTGTCTCCACTGAATTCATGCGTCTGTTGAATATGAAACCTAGTAGACTAGGCATTAGTTACGAAATTGAAATAGCAAGTGGTCAAAAAGTAGAAACAAACGAGATCATTCGCGGGTGTGCACTAGAATTAGAAGGTCATACCTTTAGCATTGAATTAATACCATTTGGGCACGGGAGTTTCGATGTGATTGTGGGAATGGACTGGATGTCTAAGAATAAGGCCGAAATAGTGTGTCACGAGAAGATGGTCCGAATACCATTACCTAACGGTGAGTTACTCAAAGTCTATGGAGAGAGACTTGAAGAAAACGTGAAACATCTCATGAGCATGAATGTAGATGAACAGAAACTAGAAGATGTCCCAGTCGTTAGAGACTTCCCAGAAGTGTTTCCTAACGATTTATCTGGATTACCCCCTTCACGAGAGATTGAATTTCGGATAGACTTAATTCCTGGAGCAATGCCGGTTGCAAAGTCTCCCTACCGATTGGCACCTACTGAAATGGAGGAGTTGTCTAATCAACTAAAGGAACTCCAAGACAAAGGTTTCATCCGACCTAGTTCTTCGCCATGGGGAGCACCAGTATTGTTCGTCAAGAAGAAGGACGGTTCATTTAGGATGTGCATCGACTATCGGGGACTGAACAAACTAACCATTAAGAACCGCTACCCTCTCCCGAGAATTGATGACTTATTTGACCAGCTACAAGGTTCACGGTACTTCTCCAAGATAGATCTCCGTTCCGGCTACCATCAGTTACGAGTACACGAAGATGACATTCCAAAAACCGCATTCCGAACTCGATACGGTCATTTCGAGTTCACGGTTATGCCGTTTGGATTAACAAATGCACCTGCTGTCTTCATGGACTTGATGAATCGAGTTTGCCGGCCATACCTAGATAAATTTGTCATCGTGTTTATTGACGACATCTTGATCTATTCAAAGACCAAACAGGAGCATGAAACGCACCTGAAGATAATCCTAGAGCTACTTAAGAAGGAGAAGTTGTACGCCAAACTCTCGAAGTGCGAATTCTGGCTACAAGAAATCCAATTCCTCGTACACGTGGTTAACAAAGATGGTATTCATGTGGATCCTAGCAAAATTGAGGCAGTGAAAAACTGGGAAGCTCCTAAGTCCCCGACAGAAGTCCGATCATTTTTAGGCCTAGCAGGTTACTACCGACGTTTCATCGCAAACTTCTCCAAGATTGCCAAACCACTTACTGCCCTGACCCAAAAGAATAAGAAATACGATTGGGGTGAAGCACAGGAGAGTGCCTTCCAGACGTTGAAAGATAACCTATGTAATGCACCAATACTAGCCCTCCCCGATGGACCCGAAGATTTTGTAGTATACTGTGACGCGTCATGTCAAGGCCTTGGGTGCGTATTAATGCAAAGAGGAAAGGTGATTGCTTATGCCTCTCGACAACTGAAAGTTCATGAAAAGAACTATACCACCCATGATCTGGAGTTGGGTGCTGTGGTATTTGCTCTCAAGATATGGAGGCATTACTTGTATGGGACGAAAAGTATTATCTATACCGACCACAAGAGCCTTAAAAACATATTCGATCAAAAAGAGTTGAACATGCGCCAGAGAAGGTGGATCGAGCTCTTTAGCGATTATGACTGCGAGATTCGCTACCACCCAGGTAAGGCGAACGTGGTAGCCGATGCTTTGAGCAGGAAGGAAAGACTCAGGCCTAGGAAAATAAAAGCCATGAGTATAACCATACAGTCGGGTATCAAGGATAAGATATTAGCAGCCCAACGAGAAGCGTCTATGAATATGGATGCACCCACAGAGAAGATGCGAGGCTTAGATAAGCAACTAGAGAAAAAGGACGACGGTGGACTGTACTTTGTAGACCGAATTTGGGTACCGTTAACGGGAGATGTAAGAACTCTAGTCTTGAACGAAGCACATACAACGAGGTATTCTATTCATCCAGGAGCAGATAAAATTTACTACGACCTTAGAGACTTGTACTGGTGGCCTGGGATGAAGAAAGACATAGCTGCCTACGTTAGCAAGTGTCTGACTTGCTCCAAAGTGAAGGCAGAACATCAGAGACCATCTGGTTTGTTACAACAACCGGAGATTCCCGAATGGAAGTGGGAAAGGATAACAATGGATTTCATTACAAAGCTGCCTAGAACTAGTAGTGGGTACGATACGATTTGGGTCATCGTAGATAGATTGACTAAGTCTGCACATTTCCTACCTATCAGAGAAGATTATTCGATGGAAAAATTGGCTAGACTATACATCAAGGAGATAGTGGCAAGACATGGTGTGCCTATATCGATTATATCTGATTGCTACAGCCGCTTCACGTCAAACTTTTGGCAATTATTGCAAGATTCCTTGGGGACACACCTAGATATGAGTACGGCGTATCACCCGCAGACCGATGGTCAAAGCGAGCGTACCATACAGACCCTAGAAGACATGCTCAGGGCATGTGCCATAGACTTCGGTGGCAATTGGGATACCCATCTTCCATTAGCCGAGTTCTCCTATAACAACAGTTATCATACCAGCATAGATATGGCACCATTCAAGGCACTTTATGGAAGAAAATGTCGTTCACCTATTGGTTGGGCGGAAGCTGGAGAGAGTCAAATGATAGGGCCTGAGATAGTATTAGAGACCACTGAGAAGATCATTCAAATTAAGGATAGGCTCAAGGCTGCTCGAGACCGTCAGAAGAGCTATGCCGACAACCGACGGAGACCCTTGGAATTTAGCATTGGTGATCGTGTTTTACTCAAGGTATCACCTTGGAAGGGCGTTGTACGATTTGGAAAGAAGGGCAAGTTAGCACCTAGATACGTCGGACCTTTTGAGATCACTGAGAGAATCGGCCCGGTAGCTTATCGACTAAAACTACCACAAGAGCTGAGTGGCGTTCATGATACGTTCCATGTGTCGAACCTTAAGAAATGTCTTGGTGATCAGACCTTACACATACCCTTGGAGGAGATACGGATAGATCCTAAGTTACACTTCGTAGAGAAACCGGTTGAAATTTTAGAACGTGAGGTCAAGAAGTTGAAGCGTAGTAAGATACCAATAGTTAAAGTCCGTTGGGATTCAAAGCGTGGACCCGAGTTTACATGGGAGCGTGAGGACGAGATGAAGCGAAAGTATCCCCACCTATTTTCAAACGTATCGGGTAACTCTAATGGAAACCCGGGACGGGTTTCTTCTGAGGCTGGGAGACTGTAACAACTGGTAATTTCAGGAACCTTTTAAATTACCGCATTTTGTTTTAATAAACATAAAACTAGGATCAACCCCTTGTGCAGTAGGACTTAGGCTATATTTAGTCCACAACGCTCCAATATCTTGCTCCTGCTCCATTTCATAATTTTAAATTCAAGAACAAATTTCTATTCTTTAATTGCTTACGGTTTTAAATTCAACAACCGTTAATTTTTATTTAATCGTTAACACTCGACATACCCGATTTTCTCAACGATTATTTTCAAGGTATTTTTATACTTCTAAAATTATTACAAAAGTTCCAGAAATATTTTCTGACACCAAAAGTATTTTCTTTATAACTTACGTTTAATTACGTATACTTTTCGTTAATTTCCGAAACAACAACCAATACATATTTTTAACCCCCAATACATACAACACATACACTTTTGTATAAAAACTACTCATCTAACCCAAAAATTTTACCATTGCCGCCCCCCCCCCCCCCCTCCTCCTATTGCCTTATAATTATTTGGTAGACAATATTGCACATGCCCATTTAATTAGCCCCCAAGTTCCACAAAACATGGAGCCTCCTTTCAAATGGGAGGCTTGACCCAAAAATTTGTCCCCCTTTAGCCCAATCGGCCTCCCCCCCCCCCCCCCCCCCCCCATAAATGCAAGATTTGGACATTTTTGACCAACTATACCAAGGTTGAAAGGTCCTTAGTATAAATAGGTCATTTACATCTTCAAATTTCACTAGCTAAGTTCAAGAGAAAAAAAATATAATCACCTCCCATTCTACTCATAAAAATCGACACACTTTAAGGAGCAAGGAAAGGAGCAAAACTTGTTGTGGCATAATTCAAGGAGTACTAGGGCTTATTACCAAGGATTTAGAGCACAATTATAGTGGTTAATCTAGTGATTTACAACATCTTTTTCACAAATCATCCTTGTAAGTAAACTTACCTATATTTCATGGTTTTACATTTTTTACATGCTTGTCAAGTTCCATTACACATTATCACTTGGTACATGCTAAAAACAAGTTATTATCATAATGATCCTTTAGTAAAAAGTCACGTTTTAACCATATGTTGATACAAGGAAACTAGGTAGAAAAATACGTTATGAAAAATAGTGGTAATAAACCTTATAATGGTGGACATTAATAAACTTGTATATTTTGACATGCTTGGTAATTTATTTCATGGACTTGAGATATAGTTAAGTTTAAGCTTAGAACACTATTACTATGTTGAGGAGATCATAAGTGAACTAGAACAAGAGTTGGAGTGGTTTGGAATGAGACATGAACTAGAAAAATGGATTTTTAACACTATATAAAGGCTACTGTCCAAAACTGTTAAGTCTGGAAATTTCAGTAACTCTTGAACTATTTTGGCTTTCAAATTCAGAAGATACTTTCAAAAACGAAAACGTGGTCGCTTGAATGAGTTAAAACGGGCTTATAACGAAAAAGATATGATATTTTCAAGTTTAACGACGAAAAACGACTATTTCCTGAAACAATACATTCTGTCCGAATTTTAACAATAAGAAACTGAGGTGTAAATGAAAGTTAGGGAAGCCGAAACCTTGAAAAGCCTAGAGTACACTAAAATACCTTCGCGTGGATAGGTCACACTTGATAAACGGGCTTACGACGCAAAAGATATGGCTAAAAGAATGTTTGCGGCACATATAATTTTGGACAGCCTATTTTTCTTCAAATAGTGTGCTGTTAGAATTTTTAAAAGTAAGTTTTGAGCCATATTGAGTGCATTTTGGTTGAAATAAGGTAAATAAAAGTGATAGAACCATGTATGCACATACTAGGTGTGTTAGAAAACCTTGAAATATATATTAGCGCGACAAATAAAGCTTGGTTACAAAATAAACGAGTTATATTTTCTAAAAGTGACAATTTTTAATAAAGGATCAAAACGACGTGATTATATTTTTGACAACAAATATAACGACGACATGTACAAGTGATAATGTAGAGCCTGACTGGCATGCTTGACCTTGATTTCGGGAGCCTAAGACATATGCATATTTAGGTTGCAATTAGAGTATTGGACCTATATTGCCGTTTACAAAGTTACCAATCGGGATTTACTGTTGCTAAGGTGAGTTCTCGTAGCCCCTTTTTCATTATGTTTTCCTTGGGGGAAAATGGTACTCAAATGTTTTACAAATGTTTTTATGCTGTGAATTACTGTTTTACATGATTTTTGGACATATTTGTGTGATGATACAATTATATGCTGTGACGTGTTTTTTTGTGATTACATGACTGCGCCACTGTTAACTCTCTGCTGAGAGCCCACAGGTTTTAGGTTCAGTTGGTATAACTGTTAACCCACTTGTTGATAGATCTATCGGGGTAGCTCCCCACGTGATTTGGTTATGTGATTGAGGACACTATAGGATCAGTTGGCGTGACACTATTGTTTCTTGATAATGTGCTTATAATTGGTATTCATTTCACTATGTCCTACTTACTGTTCACAGCCACGTGGTTTAAGCTTTAAACCTACGAGCTCACCAACTTTATGTTGACGTTTTCGAGTATCCATTTTCAGGTGTTAAGAACGAAGGTACCATAGAAGGTTGAGTTTTCGCCTGACTTAGCAAGACTTAGTCAAGACCCTTCCGAGTTATATCTCGTGGAGTTGCATTATGATATTAATAATGATGTTGTGTATTTTGGAGACTCATGATGTTTTGTAGTTTGTATTTATCCCTGTTGTGGGAGTCTATGACTTTTATCGTTTCAATGTATTACATTTAGTATTTCTCTATCGTGACGCTTTGTGTTCTTTACTAAGAAGTCATACCCCGTGAATGCCATTCCGCTGCGCCATTTTTGGGGTGTGACACCTAAAGTCTCACTGTTCGCGGATAATCCAACGGAGTTCAAATTCTTAACCTCTTAGGTACTCCCTAAGATATACTATGCCCACAACAAGTGCACGTTATATGATGTAAGTATTATCACGTTGGCCAGACGTCATAATACTGGCATCATATAAATATGCCCTCATGATGGTCATACTTTATCTCAAATCAAAATCAAAACCACCTATCTTAATCCACCTAGTACTTCTATAGTCATCAAAGGTCAACCAAAATCAAACACCATAACTAAGAGAAGAACGAACTACTAAAAGAGTTAGCGGAAGTCCCAGAATGTCTATCAGAACTTGGTACATCGTTTTAAGCATCGAATCGTCCATCATTCGCCAAATTCCTCATAACAAAACCATCGTCTAGCATACGCAGAATGAACATCGAGCGGAATTACTAACAGGGAACATAACTCATTCAAAGGGGTCCTATCATCAGTTAACAGAAATTTGAGTAGGTCAAGAGGAAATGGATTACGTCGTCCATAGCTTCATTCTTCCACAATTCGTCAAAATCCCTCAAAACAAAGCCATCACTGAACATACGAAAAATAAATACGAACTGAAATGCTTCTAGGGAACTCAAATCATTAGAGGGTCTTATTACTTCATCACGAAGCTTAAGAGATTCAACGGAAATAAAATTTAATCATCAAGAACTTCGGCCATTCATAAAATCTAATTTCCCAAACACGAAGGGTCTATTTCAAAATTCCGCTCATTCAACACCTCCCATCTCTTCAAGTCCGGTTAATCTGTCTTCGTCTGTTCATCAATCGGGAAGTGAAACCAAAATCGGGAACTTGTGTCTGGTTCATCGAGCCTCCTGCAGTTCTTCTTGGAATGTGATGGAGTAATGTGGATTTCCGGCACGATCTTTAAATCTCTCCATCATCCAGTCTGCTTCCGCTCTCAATTCATCTTAGTACAACCAAGATGGATAGGGAAGTGAGACTGTATGTCTTCATCAGCTCCAGGTTCGCCATCTTGACTAGAATTTCTTCATCTGCATCGCCAACACTTCTGCCTTGTAAGGAATGTATTCATTCTTCAGGGTAGTCTCCATTGTCGTCAACTCCAGGTCAGGCAAAGAACACCGTTGTCTCAACAAATATCCATCTCCCAGAATGCACAAATGATCGTCAAGTTTCTAACAAGGTGTAAAAATGATTTTCATGCTCTTCCTCGTCTCCGAATGTACCATTAAGTCATACGATGACCATTTGCCCAAGTACTTACGAGAAAACATCATTATCAATTTCACAAAACAGTCAAGGCTTTAGCTAATACTATTAGCGTCACTAACCGTCATAGCAGTCGTTTACGAATACGGAAGGAGATTTCAAGAATAAAATCAATTCATCAGAAAGAAGACTTCGCTCTCCGAATTTAAACAAACACATAGTCGTTTCAGGGTGGAGGAATATTGGCTTCTAACAGGAATATGGTTCAGCTCTCTCCAGTCGCCATCCTTCTTTATCACGAACGAAACTAAAACACGCCCAGAAAATACCCTTAAGTAAACTCACTACTTGGTCTTCGGTTGCTGCTCTTCCCGGTTGCTCAAATCAAACTGGTATGATCTGAAAGACGTCTTCGCTTGCTGGCTAGACAATCTCTCAGTATCATGTCAAATCCTACTTCACGCTCTAATGGAAAAAAATTTGGTGGTTCTACTAGGAATCATATTCAGAAAACGCAGGGCGCCAAATAACTCTCAAGATAAGGTTCATTCATTGGTGTACGAAATGGGTTCTAGGAAAATTTCATAATCGCGAACGTAACACACGAGTCCCCAGAGTAATAGTGATAGCAAAGGGTTTAACAATCGGTAGTCGTAGTAGGGAGTTCAAAATTGTTGCAAACGTTAAAGGTGAGACATGGAAGGATAGTTGTCAATATAGAAATACTCAATCAACTAATTGTCTTATCAGAATGAAATCGAAGTTTAACTGACCAAGCAAAGTCGGATCACAAATCAAATCTTTATCATTCAAAAATGAGGGAAAACATTCTTATACTCATGGTCACAACCACAAAGCTTCTCATATGGACGGAGATGGGTGAAACGAAATCAAATAGTGTCGGAAGATTTATAGACGTTTATCAAAGCAAAAGACAAATATCAAAATGTGTCAAATACGTCATCGCCATGGAGATTCTCAGAATGCCCGAAGAGGCGTCAAAATGATTAACGAAAGGATTAGAGATCAGAGTCAAAATCTGAAGATAAGGATCAAATAGTGTCAGGCAATTATTATGAAATTCTCAATGCCTTCAAGATTTAATCAGGCTCAAATCCTAGGTGGTGCAAATCATAAGCTTTCACTTTCCAAAAGTGGTAACAACAGGATCTAACCAAAAGCAAGGCATGAATCAGAGTGATGCGGAAGCAATGATAACTAAACAGATGCCTTATAGTCTACCCATTCCTCACTGGTCAAACTCAAGTCCTTATAGGGAAATCCTAAAGCAAATCTTTGAGGTTGTCTTACGAGTGCCTACAGGGAAAGCTTAATGGTCCTAACTTACACAGGTCAAGGGTAAATGTATTACGAAATCGCAACCTGTCTCTGATACCATAATTGTAACACCCCAACCCGGCAAGGGTAAAGATGTCACGTTAATCGTTTCATATCATATCGAACAAAGCATACTTCAATAGTAATACAATAAATTTCAAAGGTTACAAATGAAATACTAACATTACATGGCTAAGAATGAAACAAAACTAAATATTAAGTCTGCAATTGCAATCCTTCTAATGACTTCTACTTCAGAATAACTATCAAGGTCTTCTAAGTCCAAAAGTCTCTGCACTCATACCCAAACCCGTCGTCCTGCTTATAACCTGCCGCACATGAAAAGAAAACATGCGGCTGAGCTTAAAAAGCCCAGTGAACAGATATAACGATAACAAACAGTAATATAGAAAAGTACAGAATAGCAGAAACAAAGGTCAAACAGATGTCATATGGTTCGAGGGGTAAGTCCATGAATAAATATAAGGAAAAGAAAAAGGGATAGTAATCCACCACGAGCCCAGAAACAGATCATATCATATCGTAACCATAAATCTTCATAATCATATAGAGGGGAGACCTCTCAGATAATCAGATAATATGAGGGGTGTCCTCATTCTTCAAATGGAGTAGCTAGCTCCCAGATATATGTAAAAGGCGTGTATTGCACACAAGCACCAGTCACTAGACAAATCATATCAAATCATGTTAAATCCACTAAACAGAACAGATCTAGGATGCATCCATACGCCCCCCAGAACAAATCATATTGGCCATAATAACAGTAGTGTGCACATGTAATAATCAGAATGGGGACGTGGCGGAACATCACTCTACCGCCCTAGAGTCATGCCATTGGTGCATCAATGACATGGCCATGTTACCTTCATGGCTAGGAAACAGAATTTGGCTCGGGTATCAAACTAAGAGTCAGATATCATATCAAATCAGAGTGTCATAACAGATGGCTCATAACAGATAGTTCATAACAGATGGTTTATATCAAATATCATCAGAAGTAGTACCAAAAGTCCAAATCAGAGTTTATCAGATCAAGGTTCATATTAAATAATCAAGTCAAGGTTCAGATCAAAAGTTCATTTTAAGAGTTTCTATCAAAAGTCCATTTTAAACAATCCTTTATTCATGATTTTCATAAAACGATCCTTTAAAGTGGTTTTCATAAAAATAATCTTTCAAAACGGTTTTTATAGATATAGTCTTCAAAATATAGTGTTCATAAAATTTAGTAACCTTTCATATAAAAGTAGTTTCGCATCATTTATAAACATCTTTTAAAATTGGTTTTTCTCAAAACATTTCCATGGTATAAAAAAAAAGGTTTTCATAACATAGATTCATATCAGAGGTCACATCAAATGGAATCAATAGAAGAGGTTCAAGTAAAGGGAATCATAGCAATGGCATCAGATCAGAAGCTAACGAATCAGAATATGAAAGAGATCATGAGAAACCTTATAAGGAAGGTCAGAATATCTGTACCTTATACCGCAAACGAAACACAACAGAAATACCAAGGTCGGAAGCAAACTCCATCTCCGGCGAATCTACACGAGTTCATGACTGGTTTCATTAAAAACTTATTCGATTCAGATTACTTATTTTAGTCGGCTTTCCATTTTTAGTAAGTTTCCATCTCTTAGGGTTTAAATGTCAATATGCCAAAGTTCAAGGTTAAAATGAAAATATCACCATTTACTCATTCTCATACTTAAGTTATTCCGAATTACTCATTTAGTCCCTTTAGTTTATAAAACTTATAATTTAAATCATAAATTCATAATAATTACACATTAGGCCCATAGATACTCAAAATTACAAAATACACTCTTTATATTATTATTTACACAAAAGAACTTCAAGTTTCCAGAAATTAAATTTTTAGTCCCTCAATTTAATTAAATTACAAAACGGATTAATAATTATATATATTTACCCATTTAACCTTTTAAATACAAAATTTACCTATGGACCCCTCATTTAATATTTTATACGAATTATACCAGGTCTCAAATAACTTACAAAAATATCCCATGAGTTTTAAAATTTTCAAAACACCCCCTTTACTTTTATTCTTAAAATCGGTAATTAACAAAATATACATAAACCCTAATATTAACCTAATAATCATTGTACCATCATTAAATTCAACCTTAAACATCATTATGACCAGATCTTGGACAAAAACTAACCCTAGGTTGATTTAGGGTTCTTATTCATTTTTCTTATTTCTTTTTATTTTCTAAAACCCGATTTAAAACAAAATTCACAAAACATGTTTTAGGGCTCTATAAATTCGACCATTATTTTTCTAATGTCATATGATGTATATAGAACCTAGGAAAAATAATTACACACCTCAGAAAAATCGTATGAATTATATATAGAATAAACGCGTTTTTAGGGTTTAGAAATCATAAAATTGCCAACGGCTTATATATCTTTCATGGTTCGGTTTTATCATTTTATATGGGTCTTATATGATGTAAGAGACGTGAGAAAAATACCAGACCAGATCTGGAACGAGTAGAATAGGCTGGGCGAAAATACTTCTCTCGGATTGAATAAAACAAGACCAAAATTCCCACGAGCACAAACGCGACCAACAAACCTTGGAATCAATTTTCACAGATCATATATGATGTAAGGAACTCATGAAAAATAGAAAACGAATTTTACAAGGGTCGAAGGAATTAAAATGGAATATTACCTCACTTTTGAACAAAATTCGACAATAAAAGATTCAGGGCTTTAAAAATCGAATGGCCAATTTTCTTGGCTTCCTAGCACGACAATGAACTCAGAAAAATTATGCTTGGACCTCCATAAATCGTATGGAATGAATGGTGAATTATTTGGTGTTTAGGGTTTTCTCGGTTTTGTTTTTAAGGAAGAAAATGATAGAATAACTTATACAAGGGATTAGGGCCGAGCAAGGAGGGGGGAGAGGCCATAAAATCGGCCAAACAATTTGACCAAATCAAGAATTAAATATCAACATAGTTTCCCTATTTATTTTAATGTTTATCTCTTTATTTAATATAATTAAAATCAATTTCATAAATAATGTATATATAATTCGGTCCAAATAACTTTTATCATGTGTTACAATAATTTTTGTGGCATGTACAAAATTTAAATGGTGGTCTTGAAATTATTTTACTTCATATTTACAATGGCTCCGAATTTATTTGGCACTTAATACATGTTCTAATTAAATTTTTAAAGTTGCAGGGCATTTTAGTCATTTTGCATGTTTTAAAATTTTGGGGTTTTACACGTGTCTCCTTCGTAAATCGTGAAGGGTGGGTGAAAAAGTGCTTTACCTTTTTGCCTCCCAGCCACACGATTAGAGCAAGTGGGGTACATGTGTCGTTCATCCAAGAATGCGTCTAGCCCTATATAAAGGGTAGCCGTCTTTTCACTGTGTCTACAGTAGAAAACATCATTTTCCGCCATTTTTAAACCTCCAAACAGCAATCAAAGATTCAACGAAAACTAAGGAAATAGCGCGTGCGCTTATAATAGTTATTTGAAGGTTAATCATGGTTCTTCAATTGTCTGATTTTAATTCCGATTTATCTGAGGACGAACTTCGTCAGTTCTCTTCAGATTATTTCATTCCTCTCGCATTGCATCCGGTTGTTCCGGCTGCAAATGCGTCAATAGCGAATTTCCCACAAGGGAAAGTAGGGGTATACACACGTTTTTTCGAATTGGCGAATCAACGTGTGCCCATTTCTTTATTCTTGTATAATATTCTAAACTTCTATCGCCTCCATATTTCCCAGCTGCACTGTATAGGTGCGGCGAAAATTACCAATTTTGAGGTTAATTGTCGCTTGTTAGCGATAGAACCCATAGTTCATCTTTTCCGTGCGTTTTACCACACGTCGTGGTCAAACGGGTGGGTTTCTTTCTCTAAGCGCGCAGGGCCACTGCAGTGCTATACGGAGAAGTTAGACGCGCTAAGGGATTGGAGAGAAAAATTCTTTTGGATAGATAATAAGTTTTTTCCGTGGGAGTTCGAGTTTTATACTCGTGGATCCTTGCCGAAGGATGAGCGCCCTACCCCTGGGACCTTTAATCAAGGAGATGCTGATACAATAAATGCCAATCGCCTCCCAATTAGGGCGTATCCAGAAGAGTTTCTGGTGCACATGGGCATCAGTCGCAACTTTTTCGGTGGTCCAGATGAGGTGCCAACCTTTTTGGATGAGAACAGTCAGGGTGGGTGCTTGTCCTTCATTGTTCTTCGCTTAATAGTTGTAAGTGCTCCTTTCTTTGTAGTTTATCTAACTCGTTTTGTGTTTGTCTGTTGTTTGTTGCGCAGAGATGGATCTATTCAGTATTGTGCACTATGCCAAGCCCACGCAGGTGACTGTAGTGGTGCGCCCTCTGAGGGATGGCGAGGAGCCAATTCTTTAGGCCACCGCGGGGCGCACGATGGAGATCATGCAGGAGGAGCAAGAAGAAACTCCTCCAGTTGTTTTGGAACCCACTCCTATTCGCAGCTTTCAAGATCCCGCTTTAGAGGTCCCTGTGATGGAGCTGTCGCAGACCGATTCGTCGGAAAGTATGGGGTTCTCGAAACCTGAAGGTGAGCCAGAAGACGCTGGCCAGGGGGTGAAGCGCAAGGGTGCTGCTGGTGACGATGGCGCTGGTACATGCAAGAGGCGCCATCTTATTTCTGGTGATTAGTCGTCTGCAGAGGAAGATGAGTCGCCAGCAGGAACTACTCCCTCGAAGTAAGTATTTTTAGACTTGTCTTTTTAATACCTTCTATTCGTAGTCTGCGCTGATAATATAACTTTAACCCTTGTCTTTTGCGTGCAGTGTTGAGGCTGCTGGAGATGCTGCTGCGCATGCTGAGGGATCGCCCTCCAAAGCTAGTTCCGTTCGCTCTGATCATCTTGCGCAGGGGGGTCCAGGATCTGGGGTACAGACTTCTGAAGATGTGTCTACAGACCAATTGATTGATGAGTTGTCCTCACTGGTTGCACAGATCAAAGCTAGGCATGTGAGTGAAGGTAGCAGCAGTGCGCAGAAGGATGGGGAGATTGCGCTACTGAAGGCGCAGTTAGCTGATGCTCGGGTTGAGGTTGAGTCTACGGCTGTGTATGCGCAGAAGCTTGCTGGTGAGAAGATGTCTTTGCTTGCTCAAGTGGGCCAAGAGCGCACCGCCTTCGAGAAATACAAGGCTAGCTGTTGCTGGGTCTTGAAGTATTTGGAACAAGGCAAGAACAGACTCTTCTCTAACTTGGATGAATTCCGCCGGTCTGTGGAGGCTTTGCTGGAGGAAAAAGAGAGCAAAATGCGCAAGCTCAGCATCGAATACGATGAAGAGTTGTATCCTCACTTCGTGTCATCCATTGCTGAGCGCAGGTGGCTTATCAGCCATGGCTTGCGCCTTGCTGCCTTGGGAACTTTGGAGTCTCAAGAAGTGAAGGGCTCCTTTGGGCATGTTGTTCAGTGCGCGCTGGCGCGTGGTAAGGCAGAGGCTGTAGAGGAGCTATGTGCGAACAAGGTATTGACTGTGCCCGCCGCCCAAGTGCCAGGTTACAACGAGAACGCCTATGATTATTTTATTTCTGCTATGGTGGACTTGAAGCATTTAGAGCTTCCTCATATTGCTCGGTTGGAGCGCGATCAGGATTATCCCATAGGTGTGATTATGGAGGGGTTAACTTTGGCCAGGCACACAGCAGATGACGCTGAGGCACAGCCTGATTACTTTTTGAAGCCCGATGTGTCGCAGCTGCAGGTACCTCTCTTTGCTCGTCCACGTGATATTTTGAATCCCTTCGCTCTTGAGAAGGAGATTCCTCTGAAGGAGTCCCTAGAGGCTCATGAGATGAGGCTTGCAAAGAAGAAGGGTGTGAAGGGAAAGGCCGTCCTTTGTGGTATTGGTGCGGCCCATCTTCCGAGGTCTGATGGGGTGCCCGTTAGCGTACCAACGGTGTCACGCAAGGATGCTGACCTGTTGAAGAAGATTGAAGAGGCTGGTACTGCGGCGCGCCAAGTGAGCAGCTCAGGGCTCAAACGTACTCGTAGTATATAGGCTGTTTGGCGTTGCCATTTTTTGTAATAAATTAACATTTTTGTGGCACTTGTGCCTGCTAGGTCTATTCTTTGTACAAACTCGTGGTTTATAATAGAATGTTATTTTGTAATTGCGATTGTACGTGTATTGTATGTGATTCTGATCATGATATTTGTACTTAGTTATATTTCTTTACGTAAAAGAATTCTAAGAATCAAAACGCACTTAATAAGATTGTAGGAATTACTTATAATCATGTATGAAGTTCATAACTTAGCGTATACACGAATATATATAAAATCCACAAGTGTATGCAGCGTACTGCAAATATCATATCGTGTATGAAATTTTACCAATGTATGGATTGGCATGCAGCGTACTGCGAATACCATAGTAAGGAGTTAAGTGTCTTAACTCCTAATTTGTTAAACGCGCACAGTGTGCATTGTTGTGCACCCGTCGTGAGATGCACATCAAACTTACTCCAACGTCTTGAGAGTAAGGTGTTTAACAAGGATACGTGATCCGATGTTGATGGGTTTGCAACCCTCTTACTCAACGAGTTGTTTATTAGGTTTACTCATCCTTGTGCCAGCGTGGGTCTTTAATAGGTGCATGCACGCCACGTAGGCAAAATGTACGCCATGTAGGCCAAATGTAACAACAGTATTGAGACATAAATAATACGTAAATAGTAAAGTGAAATGCGTCGCGGAGTTAGCTAGAAACCGCGACATTTTATTAATACTTGCAAGTTTTTGAAAAAAGAAGGACAGTTGTCTAATTAAAATAAAAATGTAAATACATGGATATTGATTATGCACGTACTAAGGTGCGTGGGGCCATAGCCCTTCCTAAAGATAGCATCTCTTGAGATTGCAAATGTTCCATGTTCGTGGTAGCTCGTGGCCGTTCATATCTCGCAGCTTGTATGCGCCTTTTCCTAGTGCTTCAATGACCTCGTAAGGTCCTTCCCACTTTGGTCCAAGCTTTTCTGTGTCTTCTGCGTGGCTTGCGTCATTGGCGCGGTATACAAAGTCGCCTGGTCTGAATGAGATGCTTCGAACTTTAGCGTCGTAGTATCCCTTCATCTTTGATTTGGCCTTCGCTTCACGTATAGCTGCGCGTTCGCGCCTTTCTTCCAACAGGTCCAAGTCTATACGCCTTTCGTCGTCATTGGTTGTGATATTAACTTCCGCAGTGTGAATAGTTGGCATCCCGATTTCAGCGGGTATGACGGCTTCTGTTCCATAGACTAGAGAGAAAGGGGTGTCCCCATTGCTGACTTTGATTTCCGTGCGGTGCGCCCACAAGACATGCGGTAGCTCCTCCACCCATCGTCCTTTGTGTTTGTCCAGGCGCGCTTTGATTCCTTCGCCTAGACTGCGATTTGCGCGCTCCACCAAACCATTGGTTTGTGGGTGTTTTACTGACGCAAAGTGTTGTGTGATGTTTAGCTGTTCGCACCAGTCTTTGAACGGGTTGTCACGGAATTGTTTTCCGTTATCTGAGATGATTTCCCCAGGTAATCCGAAGCGACATACTATATTGTCCCAAACGAATCGTTTTACTTGATTACCTGTTATTGTCGCCACTGCTTTTGCCTCAATCCACTTAGTGAAGTAGTCTATTGCCACAATGAGGAATTTTAATCCTCCTGCCGCAACAGGAAAGGGGCCGGCGATATCGATACCCCATTTGTAGAATGGCCATGGCGAAGTGATAGGTGTTAGCTCTTGTTGTGGTCGGCGCGGGATCGGTCTATGAACTTGACAGTCATTACACTTTCTTATCATATCACGCGCATCACGGTACATCGTAGGCCAGTAGTATCCTGACCGCAAGGCTCGTGCCACAACGGACCGTGGTCCTGAGTGCATACTGCATGAACCAGCGTGGATCTCTCGGAGTACGTAATCTGCTTGAAGAGGTCCGACGCAACGAAGCCATGGCTGTAGAAAAGATCGTTGATACAGGATACCATCTTGAAGTTCAAACCTCTGCGCTGTGCGCCGTATCCTTCGAGCGTCTTTCTGTTCTTGGGGTAGTGTGCCTTTGCTTATGAATTCGATGATAGGGGTCATCCACGTAGGATTCTGTTCCTCTATCACCGTCGATACTTCCATTTCTGAGATAGACTTGTTCTTTAAGATCTCCACCAAAACTTGTTTTGACAGGTGCGCAAAGCTTGTAGATGCGATTTTACTTAGTGCATCTGCTTTTTTGTTTTCTCCCCGAGGAACTTGTTTAATTGTGAATTTGTCAAAACTCTGGATTAGTGACTTGGTCTTCTCGAGGTATTGGATCATGTTATCCGCCTTGGCAACATATTCCCCTAACACATAGTTGGCTACTAATCGGGAGTCCACATTTGCTTCTAGGTTGCGTACACCCATTCGAGCTGCAATGCGTAGTCCAGCGATTAGTGCTTCATATTCTGCCTCGTTGTTCGTGGCTGTGAATTCAAAACGCAGTGCGTATGTGAACTCCATTCCTTCTGGATTGGTAAGGATTAGGCCTGCGCCTGATCCATCCACGCATGAGGATCCATCTGTGAACAGGACCCATGGTGCCTGTAGTTCTACTTTGCTTTGTGGAGGTGCGTCATCGGTTTCTGGTTTTTTGATGATGAAATCGGCCAGTATATGTCCCTTAACCGCAGTGCGCGGTCTGTAGGAGATGTTATATTCACCCAGTAGCACACTCCACTTTTGTAGTCGTCCCGATGCGTCTGGTTTGGAGATAACTTGCTTGATAGGTTGGTCTGTGATCACTGCTATTGGGTGCGCTTGGAAGTACCTGCGCAGCCTTTTGGCAGCGAATACTAATGCCAAGACCAACTTTTCCATGGGGCTGTAGTTAATCTCCGTCTTCTTGAGTGCTTTACTCACAAAGTATATCGGTGTTTGTGCAGAGTTCCTATCTGTCAGCAGCACTGCGCTGACTGCTCCATGAGTCGCAGATAGGTATACGATTAATTCCTCCCTTTGCCGGGGTGCGACTAACTTGGGGAGCGCTGCTATATGTTGTGTCAAAGCTTCTTCCGCTTCAGCAGTCCAACGAAAGTCTCCCTTTTTTGTACACTTCTTGAGTGTCTTAAAGAGAGGGAGTTACTTATCCGCTGACTTGGACAAGAATCTGTTCAACCCCGCAAGCTTTCCATTCAGAGACTGAACTTCTTTCAAAGTGCGTGGTGAAGGGAGTTGAATGACAGCCTCTGTTTTCTCTGGGCATGGTTTAATGCCATCTGGTTCTATTAAATATCCCAGGAACATGCCTTCTGTAGCGCCAAAAGTGTTTCTTGGGATTTAACTTCATGTTGATCTTTCGTAGTGTTCTGAATGTTTCTTCAATGTCGCGCACTACTTCATCTTCAGTATGACTTTTTATGACGAGGTCATCAACGTACACTTCTAAGTTGCGGCCCACTTGCTTTTCAAATGCGTTGTCTACCAATCGTTGGTAGGTGGCGCCTGCATTCTTTAGGCCAAAAGGCATTTTTGTGTAGCAGTAGACTCCTTGGCTTGTGTGAAAAGCTATTTTTTCCTCGTCTTCTTCGGCCATTTGGATTTGGTGGTACCCTTTGTATGCGTCTAAGAAGTATTTAAAAGGATATCCGCACAGAGATTCCACCTTCCAGTCTATTTCTGGCAGTGGGTAGCAGTCTTGTGGACATGCTTTGTTGAGATCGGTGAAGTCTACGCACATCCGCCAACTACCATCGCTCTTTTTGACCATTACTGGGTTTGAGAGCCAGTCATGGTAATAGACTTCTCGCATGATACCTGCGTCCACGAGCTTGTGTACTTCCTCCAGAATGGCTTTTGCGCGCTCTGGAGCTTGGCCGCGCTTTTTCTGCCGCACTGGGGAATATCCTTGTCGGATTTGCAACTTGTGTTCCGAGATTGATCGTGGCACACCAGTCATGTGTTTTGGTTCCCATGCGAAGATATCTACATTCTTTTGCAAGAGCGAACACACGGCAGGTCTGCCTTTATCAGACAGCGATCCCCCGATTGATACTTGTTGTTCTGGGTAATCAGGATGGATTGCTACTTTCAAGTTTGGTATCTTTGCTGGGCGCGGTTCTGGAGTGTGCGTTGTCTCACTTGTAACCGTGTTACATTCTCTGGGTGGCCTGGCGTTGTTGTAGATGGTGACAATGCCTCCTTCTACTGGGAACTTGAGCATCCCATGCGCTGTGGACGGTATTGCGCGTATGGCTGAAATTCCAGGCCTTCCGATAATGCCATTGTATGCCGAAGGGGAGCTAATCACCATGAAATTCATCCAGGCTGATGTGGAATGTTCCTTATTACCCACAACGACTAGTAGTCGTAGTTGCCCCATAGGCCATATCTTTTCTCCTGTGAAGCCAGTCAACGGCGTCGTGGCCGGGTTTAACTGTCTTTGTATCTCAGGTCGCAGCCTTTTGAAACAGTGTTCGTACATTATATCTGCGGACGCTCCTCCATCAACAAACATGCGGTGGATATCGTGACCCCCCGTAGTTATCTCGATGATGAGTGGTTCCGCGACTGCGTTGTCCGCAGTCAAGGTGGGGAAAGAAATTTCGTTTTCCTGAGAAAACTTTTGGCTGACTTTCTGCTTAGTGTTTCGCTGCCATGATTGAATCATGTAGATGGTGTCAGCTTTGTCTTTGGGTGCCTCTTTCTTGCCCCCGGTCTTCTGTCTGTCCTTTCCTTCCTTGATGTTCTTAACTAAGTGGTTCAATCTGCCTTCTTTTACTAATTTTTCAATTAGTTGGCGCAGCTGAACACACTCATTCGTTGTGTGGCCTTTCTGACCATGATACTCGCAGTACCCATTTCCTATGCGTTGTGCCTCTGGGGTGCGCATTGGTGGGGGTCTCGGGAAGTTCGCGCCTTCTGTTGCGAATATCTCCTTTGGAGTCTTTGTTAACGGGGTATACTTGTCGTTCCCTCGTCTGCCTCCTTCACTGCGATAGCTTTTATTATGGTTGCTACTCTGGTCGTTGGATTGTCTCCTGTAGTTTGAGTAGCCTTTCTTGCTATCCACGGCGGCGGCTTCTCCTTGGATGAAGGACCTCGTGCGCTTCATGAGTTCATAAAAGGTATGGGGAATCCGATCATTTAACCTCTTGATTAGTTCTGGGTTATTGATTCTGTTCATAAACCCTGAGATCTTTAATATCTCCGGACATGCCTTGACATGTATGCACTCGTCCTTATAGCGCTCCACATAAGCGCTTGTAGATTCTCCTTGGCGCTGTTTTACCCTAGCGAGTTCGACAGGGTTTTTGGCGCACTTCTTCCTCTGAGTGAAGTTTAAGCGAAACGCCTTACGTAACTCTTCAAACCCACCTATGCTTCTACGTGGAAGCTTACTGAACCAGTTTCGCGCATTCCCCACCAACGTAGAATTGAACATGTGGCACCACACAGGTTGCGGCCAGTTTTCGATGGTAGCTGCTGATTCGAAAATTTTTAGGTGGTCGTCAGGATCACCCGTTCCATCATAAGTTTTGACATTAGCGGGCATGCGCCTTCTCTTATTTTCTAAAAAATCGCTGATGCGCCTGGTGAACGCATCAATTGTTTGGCGGCGCCAGGGACGAGACATGTCTTCGTCCTCCTGGTCGCGATATCTTCCCTTCAATTTCCAGTGTCCTGTTTCTTCATCCTCGTTGTCCGAGGAATTACTTGAGGATGGGCTTACTCCTTTTCGGCGCTTGCGCCTACTGTCGTCGGAATCCGAGCTTGCTCTTCTGCGGCGCATGCGCCGATCGAAATCCGAGCTTGAAGGGCTCTCACTTGGGGAGTGTCCTCGCCCAAGTCTGTCATGGACTCTGCGCCTACCAAGCCTAGCGTGGGCATTGGTACGCCATCCATCGTTTTCTTGAGGGCTTGAAGGGCTTTCGCTTGGGGAATATCTTCGCCCAAGCCTGTCATGGACTCTGCGCTTACCAAGCCTATCGTGGGCATTGGTGCGCCCTTCATCTTCTTCGCGCTCCTCCAGAAACTGTAGGTCAGTTTCTTCATCCTCCACCATCTTTCTTCCAACCCTAGTAAATACTGGGTGTCGGCGGCTATCCTTCTTGCGCTTCTTCTTTTGGTGAGGTGGTGGAGATACTTCATATTCAGGGTCGAAGTTAAGCCGGGCTTGCAGACTCTGACTTGACCTCTTTTTTGCTTCCTCTTGCATGAGCGCAGCCAAGGTTTCGTAGTTTTGGGACACGAAATCACTTGGCGCTAATTCAGGCGCTACTCCTTCTAGCGCGAGGGTGTCTGTTTCCAAGTCAGGACCCCTGTTTCGATTAGGCGCAGCTGGCGGCTCAGAGGGGTTTGCTTCTAGCGTGATGTAAGGGGTGCGCTGTAGGTCTTCCATGCTAGTACTTGTTGTAGTAGCATGGGGAGTCCCCGTAAGTGGTTCCACTGCAGTAAAGACCAGATCTGAGTCTAATCTTTGGTTTTTAGGCGCACTGATTGTCTCAGAGGCCTGTTTTTGGGCTGCATCCCTTTGTTGCTTCTTCCTCTGTAGATCGCCATGCGTCTTCTTCACCTGAGGAGTACGCTGGTTTGTGTTTCCGGAATTTGTCATTCTAGTGTTTAGTAGAATCCTTAGTGTAGGGTCCCACGGATGGCGCCACTTGTTGATACAAAAGTTGGGCGTTCCTTGTTTGGACTCCGGTTCTCGTATCAATTAGATCTTGATGCTTGAGACCTGCGCACTAAGAGAACAAAAAGACACCGTTAGGCTTATCGTGGGATTGTCTCCCACGATTAGACTCCGGCGTGAGAGTAAGTAATCGGTTTTAGGGTTTAGTTGAAGAGTTAGGGATTGTAAATCGTACCTTTGATGAGAGTCGAGGGACTCTTTATATACATACGAAACCCTAGTTGGTTTCGTGCTCCTCACTCTTCGGTCTATCCCGCGTAGGGCGGTTGGTTGATACACATCCCATAAATAGAAGATATACTATCAAAACCATAAATAACTTCGGGTTTGGGCCAGCGTGAGCCCAAACCGTTATCGCAATAGCCCATTCGTGATGGGTTTGAGTCTATTCGTGATGGACTTGAGAATGGGTCGGGTTCGTGGCCCGAATACGGACTATACATCATCAGTGAACTTGGTTGAGACCTTGATATGTCTTGAGATAGTAATTGTGCATACTGATAGTAATTGTGCATACTGACAGTGAACTTGGTGAGGGGATTGTTGTGGCCATCAAGAAATCTGGTCCCAACAGGGCTCAAGGCCTCAATGTGTAAAACCCTAAAATTAGCATAATCTGAAAAGACCAAAATACCCCTCTAATTTTGAAATTTTAAAGAACATATGAAATCATACAAGAGATATATTATTGTATTTAACCTAAGATAATCAATATCCTAAGTGCTTAATAAAACTTAGTCAATAAACTTTACATTATAATTAAATTCACAAAACGAAAATACTCTCTACATAAATCACTATAGGCAACATTTTTATTTTGGAACCTTATTAAAATTTTCGGCCCATATTAAAAGAAAGGAGATAATTATACAGTGAAATTAGAATGATATCAATACCACAAATATTGGTCATTCCTTATTTGCCTGAATCCAAAAACACGGTTTATAATAAATCTTATATACCGATCTTTTCATTGCAAAACCCTAAAACTCCATCTCAAAAATTTTGACTACTGCTGCCTCCTTTTCTTCTCTGCTGTACGACCCAAAGTCAAGGCAAAAGGAGGTGTTGTTGTGACTGCTAGACGTGCATTGTTCTCTAGTTCGTGTGGGTTCTTGATCGTGGGTTTAAGGGCTGTTCGAAGGAGATTTGGTTAGGGTTTTATTCAGCTGGAAACTCTGGTGTTCGATCCTTGTTGGTCTTGTTCTCCTTAGCACACTTCAAGTGTAACCCGTATACTCCTTGTTCAATACCCTCTTCTTGTGATTCTTTTTTGTTCTTGATGTTCTTGTTGAATTGTAAAAACACATAATATGAAAGAACATGCTACATAAAATTATAAAACCTCCACATAAAATAACGAACTAAGTATGGCCCTATGAATCGATCTGTGGTGTTTGTGTTGTTTCGAGTTGATAGGTGCATATTAATACACTTATATGTCGACCTAGGTTTATTCTAAATCATGTATAATTGCTTGTATCATTAGGAGATCCGTTGGAATGAAAAACATAAAGAGATCACATAAAATAATGAACTTGGTTACTGTCCAGGAATGTTAGGTCGATTTGTTTTGATTGGATCTTGATGATGGTAATACGTTTCTGAATGATTCTTGGGTCTAGAATTAAGTTTAAGAAAAGAGCTTTCTGAATATGTGAGCCTTGTAATTTTTAGAGGTCGGGAGAAGGTACTTTTTGATTTTACAAGTTCGAATGTCAAGACTGTTTTTGAAAGTCTGGATATCAGCCCACTTGGACGATTTTTCATTTATAAACTATGAAGAGTTAGGTCATAACTTTCCAGTATTTAACTTCTATATGCCTAGTAATGTCATGAAATTTTGGGGATTTTTCTTGGAGGTTTTGGTGGGTAAACCAAGTGGATACTTTTTGGGTACTGCTACAGACATGTTTTCTGGATAGTCTGAGTTAGAGTATTTTTCATGTGGGGTTAAACTAATCAATAAATTCTAGGAAAATTCGTGTGGGTTCTCAAGACATTGAAGTATCTGTGGTAATATTTGTGGATTTTATTTCTGAGTTCTAATATGGTTCATAAATTCGACAAGTTGTGATATGTTTATAGGTAAAATCTGAGTAATAGTTTAAAAAGGACTAAATAGGGATTTTGTGTATTATTAAGGGTTGAGCTTATCATTATTTAAACAAAAAGGGTTTAACTTGTTAAATCATGTAACTTTGTAATATTTACATTTCATACCCTAACCTTACAATAATTGCCCTATGACCCCTAAACTGTTTATACTTGCTTATTAAACCCTAAAAATTATGAAACTTAATATTAAAACCCTAATTGAGATAAAAGTAACCCTAAGATACCATATATGGAAACTTACTAATTATTGAAACTTACTAATTCGGAAGACCTGCTAAAAATAGAAAGTCACTTAAAAAGGGTTAACTTACTTAAAGCGGATAACTTACTAAATATGGAAAGTTACCAAAAATAGAAAGTTTCTAAAAATGGAAAGCATATTAAAATGAGTAACCTAATTCATATGAACTTAAAAGTGATATGTGGTTATTAATTCGTATAGGTTCCGTGAAGCGAGAGTGATCTTGTGCCTTGTTATTCATCTAGTTCTGGTTTGTTTTTGCTGTTGAATAAGGTACAGATATTCTGACCTTATCTCTTAAGGTTTCTCTTGATTCATTACATTCTTTCTATATTAGTTGATTATGATCTGAGCCTTCTTATTATGGCTTTCCTGTATGATCTATGCCTTTGCCATGCTTCACTAGAATTATGAACTATCTTTTCTGAAAACTACTTTTAAAGACTACATTTTATGAAAACCGTTTTCAAAAGATTTTCTTAAAATGAACTTTTGGATTGAAACATTTGAATTGAACCTTGCTATGAACCTTTGATATGTTATGACTTGTAAACCTTATAGTTTGATAGCCGAGCCACTTTGTTTCATAGTCATGGGGGTTCCATGGTTGTGTCATTGATGCACCTTTGACATGACTCTAGGGCGGTGGAGTGATGTTCCGTCCCGTCCCTTTTTGTTATTTATTATAAGCTCAATTATTATATATATTTGGCCACTAATTTGTTTGCAGGGGCGTATGGATGCATCCTAGGTACGTTTTGTGTATGCTTTATGTATACTATGTTTTGATCTGTTTGGTGTTTGATGTTGGGTGCAATCCACGTCTTCACATTTTGGGAACTGATCACTCCAATAGTTACTGAGGACTCCCCTCTTTTATCTTTGGTATTCCGAGGTCACCCCTCCGAATTCAATGATATGATTTGTTTTGTTTGGGCTCGGGTTTGATTACTGGTTTTCCATTATACTTTGATATTCATTCGTTTATGCCTTATGTTCTTCCCCAATGCACCATATTATATTCTTGTTCCTTATCTTTTGCTTCGTTTATATATATCTGTTCACTGGGCTTTTTAAGCACAGCCGCATTTCTTTTCCTGTGGCAGGTATTTAAGCTAGGAGCTGGGGATTTCTTTGGGTTGAGAGTTGAGCTTATGGAGACTTTACCCTAGTCATCTTAGATGTCATTTATTTATGTTATGACTTATTTAGACTTGGATTCATTGTTCTTAAAATTGGAGTTTTTCCTTCCTCTTGAACTTATGTATTAAGTCATGTTGACTTAACCCCTTTGATTATTTAAGTTTAAGACTTCCGCTGTTATTATGTATGCTTTGATATGTCACCATAATGTGATACTTCTACCCTTGTCGGGTTGGGGTGTTACAATTATGGTATCAGAGACAGGTTGCGACTTTTAGTACATCTAACCTTGACCTGTGAAGTTTGGACCATTAAGTTTCCACGGTAGGCGCTCATAAGACAACCCTTGAGAAATTTCTTTAGGATTTGACCTTTAGAGCTTAGGTTTTGACTGGTGAGGATTTGGGTAGACACTAGGTTTCTGCTTCATTTTTTTTCGTTCGTGCTTATTCTCTTTAGTTCTAATTGTTTTGGTGATCGTTCAGATGGTGACTACGCGTAGAAACGGTGATGGTGGGGATGCCCCTAACTTCGCGGCTATGATAGCCGATGCTTTGGCTAATGCTCTCCCGAATCTTTCTGCTCAATTGATGAACCAAATCACCAATGACATCAGGAATGGTGCTGGTTCATCAGGTGGTGGCGGTGCTCCACCTACTGGGATACATGTTTGGATTGAGAGATTCAACAAGCTTAAGTCTCTTTCTTTTCGATCTGCTACCACCCCCACGGAGGCAGAAGATTGGATCACTCATATAGAGAAATTGTTCAAGGTCTTGGGTTGTGGTGACGAATTCAAGACGCGTTTGGCAACCTTCAAGTTGGAAGGTGACGTGTTGAGTTGGTGGAAGGCGTATTTCCGGGCTAAGGGAGAGAATTTTGTTGACACTTGTGCATGGGTGACTTTCCGTGACATCTTCTATAAGCAGTATTTTCCTTTCTCTGAGCAGCAAAGGTATGAGCGCGAGTATGGGACGATATATCATTTGGATCGGGAGTCATCTGGAGAATTCATGCAGAGATTTCTGAGGTTAGCTAGTTTCGTTGGACCGGAGGTTACGGGTGATGCCCAGAGGCAAGCTAGGCACTTTAAGTGGGCATTAAAAAAGTGGATTTTGGACCGGATTGTGAATACTGAGTACGAAGATGTTACATTAGTTGCGGACGCGGCCAGTAACATAGAGTTACTTCATGCTGATGGGGGTTCGAACAAGAGGGGCAGAGATGGTAACCGTATTAACTACGGGAGTCAGGGTTGTCAGGACCAGGGTTATGAGTATAGAGGTCGTCAGGACCGGAGTATTGAGCACAGGGGTCGTCAGGACCGGGGATTTGATCAGAGGCGACAGGAGTCCTGGGGTCAGGATCAGAAGGTTGCTGGTAGGAATGGGAATGACCGTTAGGGTCATGGTAACAACATGCAGCGTCAGTTTAGGGATCAGTCGACTCGGGATTCTCAGCAGGGTCGTGCTTAAGGTTCTTCGGGTCAGAAAAGGCCTACGGAGACCTTACCTCCTCCACCACTTTGTACTACTTGTGGGAAGCCTCACCCTGGTGTTTGCTACAAGGCTACGGGCGGATGTTTCCATTGTGGGTCTACTGTCCATAAGGTGAAGGATTGTCCCAGGCAGAAGCATATCGTGCCAGTGAACTCTGCTAGGCCACCTCCTACTATGGGTCGTGTTTATGCTACGACTCGTGATCAGGCGGCGAACACATCAGGTACTATTACCGGCATTCTTTATATTGGCGATCGTACTGTTTTTTCATTATTTGATACGGGTGCCACCCATTCTATTATATCTACTTCATTTGCCAAGAAACTAAATATAACCCCGACACCACTAACTAATCATATATCCATCTCAACACCAATGAAAACCCATTTACTCATCAAACATGAATTTGTGAATTGTCCCTTACGTTTTGATGATCGTATTCGCCCGGTGAATTTACTTCCTATTGACATGATTGACTTCGATGTGATTTTTTGCATGGATTGGTTGGCTTCTTGATGAAGCGAAAAGTGTACCGCTTTTAGAGGGTCATTTAAGCCCTAAATCGTATTTATTTGATCAAATATTGCCCTAAATCGTTCCTTTTGTCTTTTTAGGTCCTTTGGAGAAGAAATCTGGAAAAGAAAGCATTTTGGACGTTTTTGGAGCATAAAAGTGAAGAAAACGACAAAGTCTCAAAATCGGCTGAAAATGTACATGTGACGGCGTCAAGCTCCTATGTGACGCCGTCGACCCCTGACGCGCCAGTGAGCATTTTGGAGGATTAAAGCGGGACGGCGTCAAGAAGGCTATCAAGAAACCCTAAACACGGCGAGGTGACGGCGTCAAGGACTATAACGTGACGCCGTCAGATCTGTTTTTCTATATATATTCCCATAATTTTTAGTCATTAGTGTGCAACTTTGTGAGGAGAAACCCTAAAGACGATTTTCTGCCACTTTTAAGGGTTTTTATACCCTTGGATCTCCCATGTTCAATTGAAGATAAGTAATCAATTAATCATTCAATATGTCTATGTATTGTTTGATTCTATCTTGTTCTTGTCTTTTGTTTAACATGCTAGGCTAGATTTATCTTGTGTTTGCTTAGATCTAATGAAACCTATCTATTGATTATTAGTTGTTGGTGTGTTATTAGTTGTATTGGATGATTGTTCATCGATGTTAGGCTTAAGAAAACTGGCTAACCTCCTATACGGTAACTTGCTTGAACGTCTTAAGAAACATGAACCAATGCATACAAAGGTTTTTATGGTTGTATTTAATGCATGAGCGAATTCTAGTGATCCCATGTTAGGAGCTTCTTAGCCGGCTCGACATAGGAGTGAAGTAGGAGCTTATAGAGTTGGGGAAGTACGTACGCCACCCCACGATTGGTATTAAGGAATACACCCATCATCCACGCAATTAATACACACTAATTAACCGGTAAAAGATAGTTAGGGAGTAAGGAAATCTAAGTAAACACATTTCTCTCCATATAAGTTCCACAACCTTTTCCTTTTTAGTTATTTTATTTTATTTGCATTTGTAGTTATTTGGGTTAGTTGACTAGCAACTAATTCCGCCCACTCCTTCAAACCCGAGATTTTACTTGCTTTTCATAAAATATAAAAATACAAAAAGAATCTTCCCTCACCCTTAGACCTATTAGAGTAGTTTTTCAATCCTAACGACACTATTCCCCTAGAGAACGATCAATCCCCCGGTACTTGCCACTACACTATACTACATCGGTCAGGTACACTGCCTGGTGGGGATTGCAAGCCTCTCGAGATCCCTCGAGAGGTAAAACCTGTTGTAAGGTCGCAAAACCACGCATCAAGTTTTTGGCGCCGCTGCCGGGGAATAGTTATTGTTTAGGTTGAATTTTTATTTTATTAGGTCTACTCACTAGATTCCTTTCTAGTGAGATTTTTATTTTAATTTTCTAGGATTTCTTTAGTCTATCTTTTTCTTTGTGTGTTTGTTCGTAATTTCCATTGACTCTTCCGTTCACCATTATGGAGAACGCGAATCCGCCATACTACCAACCACGTAATTCACCCACTCCATATGACATCTTGATGTTTAAACAACATAAAGATGAACCTCTCTATGATGCATGGACTCGTTTTAAAGATTTACTCCAAAAAGTCCCTCATCATAACTTCGATTTATGGTCCCTAACTCAAATCTTTTACGATCGTGTCGACCGACATGCCCAAAGGGACATTTACTATTTTGCCGGTAGGGATCTTGGGAAATTAAGTTCTGAAGAAGCATGGGAAGCTATTGAGAATTGTGCCCAATATTATTATATAGTAGACAACCCAACAAACGTTAGTGCAAGTCAATTGACCACAAATTTCAAGGATCATGAAACAAGTTTGTTTAGGGATGAATATGTTAGTGTTGAGATACCTAAGTGGATGTCATGTAATGCCATAGTACAAAACAAACACATAGGTGACCTTGATGTGACGGAGGATTTAGCCGAACATGATCACATTGATCAAAAAGACCTAGGTTTTGTGATTGATGACGTCGAATCTCAAGAAACACACGATGAATCTTTTAGGCAGTTTGAATATAGCAGTCAGAATATTGAGGATGATCCGTATGATTCGAACATAGAAGTTGAGATGCCTAGAGAAGCACTTGAGATACTTGGGAAAATGTTAGGGTTAGATCCTACTAAAACGCATGATGAGGATATAGGTGAGCTTGACATAGGGAATGATGAGGTAAGTAACATAAGCCCACCAAGTACCCCACAAGTCCTACCATCATTTGAGGCACACACACCACCCATGACTTACCCGGAAGAAGTAGAAGAGACTATAGGAACCCCAATAGAGGTAGAGCCCTTGGACCAAACACAACTAGAAGAAGTAGGTTTGAATAATTGTAGTCACAACCTTTCTTTTAGTTCTAAGGAAGTTCCTAGTTTTGATGAACCGGAGCCTAAACCAAAACCGTTACCTAATCTTCCATCCTTAGATGTGAACTTAGGAATTGAAAAAGGCCCCGATCCACCCATACTACCATATAGTCCGGGAAGTTTTACGTTGAAGGTAGTGGACTCTAAGCCTTGTAGAGAGGAAGCCAATATAGGAGTGAACCATGACCTTACATACTTACATCGCCCATTCATGATTGATCACAAGAAACATTATGGGTTTAAACCGGGTTTATTAGGTCAAGATGGATTCCCAACTAGGAATCTCTCGAAGTTGATAGAAGATGATCCCTTTTTAGGAGAAAACTTTAATTCACCTATTGACCAAAGTGAACTAGGTAAGGTTATGATAAAAGGAGCACACCCCTTTGAGTATATAATTCATCCACCACTCTTTCCTCACGCGGCATACTTCCACCGAGATGGTGTGTATCGCTACTATCACCCGCACTTAATCCTAAGTGTAGAAAAAACCTTTCCTTTATCCGTTAAATAAGGGTAGAGTCAGGCTCGTGACTCGAACAAAAACAAGCGCTTCTTGGGAGGCAACCCAAGCTTTATTTGCTTTGTGTGTTTATTTGTTTGTTTGTTTGATTTTCTTTGCTTCCGTATGTATGTTTAATTTTTATTATTATTGATTCATGCTTCAAACTAAATTGTGAAAATGCTTTATTTTGTTTTTAACTTCGTCTTAACTACATATAAAGGTATTTTGCAAAAGATAAGTGTAAGGGAAATCTATATCGGTTTATTAGAACAAATGAACATGAATCATAATAATAATAAATTGACATACATATTAGTAATTGTTTGAGTCAAATGCTTGTATCGAGTTATAATGATATTTTGCAGGATTTCCAGGAAATAAGGATTGAGTTTTTCCAGAAATTTTCCGGAAACTTAACATGAGAATTCTGTCAGATCATTTCTGACGGCGTCAGGACTTACAACCTGACGGCGTCAGGTCTCAATTTTCTGAAATTTTTGAAAGTTTTGTTTTTCTGCCGGAATCATAAAATGCTTTATTAAATCTCTAACTTATAAACTCCAGGAATCTGCAAAATAATCATTCCACAAGCATTATATCCTTATACAGATTTATCCCGCCGATGTTATGTAGGTTTTCGTGTTTGTTTTCTCAGGTTTAACAGGTTATTTTGGACAAGAAGATGATTTATATTTCGGAAGGGAAGCTTTCAACGTTCATTTTCTTGGAGGAGGATTTAACCATGTTACCGGATTATCCACATCGAACGAATCAGGGGAGTATTTGATTTCATTCTTTTACCTTCTTTACTTTTACATCTTGTTATTTGAACATTGGGGACAATGTTCATCTTAAGTGTAAGGGGGGGGGGTAAAAGTACGATACCTTAGAGAATGTAATTGCACTTGATTTTTTGTTTCATTTAATGGTAGATGTGTAATAAAACTGAGAGAAATACCTGTTAAGGCAATTTTAGTGCCAAATTTAATTTTTTTTACAACATTTAGGAGTGAAACTTTGGTCTTAATGAGCGTCTCACGGATAGGAGTTATATGACTAGCACAAAACCGTACCACTAAAAAATTTTCCACCCCCAAATATGTGAGGTTCGCCCCTAGAATTGGTAGGAAAAGCACTTATGCTATGATGTGTGTACCGGTAGCACTTAGATTCTAGAACTTGCGTTAGGACCATTCCAAGGCCACAAGTGAGACTACACTCGTGTAGTTAGATTTACTACATGATAAGAGGCATTAGGATTAACCCATTGTTTTACACCTGTGTTTTTGTTATAATTACATTGGCTACATTGGTCAAGTAATTCTCCCACACCCTTTGCGTTGTACTCATTTTTAGTACACGATACCCCTAGTACACCCCTCAGAGCCTATCTTTTCGTTTCTAACTTTAAGCATTTTACTTAAAGTAAGAATTTGTTTACACCCCACTTAAATGTACACCCAAATCGCCTTAGCCTACCTTGTATGCACTCATTTTTAGTGCATTATTGTGACAACATTTGTTTAAACCCCAAGTTAATTATCTAATTGATTACATGGTTGCTAAGTCGAGTCATATCCATGTACATATTGTTTTGGGACGATTGGGACTCATGGGTAAAGTACTAGTGTAATGGAGTAATGGGGAAGAACAACATTATTACCCCCATGTGTGCTAAATATTTTAAAAGTACTCCAAGTGTTTCGATTATCTTAATTCGAGTCATTAGAATAGTTAATTGTAAAGTTATGTAAAAATTCAAGTGTAAGGGGAGAACCGAGGCCCCTATGATGTATTATTTTGGATGGTAGGGCAAGAGTGTATGCAAAAAAAAAAAAAAAAAAAAAAAAAAAAAAAAAAAAAAAAAAAGAGAAAAAGAAAAGTAGAAAAAACATACGGACTACCATCCCGTTTCCTTTTATGTTTATTTTATGTTTTTGTTATTTTCTTTTTCATTAGCTTAAGTCGAGTCTAGTCTTGGCTTAGCAACATTGTATAGTACATGTAATTAATCAAGATCTTTAACTCGCCACCAGTAAAATATCCTTTTATCCAACAAAACCGTGTTTATCATATCCCTACACCTAACGTTATAACCCGTTTAAAAGCCCTCTTTGATAGTTTATCTTAGGTGCTTACGCCTAGTGGAGGAGGTTTTTGATCCTTTCCCAAGCCTATGGTAATCTATTTGCTATGACAGGTAGTGAGAGATATTATTCATTTTCATTTATGAGATATATTCTATGACACCTGAGAGATGTGAGTATCTAAACACTACTTGTGAGGTGCTAGTTTGTAATCTCCGTGCTTATCATGATTAGAGTGGAACGACTATTTGTTGTAATTACTTTTATATTAGCGTTAAATGATCCTTAAATTGTATTTTGATTAGAATAAAAGCGCATTTTGCTTGAGGACAAGCAAATCTCAAGTGTAAGGGTATTTGATGAAGCGAAAAGTGTACCGCTTTTAGGGGGTCATTTAAGCCCTAAATCGTATTTATTTGATCAAATATTGCCCTAAATCGTTCCTTTTGTCTTTTTAGGTCCTTTGGAGAAGAAATCTGGAAAAGAAAGCATTTTGGACGTTTTTGGAGCATAAAAGTGAAGAAAAACGACAAAGTCTCAAAATCGACTGAAAATGTACATGTGACGGCGTCAAGCTCCTATGTGACGCCGTCGACCCCTGACGCGCCAGTGAGCATTTTGGAGGATTAAAGCGGGACGGCGTCAAGAAGGCTATCAAGAAACCCTAAACACGGCGAGGTGACGGCGTCAAGGGCTATAACGTGACGCCGTCAGATCTGTTTTTCTATATATATTCCCATAATTTTTAGTCATTAGTGTGCAACTTTGTGAGGAGAAACCCTAAAGACGATTTTCTGCCACTTTTAAGGGTTTTTATACCCTTGGATCTCCCATGTTCAATTGAAGATAAGTAATCAATTAATCATTCAATATGTCTATGTATTGTTTGATTCTATCTTGTTCTTGTCTTTTGTTTAACATGCTAGGCTAGATTTATCTTGTGTTCGCTTAGATCTAATGAAACCTATCTATTGATTATTAGTTGTTGGTGTGTTATTAGTTGTATTGGATGATTGTTCATCGATGTTAGGCTTAAGAAAACTGGCTAACCTCCTATACGGTAACTTGCTTGAACGTCTTAAGAAACATGAACCAATGCGTACAAAGGTTTTTATGGTTGTATTTAATGCATGAGCGAATTCTAGTGATCCCATGTTAGGAGCTTCTTAGCCGGCTCGACATAGGAGTGAAGTAGGAGCTTATAGAGTTGGGGAAGTACGTACGCCACCCCACGATTGGTATTAAGGAATACACCCGTCATCCACGCAATTAATACACACTAATTAACCGGTAAAAGATAGTTAGGGAGTAAGGAAATCTAAGTAAACACATTTCTCTCCATATAAGTTCCACAACCTTTTCCTTTTTAGTTATTTTATTTTATTTGCATTTGTAGTTATTTGGGTTAGTTGACTAGCAACTAATTCCGCCCACTCCTTCAAACCCGAGATTTTACTTGCTTTTCATAAAATATAGAAATACAAAAAGAATCTTCCCTCACCCTTAGACCTATTAGAGTAGTTTTTCAATCCTAACGACACTATTCCCCTAGAGAACGATCAATCCCCCGGTACTTGCCACTACACTATACTACATCGGTCAGGTACACTGCCTGGTGGGGATTGCAAGCCTCTCGAGATCCCTCGAGAGGTAAAACCTGTTGTAAGGTCGCAAAACCATGCATCACTTCTCATAGAGCTACCATTGATTGTCATGCCAGAAATGTGATCTTTGGCGATGTAAATTCCCCCGATTTTGTCTATCATGGTTCTCAACCTCTTAAGTCTGCTAAAATTATTTCGGCTATGAAAGACCGAACTCTGATTTCCCATGGTTGCCAAGGTTTCCTGGCATCCATTAAAGATACGTCTTTGGATGGTCCGAGTATTGAAAGTCTTTCAGTTGTGTGCAAATTTCCTGACGTGTTTCCCGACGAACTTCATGGTATCCCTCCTGCTAGGGAAGTTGAGTTTGGCATCGACTTGATCCCAGGTGTCGAACCTATTTCCAAAGCCCCGTACCGTATGGCGCCTATCGAATTGAAGGAGTTGAAGGAGCAGTTATAGGAACTCTTGGAGAATGGCTTCATCCGACCCAGTGTTTCTCCTTGGGGTGCACCTATTCTATTTGTTAAGAAGAAGGATGGAAGTATGCGACTCTGTATCGACTACCGTGAGCTTAACCGTATCACTATTCGTAATCGTTACCCTCTTCCGCGCATCGATGATTTATTTGACCAGTTGCAAGGAGCAAAATTCTTTTCAAAGATTGATTTGAGGTCCGGCTATCATCAACTTCGGGTAAAGGAGCAAGATGTTTCCAAAACCGCTTTTCGAACCCGATATGGTCACTACAAGTTTATGGTTATGCCTTTCGGTTTGACTAATGCTCTTGCTGTGTTCATGGATTTGATGAATCGAGTATTCCATGAATATCTCGACAAATTCGTGATTGTGTTTATCGACGACATCCTAGTATACTCTAAGACCAAGGAAGAACACGAGCAACATCTTAAGATTTTTTTGGAGACTCTTCGGCAGCAGAAGTTGTATGAAAAGTTTTCGAAGTGTGAATTTTGGTTGAACCAAGTTGCTTTCCTTGGTCATGTTGTATCCGCCGATGGTATCACCATGGATCCATCTAAGGTTGAGGCTATCACCAAGTGGCCAAGACCTTCTACTGTGACTGAAGTTAGGAGTTTTCTGGGGCTTGGGGGCTACTATCGACGGTTTGTGGAAGGCTTCTCACGGTTGGCGTTACCTTTGACGCAACTGATGAGGAAGGGTGAGAAGTTTGTTTGGACGGAGGAGCGTGAGAAGAGTTTCAAAGAGCTAAAGCAGAGATTGGTGTCCGCTCCTATTTTGACTCTTCCATCAGGTTCTTGGGGTTATCAGATTTACAGTGACGCATCGAAGAAGGGTTTAGGCTGTGTTCTTATGCAGCACGGGAAGGTGATCGCTTATGCTTCGAGGCAGTTAAAACCTTATGAGGAGAATTACCCGACCCATGATCTAGAGTTGGCGGCTGTTGTGTTTGCGTTGAAAATTTGGAGGCACTATTTGTATGGCGAGTCATGTGACATCTTTACCGACCATAAGAGTCTCAAGTATATCTTCACCCAGAAGGAACTTAACATGAGACAAAGACGATGGTTGGAACTTCTTAAATATTATGACACGAACATTCAATACCATCTGGGCAAAGCTAATGTTGTTGCTGATGCGCTTAGCCGGAAATTTGGTATGATAGCGAGTCTCGAGATTGAACCTCGAATTCTTAATGACTTGGATATTTTGGAGGTTGAGCTTTGTGTACGAGGTTATGACGGATATTGGGCTAGTATGAAGGTGGAATCCAATCTTATTTTGCGGATTAAGGAAGCTCAAAAGGATGATGGTGAGCTTTGGGCGGTAGTTCAGAATGTTCAAGAGGGCAAGCAATCGGAGTTCATTGAGGATGACGCGTGTATAGTATGGTATGAAGATCGGCTTTGTGTTCCAGATGATTCTGAGCTACGTGAGGCTGTTCTATCTGAGGCTCATAGTTCCCCGTTCACTATTCATCCTGGTTCTACCAAGATGTACAGGGACCTTAAGCAGCATTTTTGGTGGAATGGTATGAAGCAAGATGTAGCTTCTTTTGTAGCCAAGTGTATGACTTGTCAGCAAGTCAAGATTGAACATCAGAGGGCGAGTGGTTTGTTGTAGCCTTTAGACATTCCTACTTGGAAGTGGGATGAGATTTCTATGGATTTTGTCACGGGGCTACCTCGTACTCAGAAAAGACATGACGCGATTTGGGTGGTTGTTGATCGGCTAACCAAGTCTGCTCATTTCTTACCTATTCGGAAGGATTATGGTATCGTTAAATTGGCGGAGATTTTCCAGCAGGAGATTATTAGACTTCATGGTACTCCATCATCGATTGTGTCGGACAGAGACCCGCGGTTCACTTCTCGTTTTTGGAAGGGTCTGCATAATGCTTGGGGTGCACGTCTTAAGTTTAGCACGGCTTTTCATCCTCAGACAGATGGTCAGTCAGAAAGGACCATTCAGACTTTGGAGGACATGTTGAGAGCTTGTGCGTTGGAGTGGACTGGTAATTGGGATGAATACTTGTGCTTGGTGAAGTTTTCCTACAACAACAGTTGGCACGCTAGCATCAAGGCAGCACCGTATGAGCTTTTGTATGGGAGGAAATGTAGGGCGCCCATTTGTTGGAATGAAGTGGGTGAGCGTTTGATTGAAGGTCCGGAAATTATTGAGATTACTAATGAGAAGGTGGCGGTTGCCAAAGAGAAGCTGAAAGAAGCTCGTGCTAGACAGAAGAGTTATGCTGACAAGCATCGTCGTGACTTGGAGTTTCAGATTGGGGATCATGTATTTCTTAAAGTATCGCCGTTCAGAGGTGTGAAACGTTTTGGGATTAAAGGAAAGCTTAGTCCTCGATTCATTGGACCGTTCGAGATTCTTGAACGTATTGGGGAGGTTTCTTATCGTTTGGCTCTACCTCCGAAGTTGTCGCATGTTCATAACGTCTTCCATGTATCTCTTATGAGGGGATACAACTATCATCCTTTGCATGTGGTATCCTATCCATTTGATCAGATTCAGCCTAATATGTCGCTTCCAAAAGAACCCAAAGCTATTCTGGATCGACAAGATCGAATCATGAGAAACAAGGTCATTCCGTTTGTGAAGATTCTTTGGAAGAATCACCCAGAGCGTGAAGCTACCTGGGAGACCGAGGAATCGATGCGAACAAGTTATCCTCATTTCTTTTCGTAGTCTGGTATGTCTTCATTCCATTCGCATTTCAATTTCGCGGACGAAATTTTCTTTTTAGAGGGGAAGAGTTGTAAAACCCTAAAATTAGCATAATCTGAAAAGACCAAAATACCCCTCTAATTTTGAAATTTTAAAGAACATATGAAATCATACAAGAGATATATTATTGTATTTAACCTAAGATAATCAATATCCTAAATGCTTAATAAAACCTAGCCAATAAACCTTACATTATAATTAAAATCACAAAACGAAAATACTCTCTACATAAATCACTATAGGCAACATTTTTATTTTGGAACCTTATTAAAATTTTCGGCCCATATTAAAAGAAAGGAGATAATTATACAATGAAATTAGAATGATATCAATCCCACAAATATTGGTCATTCCTTATTTGCCTCAATCCAAAAACACGGTTTATAATAAATCTTATATACCGATCTTTTCATTGCAAAACCCTAAAACTCCATGTCAAAAATTTCGACTACTGCTACCTCCTTTTCTTCTCTGTTGTACGACCCAAAGTCAAGGCAAAAGGAGGTGTTGTTGTGACTGCTAGACGTGCATTGTTCTCTAGTTCGTGTGGGTTCTTTATCGTGGGTTTAAGGGCTATTCGAAGGAGATTTGGTTAGGGTTTTATTCGGCTGGAAACTCTGGTGTTCGATCCTTGTTGGTCTTGTTCTCCTTAGCACACTTCAAGGGTAACCCGTATACTCCTTGTTCAATACCCTCTTCTTGTGATTCTTGTTTATTCTTGATGTTCTTGTTGAATTGTAAAAACACATAATATGAAAGAACATGCTACATAAAATTATAAAACCTCCACTTAAAATAACGAACTAAGTATGGCCCTATGAATCGATCTGTGGTGTTTGTGTTGTTTCGAGTTGATAGGTGCATATTAATACACTTATATGTCGACCTAGGTTTATTCTAAATCATGTATAATTGCTTGTATCATTAGGAGATCCGTTGGAATGAAAAACATAAAGAGATCACATAAAATAATGAACTTGGTTACTGTCCAGGAATGTTAGGTCGATTTGTTTTGATTGGATCTTGATGATGGTAATGTGTTTTTGAATGATTCTTCGGTCTAGAATTAAGTTTAAGAAAAGAGCTTTCTGAATATGTGAGCCTTGTAATTTTTAGAGGTGGGAGAAGGTACTTTTTTATTTTACAAGTTCGTATGTCAAGACTGTTTTTAAAAGTCTGGAAATCAGTCCACTTGGACGATTTTTCATTTATAAACTATGAAGAGTTAGGTCATGAAACTTTCCAGTATTTAACTTCTATATGCCTAGTAATGTCATGAAATTTTGGGGATTTTTCCTGGAAGTTTTGGTGGGTAAACCAAATGGATACTTTTTGGGTATTGCTGCAGACATGTTTTCTGGATAGTCCGAGTTAGAGTATTTTTCATGTAGGGTTAAACTAATTAATAAATTCTAGGAAAATTCGTGTGGGTTATCAAGACATTGAAGTATCTGTGGTAATTTTTGTGGATTTTATTTCTGAGTTCTAATATGGTACATAAATTCGACAAGTTATGATCTGTTTATGGGTAAAATCCGAGTAATAGTTTAAAAAGGACTAAATAGGGATTTTGTGTATTATTAAGGGTTGAGCTTATCATTATTTAAACAAAAAGGGTTTAACTTGTTAAATCATGTAACTTTGAAATATTTACATTTCATACCCTAACCTTACAATAATTTCCCTATGACCCCTAAACTGTTTATACTTGCTTATTAAACCCTAAAAATTATGAAACTTAATATTAAAACCCTAATTGAGATAAAAGTAACCCTAAGATACCATATATGGAAACTTACTAATTATGGAAACTTACTAATTCGGAAGACCTGTTAAAAATAGAAAGTCACTTAAAAAGGGTTAACTTACTTAAAGCGGAAAACTTACTAAATATGAAAAGTTACCAAAAATAGAAAGTTTCTAAAAATGGAAAGCATATTAAAATGAGTAACCTAATTCATATGAACTTAAAAGTGATATGTGGTTATTAATTCGTATAGGTTCCGTGAAGCGAGAGTGATCTTGTGCCTTGTTATTCATCTAGTTCTGGTTTGTTTTTGCTGTTGAATAAGGTACAGATATTCTGACCTTATCTCTTAAGGTTTCTCTTGATTCATTACAATCTTTCTATATTAGTTGATTATGATCTGAGCCTTCTTATTATGGCTTTCCTGTATGATCTATGCCTTTGCCATGCTTCACTAGAATTATGAACTATCTTTTCTGAAAACTACTTTTAAAGACTACATTTTATGAAAACCGTTTTCAAAAGATTTTCTTAAAATGAACTTTTGGATTTAAACATTTGAATTGAACCTTGCTATGAACCTTTGATATGTTATGACTTGTAAACCTTATAGTTTGATATCCGAGCCACTTTTGTTGGGATTTATCAATAGAAGACTTAATATACGAAGAACAGACTTAAGTCTGCTGGTGCATGGTTAAGTCTGTTAGTGCAATATTAGTTAAGTCTTGTCGTAGTTAAGTCTGCCAGTTCTATGTTAAGTCTGGTAGACTATATAATAGTTAGTTAAGTCTGTTTGACTTATTATTTAAGTCTGGTTATGTAAAAGAGTGAAAGGGTTGTTAGCTATAAGTTAGGAAAGGATACGTAAGAATATAGTTATCTTTATAGAAGATGTGTATATCCTTTCACACGTTTGTAATATAGGGTTTCCTTGGTGTATAAAAGGAACCCTAAAGGTATTCATTGTAAAAGAGTTAGTCGTGCAATTTAATAGAAAAATAGCAATATACGAAGTTAGTTATATTCATTGTGTTCTTCATTGTTTGTGTTAAGATTCCGCATTAACATTAACAACTGTGTTAGAGTTTCTCACCTAGATTGATTTGAATCTATTCAAGTCATCTACTAAGTTATCAAGGCTACTTAGAGATCCATAAACCGTGGACCTACAAGTGGTATCAGAGCCTTTAGAGAGACTATGAGTTCGAAGAATACAAACACCAAAACAAATATTCACTCTATCAATCCCTACTCAATGTCTGAATTCGAACAACCCAAGCATGATGGTTTCTCCAACCATGAAAGTGATGATGAAAAATCAATTCATGATGAAGAAAAACCTGAAACAAGCACCAATAAGACACAACAAACAATCCCTTCAACCACAACCATCTCTAACATAAAACTTCCCATTCTGAAGAGAGAAGAATACGACATATGGGCAATGGAGATGGAACATTATCTGGAATACATTGATAGTGAAGTTTGGAAGGTAATACTGAATGGAAACTCGAGGAAGAGAATCTCACAAGGTACAGATGGGGTGGTTAGAATATTACCACCAGTATCTGCTGAGGAGATAAGGGCTGTTGAGAAGGAGAAAAAGGCCAGAACTTTGTTGCTAATGGCACTTCCTAAGGAACATCTGAGGAAATTTCATAACATGAATGATGCCAAAGACATTTGGGAGGCCATTAAGAAAAGATTTGGAGGGAATGCCAATTCTAAAAAAATGCAGAAGGTTGTTCTTAAACAGCAATTTGAGGCATTCAGTGTATCAAAATCTGAGGGGCTGGAAAAAGGATATGACAGATTTCAACATCTTCTGTCACAACTGGAAACATATGGTGATGCTGTATCTGATGAGGATGCCAACCACAAGTTCCTTCGATCCCTACCACAAGAATGGTCAAGTGTGTCAATGACCATGAGGATGAAAGATGAAGTTGACTCTATGACCACAGATGACCTGTACAACAATCTTAGGATTTTTGAACAGGAAATCAAAGAAAACACAAAAACCTCTTCTAGTTCTTCAAATGTTGCTTTTGTGTCTCAAAACAAAAGCAGCACTACCAAGATTAAATCTGGCAGTGTTAAGTCTGGTGGTTATGAAGCTTCTACAAGCAATACAAGGGAAAGAACTGCTCCTATAGGCTTTGCTGATGAGGTGCTCCACTCATTCTTTGCCAACCAACAAGAAGATGATGGTTTCATTAGTGAAGATCTGGAACAGATAAATGATGCTGAGGTGGAAGAGATGGACATCAAATGGCACATTGCCATTATTGCTCTAAGGGTCAAAAGGTTTCAAAGGCAGCATGGAAGGTCTATTCAGTTTAATAACAAGACACCAGTTGGGTATACTAGAAGGATAGTTGAATGCTACAATTGTCATAAGCATGGACACTTTGCTAGAGACTGCACAGAGAAGAAGTCTACTGATGGGTATAGGAAAAGAGACTCAGACTATCCAAAGGATGACAAGAAGGAGAGGAACCAGATGAGCATGCTGACATTGGAAGCTGGAGATGTCAACTGGGATGAGCATTCACAGGAAGATGAGGCACCCAATCATGCACTCATGGCCATTGGTTCTAGTGATGAGGTATCATTATGTTCCAAATTATGTATTGACTCATATAATCATGTTAAGGCTATGTGTGATGAACAGTTGAAACTGATAGGTGACCAAGAAGCACAAATTTTAGCTTATAAAAGTGCTGTAAAAACTTTGGAAGCACAAAAGAGCACCCTTCAGAAACAAAATGCTGATTTAAATGAAAAACTTTTTTTGAGGCTAATAAAGTATATGAACATGAGGAAAAACTTAAAAAAATATAGACGAATTGGCCTTAGAATACAAAAAGAAAGGGATGATTTGCAAGAATGTGTAGATAAGTAGAATTCCTCTAATAAAAAGCATTTTGACATAGTTGCTGCTCAAGTAAGCTCATCTAGTAAATCAGGCATAGGATATAACGAGAAAATGGAAGGGTCTATATTTCAGTGTAATGAGGAAAAACCTGTTAAGAGACCTATATACAATCGGTTCATTCAATTTGATGATTTTAAAGGAGTTCCCCATCCTCTAAGTGGAGATTACACTCCTTTAGAAAAGGAAGATCTTGTTGACTCTTTATTTGTATATGGTAAAGATGGTCCTCAATACCCTGAGACAGGCACCTCAGATGACAAATCTAGTGAATATTCTACTTGTCAAACTCATGACACTGAAGGATCCATTGGAAATGTTTCTGAGCACTCTAAGTCTGAGCTAGAAAGTGAAGTAAAAGAATGTTCTGACTTTAAATCTGTTAAAGCCAGTAAACCTGATGTGACTGAATCAAAACCCCAAACAATTAAACCTAGTTGTGTCAACCACATAAAATCTCCTAGGAAAACTGTTCAATTGCCTGAGTCACCCAAACCTGATAGATTTCACAGAGAATTTAGGAGTAGTTACACTTCCACTCCTAAGAGATGTTTTGTTTGTGGTAGCCTACGTCACTTGATTAGAGACTGTGACTTTCATGAGAAACGAATGAAAAGAGAGGCTGACCTTAAGGGGAAGAATGAAAATACTGGTAATGTTTCTAGTAAACCAGTTTAGAATACAGTCAATAGAATTAATCATGCCAACCAATTTGCTCCTAGATCAGCACAAAATGTAAATTCTACCCGACCCAACATTAATTCTGGTAGACCATCAATTAATTCTGCTAGGCCAAAATTTAATGTTAATTCTGGTAGACCAAATATTAATGCTGGTATATAGAACTTTAATTCTGGTGGGCAAAACTTTAATTCTGTGAGGCCTAAAGACACTATTGGTAGTGCTAATCTACTCAGACCCAGACAGCCATTCATTAAGACACAGGTGCATCAACAAAATCAAAGAAATCACTTTTCTCAATCTCATTCACCTGTGAGGAGACCATTGGCTAAGAATACAGCAAAACCTTTTAATTCTAATGCTGTAAGGGAAAAAGGGGGGTCTGCTGTTAAGGCCTCAGCATGTTCGTCTTGGGATCATTTTAAAAATGAATTTACCTATGAATCCAAGAACAACAGTGGATCAAGTTCATTTAAGACCTATAAATATGTTGATCCACAGGGCAGACCCAAGCCTTCACAGGCCTGGGTCCTCAAGAGAAACTAATTTGCTTTACTTATGTGCAGGATCACCTACTCAAGAGCATGGAAGATAGAGGAATATTTGATAGTGGGTGTTCTGGGCACATGACTGGTAACAAGGATCATCTGCAGGATTTTTATGAATTCCAAGGAGGTTCTGTTACCTTTGGGGGAAGTAAGGGGCAAATTACTGGCAAAGGAAGGATTTTAATAGGCAATTTAGAATTTGAAAATGTATCTTTTGTAAAAGAACTAGGGCAGTTTAACCTTTTCTCCATATCAAAAATTTGTGATAAGAAGCATAAGGTGCTTTTTATTGAAGATGAATGTTATGTATTGACTTCTGACTTTAAGATGCCTGATGAAAGTCAGATACTTCTTAAAGTCCCAAGACAACACAATATGTACAGCTTTGATATGAAGCAACCTGAGCTTGCTAAAGGTTCTGCCTGTTTGCTTGCAAAAGCTAGTTTGGATGAATCTAAATTGTGGCATAGAAGGTTGGGGCATGTCAACTTCAAGAACATGAACAACCTGGTGAAGAATAACTTGGTCAGAGGGCTACCTTCCAAGATGTTCAAGAATGATCACACATGTGTTGCTTGCAACAAGTGTAAACAGCATAGGGCTTCGTGTAAGGCTAAGTTAGATAGATATATTACTGAGCCTTTGCATACCTTACACATGGATCTATTTGGCCCTACCTTTGTACATAGTATTAACCATGCTTGCTATTGCCTTGTCATAACTGATGATTGTACTAGATTTTGTTGGGTATTCTTTATGTCTAGGAAAGATGAAACAACTCCTTTGATTCAAAATTTCATTAAGCAGATAGAAAACCTACTTAATAGGAATGTTAAGATCATTAGGACTGACAATGGCACAGAATTTAAAAATAGAAGCAAGATTGAGTTTTGTGGTGAAAGAGGGATTAAGCAACAATTCAGCAATGCTAGAACTCCACAACAGAATGGAGTTGCTGAGAGAATGAACAGGACACTTATTGAGGCAGCTAGGACCATGCTAGCAGATTCACTTTTACCCACAATCTTTTGGGCTGAACCAGTAAGCACTGCTTGCTACATATTCAATAGGGTTAGAGTGACCAAGCCTCAGAATAAAACACCTTATGAGCTAGTTTTTGGCACCAAACCAGTTATTAGCTATATAAGGCCTTTTGGGTGTCATGTTACAATTCTAGATACACTTAGTGTGCTTGGGAAATTTGCAGGAAAATCTGATGAGGGGTTTCTGGTTGGGTATTCACTGAATAGTAAGGCCTTTAGGGTTTACAATTTAGTGACCAAGAAAGTAGAGGAAAAACTTCATGTTAAGTTCCTTGAAGAGAAACCAAATGTGAAGGGACTAGGTCATAGATGGATGTTTGATCTCGATTATTTAACTGACTCTATGAACTATATTCCTCTCTCTAAGGAGAATCAAACTAACCCATGCAGGTTCCATAGATGTGACTAATCATGCAGGTGTTCAAGATCCTACTAATGCTGAGTCAGACAAAGAAGTTGAAGAACTGGTTGTGATTCCAACCATAGCAGTCACACATGTTGCAGCTCAAGATGGAAGAAAGACATCTTCAACAGCTTCAAGGAAAAATGAAACTGTTCTCAAGCCTCAACTACAAGTTCAAGAGGCTACTCCTACAAAAGTGTCAAAAGATGTTCCATCTTTCACCTTTCAACATGATGATTTGGCTGATCCTATTGGGAAGAAGCCTACCAGCACTAATTTGGTTAATTCTGGTAGTGATGCTGTTAATTCCGCTGCACCTATTTCTACTCCAACTCCTGATTGTGATGATTCTGAGATGCCGAAACTTGAGTTCTTTGATGATTCAGGTGAAGGATTTTTTATGGAGCTTCTTATGATGTAGAGGGTATTATTTCTGACTTCAATAACTTACCCACAGAATTTGATGTCAGTCCAGCTCAAACACTCAGAATTCACAACATTCATCCTCAAATTCAGATCATTGGTGATCCTCAATCAGCTGTTCAAACCAGAAGTAAAGTGCATAAACTTCCTACATCTCATGCATTTCTCAGTCTTATTAAGAAGCAGCAAAGGGTTAACCACAAGGACCAGCAACATTGCTTGTTTGCTTGTTTCCTTTCTCAAAAGGAACCTACCAATGTCTCTGAAGCATTAGCTGATGAGAGTTGGGTGGAAGCAATGCAAGAGGAGTTGTTGCAGTTCAAATTGCAGAAAGTATGGATTCTGGTAGATCTACCTAGTGGAGCTAAGGTGATTGGAACTAAGTGGGTCTTCAGAAATAAGAAGGATGAAAGAGGGGTAGTTGTTAGGAACAAGGCAAGATTAGTAGCACAAGGATATAGACAAGAAGAAGGGATAGACTATGATGAGGTTTTTGCACCTGTAGCCAGGATTGAGGCTATCAGGTTATTTTTAGCCTTTGCATCATACATGGGGTTTATAGTCTATCAGATGGATGTGAAGAGTGCCTTTCTGTATGGCACAATAGAAGAGGAGGTTTATGTTTATCAGCCTCCTGGTTTTGTTGATCCGGCCAACCCTGACAAGGTGTATAAAGTCATCAATGCTTTATATGGCCTTCATCAAGCTCCCAGAGCTTGGTATGCAACACTCTCCAATTTCCTTGAAGAGCATGGGTACAAAAGAGGAGTTATTGACAAGACCTTGTTTATCAAAAGAAACAAGAAGGATATCATCCTGGTGCAAGTATATGTGGATGACATCATTTTTGGTTCTACTAAAAAGTCTTGGTGTGAAGAGTTTGAAGCATTGATGAAGGGAAGGTTTCAGATGAGTTCCATGGGTGAACTCACCTTTTTCTTAGGACTGCAAGTGAAGCAAAAAGTGTTAGGAATTATGAGAAATGATAGTTTTCTCATTGCTGCTGGTAGCATAGATGGTTCCTGCTGGTAGTTAACCGTTGCTGCTGCTCATGGTTCCTGCTTGTAGTGTTGATTGCTTTCTGCTGGTAGTCTTCATTGCTGCTGGTCTTAGTTTATTTTTAGTACGTATCTTTAGAGATATGTTAGAGTTATTTTAGGAAGATATTGATGTATATCTCTTTACACATTTTCATAGAAGCCGTATTAGGGTTTCTTGATCTATAAAAGAAACCTGCGGCTTAGGGTTTAGCAGGCCTATCAATAACATTATCAATAGTTAATAAAAGATCCATAGAGGATCAAAACCTTTATAGTTATTTTCTTCTTTATATTCTTGTGTTTAATTTCCGCATAAGCACAAGTTTTACCTTTAGAGATCCTACTAAGCTGTTTGTGTTTACATAAACGGTTTAACCAAGATTATAAGATCAATCAAAAGCCACGATCCTACAAGTGGTATCAGAGCCGGGTAAGGATCTCTGATAAAGAAGAAAACTTGTTTCTAACAATCTCTTAAACCCCTTCTCAATGGAAGCCGAAAACCCTAAAAACATTGTCATTAACCAGGAGGAACCTCAACCTCCACCTCAACCCAAACCAGTCCAAATAGTCACAACCACTGTGTCTAACAGTAATGCAAAGTTCCCATACCTTAAGAAAGATGAGTATGAAGTTTGGGCCATGAAGATGGAATACTGGATCTCGAACAGCGATCATCATCTGTGGAATGTTGTTCTCAAAGGAAACAGCCTGAAGAGAATTGGGAGAGATGAACAGGGGAACATAAAAATCTTTCCACCTGTTACAGCAGAGGAGCAGATTGTTGTACAAAGGGAAACTAGGGCAAGAACTCTCTTGCTTCAGGCTATTCCAGAAGATCATATGGGTGATTTTCATCACCTGGATGATGCTAGGGAGATCTGGCTTGCTGTAAAAACCAGATTTGGAGGGAATGATGAATCCAAAAAGATGAGGAAGTCCATGCTCAAGCAAGAGTTCCAGGAGTTTAAGATCTCTGAGGCTGAAGGGATTCACAAAGGGTATGACAGGTTTCACAAGATCCTCAGCCAACTCAACCAGTTGCAGGCCAGGCCGGACAATGAAGAATGCAACACCGAGTTTTTGAGGGCCTTGCCTCCATCCTGGTCTCAGGTTTCAATCACACTCAAGGCCAGAGGTGGACTTGATTTCATGACCTTTGATGATCTTTACAACAAGCTCAAAACCCTGGAGATTGATATCAAAGGGTTTTCAACTTACTCATCTCACACCCCTACTCATACTGCATTTGTTAGTGCTACTAGTACTAACAAAGTATCATATGGTGATAGCCCAACTTCATCATCCTCATCAGTTTCTTATTCTCCTGCTACACCAAAAACCCTGGAGATTGATATCAAAGGGTTTTCAACTTACTCATCTAACACCCCTACTCATACTGCATTTGTTAGTGCTACTAGTACTAACAAAGTATCATATGGTGATAGCCCAACTTCATCATCCTCATCAGTTTCTTATTCTCCTGCTACACCAAAAACTCAGACCAGATCTGATAATGTGGTTGAGGAAGTGCTTCACTCATTTGTTGCTGAAAGTACACCACAGCAGCAAATTGCTTATGAAGACTTTCATCAGGTGGATCAACTGGATCTAGAAGAGATGGACATTAAATGGCAGATGGTTATTCTGTCATTGAAAGTTAACAGGTTTGAGAAGAAGGCAGGGAGAAGGATCAACTTAGATGGACAGGAAGCAGCAAGATTTGATAGGAGGAAGGTGAGGTGCTACAACTGCTCACAACCAGGTCATTTTGCTAGAGAATGCCCAGATAAGAAGGTAGATGAGAAAACAAGATACTCTGCATTCAAAATTCAAGAATTGGAGTCAGAAGAACCCAAAGCCTTGGTGTCTGTGGATTCAATGGTGGACTGGGAAAAGCATGAGAAAGCTGCTGCAGTAAGAGGAGCTGAAAAAGTCTATGGGATGATTGCTGGATATGGTGAGAAGGCACAAGTGGTGGGAGATTTTGGTTTTATGGGCTATCCATCTCAGGTACAAAACTGTCATTATGCTTGTGAACTTAAATATACTAAACTGAAAAAGGAGTTTGATAATATAGAGAGTAAATATAATGATAATTATATACAGGTCCAAGCTTATCAAAATGCTGTTAATACATTAGAAAAACAAAAGACCTGGTTTCAAACTCAACATGTTGCATATGATGAAAAGATAAGGGTTTTGCAAAGAGAGTTAGAATTCACCACTAATGAGTTAAAACATACTGAGAGAGAACATGCTAAGGTGGTTTTAGAAAATCAGGATTTACAGACTAAATTAGACAGTGAGGTAGCTAGGCTGAACAAATGGAATGAATCACCTAAAAATCTATACAGATTAATTGATAGCTCTATGTCTGTGAAAACTAAAGTTGGGTTGGGACTTAGGGATTATATTGGGGCAGATGAATGGTATGACCCTTATGACCCAAGCATATTTGACCTTGAACCTGTAAACTATCAAAAACCTGTAAAATTTGTAAAAGAGGGAGAAATGCATGCTGTTCCTTCAACAATAACTGGAACATTTATGCCTACCTCTCCTCATTCTGACTTTGATGAATCTATGATGACTTATGGCAAGAAGACAACTGTGTTGTCTGATCTTGATTGTGACTCTAATGATTTTGTCTCTTGTTCTAACAGTGACAAAACCTCAGAAATCAAGACCAATGCTTCTGCCACATCTGGTTCAAGTGAAAAGTCTACCACTACCATGTCAGAAGATATCTCCTCAGAAGTAGCTAGTGATGAATCTCATTCGAAGACAGCTGCAAATGAAGAAATTTCTTTTGATTATGTTAAAAACAATAATGTTTCTATTTTTGGTTCAATTTCAAACAATAATGTTTCTGGTTTTATTTCTGTTAAGAATAATTGTGTTTCTTCTTGTGGTTTTGAGAATTCAGTTTGCAATGTTAAGAAAAAGTCTTTTAGGAAGAAATCTTGCTTTGTGTGTGGTAGTTTTACTCATCTTATTAAAGACTGTGACTTTTATGAGAAACAGATGGGTCTGTATGTTGGAAAAACTAGGTCTGTGTGGAATAATGTTAGTGAAATTCCCCCATATGTTCCACAAGCAGCACGAATGCACTCTAGTAGAGGTTCTTTTGCTGCTGGTAAGCCAGTTGCTGCTGGTAAGCCAGTTGCTGCTGGTAAGCCAGTTGCTGCTGGTAAGCCGATTGCTGCTGGTAAGCCAGTTGCTGCTGGTAAGCCGGTTTCCTCGGGCAAGCCAATTACAGCTGGTGGGTCTAATCCTGCTGATTGGAGAAACAATAGATCTTTCCACAGACCTACTAGTGCTTATTTTAAGAATGATTTAAGGCATGTCTACTTTGACACCATGCACATGGGGGAGGGGGGGGCAAGAAGGGAAACTGCTGTTAAGTCCTCAGCAGGTTGTTCTTGGAAAAACAATAATTATTTTATGAGAATGGGGTCCAAGAACAATAGTGGATTTCATCAATCTCCATGGTCATATTCTTACTGATCCACTAGGCAGGCTCAAGTCAGTAATGACTTGGGTCTCCTTTGTATCTAATGTTGTATATGTATTCTTTTATTGTAGGATGATCATTTTAGAAGTAAAATGTAGGTATTGTTGACAGTGGAAGTTCCAGGAGTATGACAGGAAACTTAGAGAGATTGCATGACTTTGTACCCTTAAATGGAGGCACTGTGACATTTGGAGGAGGGGATGGCAAGATAACAGGGAAGGGAGCCATTAGGATAACCAAGCTGGATTTTGAGAATGTCTTCTATGTGAAGGAACTTCAAAACTTCAATTTGTTCTCTGTCTCCCAAATATGTGACAAGAAGAATGGTGTTCTCTTCACTGAGACTGACTGTCTTGTGCTGTCTAAAGACTTCAAGTTGCCGGATGAAAGTCAGGTTGTACTCAAAGTTCCAAGAACTCACAACCTTTACAGTTTCAACCGGAATGATGTCCAGCCTGAGGGTGACTTAGCTTGCTTGGTGGCAAAAGCATCTGTGGATGAATCCAACAAATGGCATAGGAGGATGGCACATGTGAACTTCAAGACCATAAACAAACTGGCTAAGAATGGTTTGGTACAAGGACTCCCTCTCAAGACCTTCTCAAATGAACACAATTGTGTTGCTTGCAACAAAGGAAAGCAACACAAAGCTTCATACAAGGCCATCACAGCTGTGAGCACAATCACTGAGCCTCTGCAGTTACTTCATATGGATCTTTTTGGTCCTACTTCCATCAGAAGTATTGACCATAAGTATTACTGCCTGGTGATTACAGATGATTTTAGCAGGTTTTCTTGGACTTTCTTCTTAGGTACTAAAGATGAAACCTATAATTTGCTTAGGGACTTTATTACCTTAATAGAAAATCAGCTAAATAAAAAGGTTAAGTCTATAAATAAAAAGGTTAAGTCTATAAGATGAAACCTATAATGTGATGAACGACCCATAGTTGTTCCTTCTTTTCCCTCTAACCCCATTTCAGGTAAAGAGCTCAAAGATACTTCTGATTTGGCTGGAAGTGATTCAAGTTTTGCAGAAGATCTTGCTAGGCTTCAAAGACAAGAATATAATGCCAAGAAAGCTGCTGAAATGTTTCGTTCTGAATTTTCACAAGAGACACTGGAGATTTTGAGAAATGCTGCTGCTGAAGCCAGAAGACAACTTGATTCTGCTGGTGGAATTCCTGTTCCTGCTGATGTCATTTCTGCTGGTAGTACACCGGTTACTGCTGGTAGTACACCTGTTACTGCTGATACCTCTGATGCTGCTGGTGTCTCTACTCCTGCTATTCATTTGTCCACTCCATCTGTTAACTCACTGGGTATTGATAACTTCCCTGAAAGGTTTCCAAGCCCTTCTGACCTTGGAAATTCATTTTCTTCAGGAGATAAGTTGGAAGATCCTCATCATCAATCCAGGACAGGCATTTTCACTTCTTCCTCATATGATGATGACTTCAACCCCTCCATCACTAATCAAGCATCTGAAATTGATGTCAATCCCAATGTCACTAAGAGGATCAATACTGTTCATCCTCAGTCCTTGATTCTTGGAGATCTAAATTCCCCTGTTCAGACTAGAAGCAAGTTACACCAACCTAAGTTTGGAGAATCTGCTTTCATCAGTTATATTCAGGATCAGTTAAGGAGCAATCATACTGACTATCTTCATTGCCTCTATGCTTGTTTCTTATCCCAGATTGAACCAAGTAGTATAGCCCAAGCTCTTGTCAACTCTGATTGGATTGAGGCTATGCAAGAAGAAATGCAGCAGTTCCAAAATCAGAAAGTCTGGAAGTTGGTACCTTTGCCTGTAGGAAAGCATGCTATTGGAACTAAATGGATTCTCAAGAATAAAAGGGATACTAGGGGAATTGTGGTTCGAAACAAAGCTAGATTGTTAGCTCAAGGACATAGACAAGAAGAGGGCATTGACTATGATGAAGTGTTTGCACCAGTGGCAAGAGTGGAAGCTATCAGACTGTTTTTAGCTTTTGCCTCATTCATGGGGTTTGTTGTATATCAGATGGATGTGAAGAGTGCATTTTTGTATGGAAGGATTGAAGAAGAGGTCTATGTTACTCAACCAAAGGGATTTGTGGCCCTCAGAATCCTGATTTGGTTTACAAGGTGGTAAAAGCACTTTATGGTCTTCATCAAGCACCAAGGGCATGGTATGCCAGGTTGTCTACCTTTTTGTTAAAACATGGTTACAGAAGAGGGGCCATAGACAATACACTCTTCATAAGGAAGAATTACAAAGATATCATCCTGGTACAAGTTTATGTAGATGATATTATCTTTGGTTCCACAAATGAAGCTTGGTGTAGGGAATTTGAGGAATTGATGAAGAGTGAATTTGAGATGAGTGCTATGGGAGAGATGACATTCTTCTTGGGTCTACAGGTTAAACAGAAACCAGATGGGATTTTTATCAATCAAGAAAAGTATGTTCATGACATACTTAAAAAGTTTGACTTGGAAAGTGTGAAGACTGCAACCACACCTTATGAAGCTTCAAAGCCTAAATCAAATACTGAACCTGATGATGCTGTGAATGTTCACCTATACAGGTCTATGATAGGTTCATTGATGTAATTGACAGCTTCTAGACCTGATATCATGTTTGCAGTCAGTGCTTGTTCTAGACATCAAGTTACACCTCTGACTTCTCACTTAAATGCTGTTGGGTCCATCAGTTCCCAAGAATACCTAAAACAAGATTTGGACACAAATTAACTAAGTGTTAACTTAAACCGAGAACAATTCAAGTCACTGAGAGAACAGCCTCTCAGTGAGTCATCTTCAGGATGCTTAAGACGAATTCAGGAAGAAGGATTCACTAGTCAGGAAGGCGGTACTCCCTGAGTAGGACTTAAGCCAAAGATGAAGATGATGGTTCAGTGAGTGTTGGACAAGAACTCACTGAACCCCAGTCTCCTCAACAACAATGAAGTGATTAGAGACTGAAGGCGTGTACTGAAGAACCAACTGCCTGATAAGAAGGCAGAAATATCTAGGAAGGAGTTAAGATAAGATCATATCTTATCTTGTCAGGGAAATCCTTCCTAAGACGGCTTAAAGTCTTAGTGTGTCAGACCAAACAAAACTAAAGTCTTTATAGCCCATTCCTATTGGTTCTTGGAAATGACAATTACTGTTGTATTTGTCAGACACGCTACCTCAACAACTTGTAATATTTTAATCACTTATACTTAGAATAGATGTGTATAAATAGATCAGATGGAGAGAAGTTATGTGTGCTTTGTATATTGAAAGCTTAGAACTTTTGCAAAGTAACTTCTCTCCTATAAAGAGTATACAACTCACTGAGATAGCTCAGTGGGTATATTGTTACCACTCAAGCAAAGCTTGAGTTTCGATAGGAGACACAAAACCCTTGTCTATTCAATCCCAAGTGTTTGTTCCGCAAAACACTTGGGTAATAGATTCTTGGAATTATTTCTAATAAGAATTTAAACGTTGAAAAATATTGTGTTTTTATATTCACGTTTTATAAACTGTTTAGAAATATTCTTTGCATTAATCTCAGTCATAAGCACACTTAGTTTAACATACTTGTTACTACTCGGTGTGCTAAGGGAACAACAAGTGGTATCAGAGCCTCTGGTTTATAAAACCTTTCAAAACCCAGAGAGCTCCAGGTTTTTAAAACCAAGATCCTAAAATGACTGATACTAATGTACCCCAGTTAGTCGATAAAAAGGGTGGCAGCTATTCTGTTGTTGCACCCAGACTTGAGGCTGGCAAATTTAGCAAATGGAAAAAACGTATGATTTACTATTTAACTGGGATGGAACCTTATTACATCTCTTGTATCAAGGATGGCCCATTTGTCCCTAAGACTGCTGCAGGGCTAATTAAGCCTGAAGCTCAATGGACCATTGATGAGAGGAGGGTGGTCAATCAAGACCAACGCCTTAAAAGCATCCTTATATCATGTCTTCCTGACGATATAATGGAATCAGTCATCAACTGTACTACAGCCAAGCAAACTTGGGATGACTTGGTTAATAGCTTTGAGGGTCCCTCAGATACCAAGGAAAATAGGGTCATGGACCTCAAACTTGAGTACAATACTTTCAGGGCGAAAGACTCTGAAAGTCTCTCTCAGACCTACACCAGATACAAGACTTTGATAAATGAGCTATCAAATGATGGTGTAACTTTGTCTAAACATGAGACTAATGTTGGCTTTGTCAACAGTCTCCCTGAGAAGTGGCTCAACTTCTCACAAGGCCTGAGGAATGCTAACCACATTCAGACCCTTGAGCTCCCTGAAATTTATGGGAAGTTTGTCTATGAAGACAACTTGATCTCAAGGAGATACCCTGACTCAAAAGCACTTTAGTCCAAAAAGGCCTTAACCTCCACACCCATATCAACTGCTTTCTATTCTAATGGTGTTGTGCAGGATTTCAAAGAGGATTCTGAGGATGAAATTGATGAAAGAACTGATGAGGAGTACCTGAATGACTTGAACTTGAAATTCCAAGAAAGAGCACTCCTTGCCAGTTCAAGACGTTTCATCAAAAGAAATCAGTCCAACTTTACTAAACCAAAAGCAAATGAGACCACTGAATGCTTTAAATGTGGTAAAAAGGGCCATTTTGCTAGGGACTGTTATTCTAAAACCATCTCAGAACCCTCTTACAAATTTTCAGGAAACAATTCCTCAGGAACCAGCAAGTTTCAACCTAAAATGTTTCAGTCCACCCAACAATTTCAAAACAAGGGTCAAAAGGATTTTGAAGCAAAATATAGGAAAATCAAAGCTAAACTTGCACTTCTTGAAACTAACCCCATTATGTCTCAGGCTGCTCTAACATCCAAACCTGTTCAGACAAAGAACAAGGTATTAGTAGCTGAAGCATATGATTGGGACGAAGAAGAGGTCTCCTCAGATGAGGAAATTAGAGTCAGTGCACTGATGGCACTTTCTGAAGAGGATCAGGTGGCTGTTGGAAAGAGACATGCAAGGAATGGAGAGTGGGTTAACATCACCATGAAGAAGGTAAACACTTTACTTTCTATGGATGATAATTCTGATTGGCAGTCTTACATGAATTATATTTGTGTAGATCTTAAGTTTGTTGAGGAACAAAGGCTTAACCTGTTTTCAAAATATATTAATATAGTGTCAGAATTGAATAAATGTAGAGATGAACTGCTTACACTGAAGCAAGCCAAATTAGAATCCATCACTCTACAAATTCAGAACACTGAAATTTTGAAACAAAACCAAGCCCTTCAAGTTGAACTTGACAAAGAAAAAGCTGTCATTCAAAGCTGGACCAAAAAGAACCCCAAGGTCTTTGACACTGTGGGTCTAATTCCTAAGTTAACCATAGGAGTTGACCCTCTCAAAGAATACCCCTATTTGGGTTCAAATGAACTGAACTTCGTTCCAGCTGGCATATCTTTTGAGCAAGAAATGGAACCTAAGTCCAATGACTGGATTGTCAGGGACAACCCAGTCAGTAAGTTACCAAACTATGAGACTGGAACTATCTTGCATCCTGAAAGCCAGGAACTGAAAAATATGCTTGGACTTTTTGACAACCTCAGTATCTCTGAGCAAATCAAAGAGTCAGATTCAGAATCATCCACACCACTCTCTCCACTAAATACCCTTCAGGGTGCTGCACCTACCTCTAGCCTCCCTCCATTGATCTACTCCCCACACTCTCCAAGGGAGAGGTCAGGAAAAGGTAGAATCCTCCTGAAAAGACCACCCCTTGAAGTCTCAGTAAACACTGATGACTCATCAACTTCAGTCCCTTCTGAAGTAAAAACCCAAAGTCCTGATCCAAGAATTGATCAGTTGACTGAAATGGTCAGGAAGCTTAGTGAGAAGACTGAATCTTCTGAGAAACCTTCTCAATCTAAGAAGGAACAAAAACCAGCTTCCTCAAAGGCCAAACCCAAACCAACCAAACCCCTGAAAAGATGTGAACTGTGCAACTATACAAACCATCTCACTGATGATTGCTATAGAGTCCTTTATTGCATGATTTGCAAAAAGGAAGATCACAGGACTTCTGATCATAAATCATGCTCAGTCATGTCAAACCTTTCAGGACTTAAGGCTCAGTGCTTGAACTACCCTTCTGACACCAAGAAAAAACAGAAGCAAAAATCCAAGCCTTTTCCACCTTGTCCTTTGTGTGGATTCAATGACCATCTTCCTGACAACTGTCAAAATGACAAACACTGTGAATCTAGTGGAAGTTCCACTAAGAAACCATCAGGAAATGAAAAGGTCATTCAGTCAAAAAGAGGAATGAACAAACAATCCTCTCAGACTACTGAGGCTACCCCTGCACCTAAATGCAAAACATGTGGTAGCTCAATCCACTCAACCTCTGACCATGAATCTGTTGTTACTTTCACAAAGACCTACAAAACCAAACCCTCCATGAAGTGGAGTCCTAGAAAGAACTGACCCAGTTTACTATTTGTGCAGAGGCATGCCAGGGATCCGGTTTGGCATCTTGACAGTGGATGTTCAAGGAGCATGACTGGTCAAAAGGAATATCTGCACAAATATGTGGAAGAACCAGGACCCAAGGTGATATTTGCTGATAATTCATCATGTCTCACTGAAGGTTATGGTTCAGTAAACTGCAATGGTATAGTCTTTACTAGGATAGCATATGTGAATGGTCTTAAGTACAATCTGATCAGTGTCAGTCAACTATGTGATGCAAAATACATAGTTCAGTTTGATGATAAGCAAGGAACCATCTTCAATGCAAATAAGGAAATTGTCCTCATTGCACCAAGAAGACAAGATGTTTATGTATTAGACATGTCCAGTCTAACTCAGGATGGAACTTGTCTCTTTGCTAAGGCCACTGAAACCCTCAACTGGCTTTGGCACAAAAGACTCTCCCACCTGAACTTCAAAAACATAAACAACCTTGTAAAACAAAACAAAGTCCTTGGCTTACCATCTCTTGTGTTTTCAAAGGATAAACCATGCTCAGCTTGTGAAAAAGGTAAAAATCACAGAGCATCCTTTAAAACCAAAACAAACTTTTCCATCAGGAACTGCCTACATCTTCTCCATATGGATCTATTTGGACCTGTTAGTCCTAGATCTATTAACCATGAGAAGTATACTCTGGTCATAGTGGATGAATACTCAAGATACACTTGGGTATACTTCCTGATCAAAAAGAGTCAGGCAGCTGAAACAATCATGTCCTTTGTCAGGAACATTGAAAATCAAAATGACATCAAGGTCAAACAGATTAGAACTGACAATGGGACTGAGTTCAAAAATTATGAACTTGAATGTTTCTGTGATGAGAAAGGTATCTCTCAAAACTTTTCCTCTCCATACACACCTGAACAAAATGGTGTTGCTGAAAGGAAAAATAGAACACTCATTGAAGCTGCAAGGACAATGCTAAATGGATCAGTCCTCTCCAACCACTTTTGGACTGATGCAGTCAAAACTGCCTGTTACACACAAAACAGATCCATCATTGTCAAGAGACATTGCAAAACTCCTTATGAGTTGCTCAAAGGAAGGATCCCTGACATCAGTTACTTTCATGTCTTTGGATGCCCTGTGTTTATTCATAATCACAAGGATCACTTAGGCAAATTTGATGCCAAAGCTGATGACGGATACTTCCTAGGATACTCACTTGTCTCAAAGGCCTTCAGGGTGTTCAACACTAGGAGACAGCAGACTGAGGAAACATTTCATGTTACCTTTGATGAGAGCACTGATGCAATCAGGTTCTTAAATGTCTCAGTGGAAGAGATTGGAATTGATGATTCATCTAGGTATCCTCCTGATGAATATCATCCTGAGAACAATCCTTCCACTCAGTATCAAGCAAATACTGACATCTCCTACTACATAATCCCTCACAACCTCCCTAACCCAACCATCACTGAGTTTGTGGAAGCACATACAGGCACTGATGTAATCAATCAGTCTGTTCAAAATACTCAGGAACCAAACAATCTCAGTGTTCTGTTAGACACTCAAAATCATGAAGATCATGTGTCTATTCCTGAACCAACCCCTCCACCAAATCAGGCCTCCACAAGTTCAAATCAATATCCAAGACCTCAGGACAGTTGGACTAGATCTCAGGACATTAAACTTGTCAACATTATTGGAGAGCCCACTGAAGGCATGCTCACCAGAAGCATGGCTGCTAGTCTAAGAGCAGCCTCAGCCAATGAATGCCTATTTGTGGACTTTATTTCCACAATTGAACCCAAAAGTGTCAAAGAAGCACTTGAACATCCTAGTTGGGTTCAGGCCATGCATGATGAACTAGAAAAATTTGACAGAAACAAGGTAATGACCTTGGTCAAATGTCCTGAGAATGTTTCAATCATTGGCATGAAATGGGTATTCAAAAACAAATCTGATGAAAATGGCATAGTCATCAAAAACAAAGCCAGACTTGTAGCCAAAGGCTATAATCAACAAGAAGGCATTGACTATGAAGAAACATTTGTACCAGTAGCAAGGATGGAAGCCATCAGGATCTTCCTTGCTTTTGCTACTTACATGAACTTCAAGGTATACCAAATGGATGTTAAAAGTGCATTCTTAAATGGCTCACTGAAAGAAGAAGTTTATGTTCAGCAACCTCCTGGATTTGAAAGCCATGAGTTTCCTGACCATGTCTGTAAGCTTAATAAAGCCCTTTATGGACTGAAACAAGCTCCCAGGGCATGGTATGAAACTCTCTCAGCCTTCCTGATCCAAAACAAATTTTTCAGAGGCAAGATAGACAACACCTTGTTTATCTATAAGACAAATACTGATGTCATACTAGTACAAGTGTATGTTGATGACATCATTTTTGGCTCAACAAGTAATAAGCTTTGTAAACAATTTGAAAAACTAATGGCAAAGCAATTTGAAATGAGCATGATGGGAGAACTAACCTACTTCCTTGGTCTACAGATCAAGCAGACTGATAGAGGAACCACTATCAGTCAAGAAAAGTATGTTAAGAACCTACTGAAGAAGTATGAACTCAGTGACTGTGCCTCAGTCAAAACTCTCATGGTTCCCCCAAACAACCTTGGTCCTGATCTCACTGGTAAACCAGTTAATCAAACTCTATTTAGAGGTATGATAGGATCACTGATGTATCTACTTGCATCAAGGCCTGATATCCAATTCTCAGTATGTCTATGTGTCAGATATCAATCTGACCCAAGAGAATCTCACATCACAGCTGTGAAAAGGATATTCAGGTACCTGAAAGGCACTCCAAATATTGGATTATACTATCCAAAATGTTCAGGCCTTGATCTTAAAGGATACTCAGACTCTGACTATGCTGGATGCAACATGGACAGAAAAAGCACCTCAGGCTCTTGCCAAATACTTGGTGGGAAACTAGTCTGTTGGAGTGCTAAGAAGCAACAATCAGTTGCATTGTCCTCAGCTGAGGCTGAATATGTTGCAGCAGCTAGTTGTTGTGCAAATGTACTCTGGATGAAAAGTCAACTCAGTGACTATGGAATTCAGTACAAGATGGTACCCATCTTTTGTGATAACACAAGTGCAATTGCCATCTCTAACAACCCAGTTCTTCATCAGAGAACAAAACACATTGATATTAGGTATCACTTCATCAGGGACCATGTCATGAATGGTGACATTGAATTACACTTCATTCCTACTGAATATCAACTAGCTGATATTTTCACCAAGCCATTGGATGAACCAACTTTCACCAGACTGAAAGCTGAACTAGGAATGTTGGATATTGAAAGTCAGTCCACTAATTGACTCCTTCAATAAGTGAAAATTCTGATAAATCAGGTCCCTGACTCAATGTGTACTTCAGTGATATATATCACTAAAACTTCAGGAACTAGACCCAAGTTCCTAAAACCTTAGACTTCAGGAACTAAAACACAAAGTTCCTGAACACTTGTTACTCAGGAATCAGTTCATATTCCTGAACACATCAGGGACTAAACCCAAGTCCCTGAAATGCCTCACTGAATGAAATTAATCATTCAGGGCCCCTGTAGGACATTAAATGCTAACTTAAATGCTCTAAGTATCTCGTTAGTAAATATCCTAGGTTGGTAACTGAACTCTTATTTAGTATAAGAATATATGTTCTTTTTGCCTTTCTGGCATACACCAATGGGCCCCCACATCCCTACTTGGCATTCAATGCCCACTCTCACACTCAACACTGTGTGATAATGAAAACTCTGCAACTTCCCTTCTGCAGAAACTGCTCAACTGTTTACCCTGACAATTGCGCAAAAAGAGGGTTAGTGGGATAGGTGGCATTAAATGCGGACTTCAAAATTTATTCAATTTCATTAATGATTTTGATTAAATATAACCTCAAAATACCCAAAATTCCCCCATCCTCACAACCCTATATAAACCCCAACCAAAACATAAACACACACGCGTTTGAAAAAATTCTTGCAAAACTCTACCATTTTTAAATCTCAAACTCTGTGTGTTTATAAGCTTTAGAAAACCCTAATCTTCACCAAATCTACCATCACAAATGGCTTCTTCTAAAGCTGTGAAATACGCCCCTAATGTGGATTTCACATTGGAGGGTGTAGACCTCACCAAGAACAATGTGGTAGGAAACTTCTCCTATCCACAAAGGTTCGGTGCCTACAAAAACGTTATGAAATATCTTCGTAATTGTTTTCTTGCAAAGGCCTTCACCCACACCCCCTCAGTCATCTACCATGACTATTTGAGGGAATTATGGTGCACGGCTGTGGCTACCAGCCCCAAAGACACCAAAGAGTCAATCATCACCTTCACGGTGATGAATGGGAGTAGAACCCTCTCCTTTGACTATAACTCCTTCATCAAAGCCACTGGACTTGACTTTGTTGAGGATTTTGCACCCAACCCCTCTGATCAGGAAATCAAGAATGAACTGATCTTTCTTGGACCTCATGATCCCAGACGTCCAACAACGTCTGCGGGAGGCTTATTGGAGAAGGCTCCAATTGTAAAAACTTGGTTCCATCCTATCTGGAGGATCCATATGACTTTTGTCATTCAGGTCCTGGGTGGAAATAAATCCTCTACGGAACAAGTGAACTCATCACAACAAATGATGTTGTTCAGTCTCCTTGAGGGTACAAAAATTGACATCGGTGGAATAATCTACCGAGACCTCATCGCTAAGCTCTCAGGAAAACATAGGCAGAGACATATGTCTTATCCTAGATTTGTTTCCTGCGTGCTTCAGGACCTACTTGGTTCTGACTACATGAGGACTGATGCAGAAGGTACTAAGCCTGATGTTCTGCACAAGTCAAACTTTGTGAGTGGCATCCTCGAGGTTACACCAATTGCCCTGACCACCTACATGATGTCGGTGATTCAGGCGGAGAACTCTTTCTCCAATACCGTCACCAACCAAAACGGTGACAAAGCCAAAGACCCTGAAAGGGGATAAGTCCAGGAAGGTGACTAAACCCAAGTCACTCGCCACTGAGACTGACTCCCAAAACCAACTCAACCTTAAAGAGTTGAAAGTGACCCAGACCTCTGAGACACCCACTACAGAGACCACCTTGGCCACAAAACAACCGCCAACGGAGGATACTGAGAAATCATCCTCAGTGTCCACGGGCAAACCCTCTCCTAATGTCCTCTCAGGCAAACACAAGTCTAAGAGGTCAGGAACATCCACCCACTCACATCCCGATGAAGGAACTGTCAAAAAACAATCAGTTCCCAAGGGAGGAAAGGGTTCTAAATCCTTGGTAAGGTAGCACTACCTTACTGAGAAGGGGACCCACAAACACTCACATCCCGTTAACGTTCCTGAGAAATCATCCTCAGGAACTCAGGGAGAAAAGGACCCTAAATCCCCTGAAGGACAGCACAATCCTGATGGGAAGGGGGTCCACCAACTTTCACAATCAGTACCTAGTGATACTACTGAAAAGCACCCATCAGTAGTTGAAGGTGCTAAGGGGGACAAAGACTCAGAGGGAAAGAAACAACCCGCTGATACGGAACCCATCACCCCCTCAGGCGGTCCAATTCTTTCAGGAACTGCCCCCAAAAGCCAGGCTGGTGTTACCCCAGTTATGATGGCCAGTCAGGCTGAGACAACCCACTCAGTTATTATGACAACGGGATCAGGACCTGACCAAAACAAAGGCCAGTCTTTTTATAAAGAGGAGCCGGTTGAATTTTTGGGTATTGAGTCCATGGGAGACTTTCAGGCTCTTCTTGATTCTGATAATGAGCTCAAGGAAGAAAGTGATGAGGAAGTGTTCGAGGCAGGTGAGGATATGGAAACTGATGAACAACCTGAACAATCACATCAGTCATCTCCTCCCCAAAATGAAGAGTCAGGTTCTCAGTCCTCTGATTCTTCTGATACGGTTGACATCCTCAAGAAGTATGATGACACTCTTCCCCTCACTGAAAGAAAATTGGTCAAATTCCTACTGAAGACCAATAGGGCTCTTTATAATGGTCTCACTGATGAAATATTTAACCATCACACTGAAGCAGCTGTTCACTTTACTGACTTGAAGAATTCTGTTGAGCAATACCATGATGCTGTTAATGAACAACAATCATCAGTCTCCTACACATTGACATCTCTTGAATTCAACCACCTGAAGTTCAACAACGCCCTTGCTGACATTCAAAAGAGCGTTGCATCTATTCAGGAGTCAGTAAAAGATGATCCTGAGCTTACAAAGAAAACTCTTCAGGCAGCTGAGACTTATCAGACACAATCTGCTCAGTTCAGTGAGCTTCTCAGCATACTGAAGTCTTTAAATCTTCAGGACCACATCTCTTCAGTGAGATCTATTCAGGCCTCCTTAGCTCCCATGGAAAGCAACTTGGCTACTTTGGCTAAGTCTTCAAACTCCTTGGCCTGGTCTCTTGGGTCAAGAATGTCAAGCATCGAGGGTTCTCAGGCATCTCTTGAAGCTAAGGTCTCCATCCTTCAGCAGGACACTTCAGACATCAAGGCAATGATGACTGAACTCTATCAGGCATTCAAGGGTCCTGCTGCTCCAGTGACTCCAACTCTTGCTATCACCATGGCTCAAGCAACAGTTGAGGGGGAGAAAGACACTGGAGTCCCTGAAGCTTCCACAAGCCAGCAACCTCCTTCTCACACTGAGGGGGAGAATCCTGAAGCTTCTACCTCCCATCGTGAAGGCAAAGGCATACTCACTGATCCTGAACCTCAACCAGCTCCAATCTTGGAAGCAAAGGAATCACCACCCAGGATCCCGTATGACATTGATGGAATTCTTCACCACCTCTCAGCTGATGAACTCAATGCTTACCTAGAGGAAGAGGAAGCAAAGAAGAAGTTAAAGGAGGAAGAAAAAGTGAGCAAGTCTGCTATTATCAAAGTTGTTCATGAAGAGGCTGAGAAGATTGGTCTTGAAGCCAAGGATCTTTCAGGAAGAGAAGGTGGTATGACCTTTGTAAAAGCTCAGACTGAGGAAATGATCACTCTCAGGAAGAAAAGGGAGGAAAGGAATAAAAGGGCTGAAGAAATCAGGCAGGGCAGGATACAAAAATATCAGTGGTGTATGACTAACAGGTTGAAGCCAGAACCTATCACTGATATTAAAATTCACAAAAACTCCAATCCTGCTGTCGTCACTGTCTACAGGAGTGAGGAAAAAAGAACCTTTGAGGTCCATAATCCCTTCAGGTTAGCTGACTTCGGGATCACTGAATTGGATGAACTAGGTCCAATATTAGCAAAGAAGACAAATGTTGTGGTCCTAAGTCTGTTAAAATCCTTGAGCCTCAGGTACGAAAGACTGAAAGCAGCTCCTCAGGAACTTGGTATTCAATCTCTTCTTCCTGCATCATCACAACCTGCCATCTCTCAGTCTTCTTCAAGAAAGAGAAAGAAGATTGAATTTGAACCTGAGATCAAGATCCCTGGCCTTAACTGCAATAGGGCTGTCCCTGAAGGTGTTCCTTTCAGGAACAACATGGTCATTGAACAACCTGAGAGAGGTCTGTTCTTTATTGATGAGTTTGGTGAACAAGCCTTCCAGAGGTGGAATGATATTGACCTATCAGGGATAAGGACAATGCTGGGATTCCTGATGATGGCCTTACCTATCAAGACTCCTGAGAATGTGAGGTTCTGCCAAGAGCTGAAACAAAAGATCCGAGTACATCCTGATCAACATGAGCTGCAGTCCAAGAAAACTAAACTTGAAGCTCTTGGTATCAAGTTGGACTGATGAATATGCCTGAAGAACCCCCACTAACCCTTTTTGTACTAGTATGATAGGACTTGTAATAATATTAATAAGATGATGTTTTTATTATTTCAGTATCCTTATTTACATTCTAGTACATTCAGTATGAGTAGAAGTCTTTAGCTCACTCATTACTGATCAAAACACTTAGGTATAATTTATATCCAAATAGGGGGATATTGTTGGGTCCATCAGTACCCAAGAATACCTAAAACAAGATTTGGACACAAATTAACTAAGTGTTAACTTAAACCGAGAACAATTCAAGTCACTGAGAGAACAGCCTCTCAGTGAGTCATCTTCAGGATGCTTAAGACGAATTCAGGAAGAAGGATTCACTAGTCAGGAAGGCGGTACTCCCTGAGTAGGACTTAAGCCAAAGAAGAAGATGATGGTTCAGTGAGTGTTGGACAAGAACTCACTGAACCCCAGTCTCCTCAACAACAATGAAGTGATTAGAGACTGAAGGCGTGTACTGAAGAACCAACTGCCTGAGAAGAAGGCAGAAATATCTAGGAAGGAGTTAAGATAAGATCATATCTTATCTTGTCAGGGAAATCCTTCCTAAGACGGCTTAAAGTCTTAGTGTGTCAGACCAAACACAACTAAAGTCTTTATAGCCCATTCCTATTGGTTCTTGGAAATGACAATTACTGTTGTATTTGTCAGACACGCTACCTCAACAACTTGTAATATTTTAATCACTTATACTTAGAATAGATGTGTATAAATAGATCAGATGGAGAGAAGTTATGTGTGCTTTGTATATTGAAAGCTTAGAACTTTTGCAAAGTAACTTCTCTCCTACAAAGAGTATACAACTCACTGAGATAGCTCAGTGGGTATATTGTTACCACTCAAGCAAAGCTTGAGTTTCGATAGGAGACACAAAACCCTTGTCTATTCAATCCCAAGTGTTTGTTCCGCAAAACACTTGGGTAATAGATTCTTGGAATTATTTCTAATAAGAATTTAAACGTTGAAAAATATTGTGTTTTTATATTCACGTTTTATAAACTGTTTAGAAATATTCTTTGCATTAATCTCAGTCATAAGCACACTTAGTTTAACATACTTGTTACTACTCGGTGTGCTAAGGGAAATGCAGTCAAGAAAATCTTCAAGTATTTGAAAGGACAGCCTAAATTGGGTCTTTGGTACCCAAGAGATTCTCCTTTTGTGCTGGAAGCCTATAGTGACAGTGACTATGCAGGTGCTAACTTTGATAGAAAGTCTACTTCTGGGGGTTGTCAATTTCTGGGTCGAAGGTTGGTTTCTTGGCAATGTAAGAAGCAGACTGTAGTGGCTACATCTTCTACTGAGGCAGAGTATGTTGCTGCTACTAGCTGCTGTGGACAGGTTCTTTGGATGCAAAATCAGCTATTGGATTATCGGTTCAACTTCATGAATACTAAGATATTTATTGATAACCAAAGCACTATATGCATTGTTAAAAATCAAGTCTTTCATCAAAGAACAAAGCACAAAAAGATTAGGCACCATTTCATACGAGATGCTTATGAGAAGCATCTTATTCAAGTGCTTAAGATTAACACTGATGACAATGTGGCTGATCTGTTGACTAAAGCTTTTGATGGCCCAAGGTTTAACTATTTGGTGGTCCATATTGGGTTGCTCAATCCTTAAGTGCTAAGATTGAGGGGAGGTATCAGCCTAAGGGGAGGCTTATTGTTGTATAATTTTTTTCTTATTTCTTTCTTTTCTTAAAAAAAAAAAAAAAAAAAAAAAAAAAAAAAAAAAAAAAAAAAAAAAAAAAAAACTTTGTATATTATTTGTGTACTAACTTGTATGTTTTGACTAACACCCTTGCAGGTACAGTGTTGGTACCTACACAACAAATGGTAATCAACTTACCATGTCTAACAGACAAGGAAAAGTTGGCTCACCATGAGGGTACGGCTCTGGTGTGATACTCAAATCCGTTGATATTCTTGTGTTTTCAATTCACCATGGATTTTACTCCTATTGGGGTTTCCAAAGAATTGGCTAGCCCACATGTATATGGCTTGTGGTAAAGGCAGTTGGAAAACCATATTTGGTATTCAATTCACCAAAGGTTATCTTCAACCTAAGAATTGACTAGTCCTGAGCAAACGGCTACAGGTAAAGACAAGTCAAATCCGTTTATAGTTGATGATTTACTAAAAATCATATGGTTATCAATGTACCAAGGTCTAACACACCAAAACATTTGGCTACTCCAGTAGTAATGGCTATTGGTAAAGAGACATCAAATCCATTATTTTCAATGATTCACCTCTCACAGGAGTTAACACACCTGGAAGTGATGAGAATAGTATGAAACTTATCAGATTTGATATACATTTTGTAATGGTTGCTGTGAAGAAGGTGACTAGTTGCTGCTGATGTGATTACTTGTTGCTGCTGGTTACTTTCTAATGTTGCTGGTGGATTTAATCCTCTGGAATCTCAAGTACTTAAAGGGAATCTTGAAAGTTAACCTAGTCAACTTCAAGATTAGGGGATGATTGTTAGGAATTATGAGAAATGATAGTTTTCTCATTGCTGTTGGTAGCATAGATGGTTCCTGCTGGTAGTTAACCGTTGCTGCTGCTCATGGTTCCTGCTGGTAGTGTTGATTGGTTTCTGCTGGTAGTCTTCATTGCTGCTGGTCTTAGTTTATTTTTAGTACGTATCTTTAGAGATATGTTAGAGTTATTTTAGGAAGAGATTGATGTATATCTCTTTACACGTTTTCATAGAAGTCGTATTAGGGTTTCTTGATCTATAAAAGAAACCTGCGGATTAGGGTTTAGCAGGCCTATCAATAACATTATCAATAGTTAATAAAAGATCCATAGAGGATCAAAACCTTTATAGTTATTTTCTTCTTTATATTCTTGTGTTTAATTTCCGCATAAGCACAAGTCTTACCTTTAGAGATCCTACTAAGCTGTTTGTGTTTACATAAACGGTTTAACCAAGATTATAAGATCAATCAAAACCCACGATCCTACAAAAAGAAGATGGACTCTTTATCTCTCAAGACAAGTATGTTGCTGAGATATTAAAGAAGTTTACATTTGAAAATGTCAAGACTGCAGTCACACCAATGGAAAACAAGGTGCCTTTGACCAAAGATGAGGATGCTGCTGATGTGGATCTACACTTATACAGATCCATGATTGGGTCCCTCATGTATCTAACTGCCTCTAGGCCAGATATTATGTATGTTGTGTGTGCTTGTTCTCGTTTTCAGGTTACTCCCAAGACTTCACACTTTCATGCTGTGAAGAGAATCTTTAGGTACATAAAGGGCAAACCCAATTTGGGCCTTTGGTATCCTAGAGAATCATCTTTTGACCTGGAAGCCTATTCAGATAGTGATTATGCTGGAGCAAGTCTTGATAGGAAATCCACAACTGGAGGTTGTCAATTCCTTGGAAGAAGATTGATCTCTTGGCAATGCAAGAAGCAGACTATTGTGGCTACATCAACTACTGAAGCTGAATATGTAGCCGCTGCTAATTGCTGTGGACAAGTCTTGTGGATTCAGAATCAACTGTTCGATTATGGTTTGAACTTTATGAACACTATAATTCATATAGATAATGAGAGCACTATCTGTATAGTTAAGAACCCAGTCTACCACTCTAAAACTAAGCATATTGAAATCAGGCATCACTTTATTAGGGATTGCTATGAAAAGAAATTAGTTAGAGTGGAAAAGATACACACAGATTTCAATGTGGCCGACCTATTAACCAAAGCATTTGATGGACCTAGGTTCAATTATTTAGTGGTTAATATAGGTATGATGAACCCTTAGCTGGACTTAAGGGGAGGTCACATGTAAAGTTAGTATACTTGCCAGTACCTAGATTTGTCCTTGTTTAAGTCTTGTAGTCTTAATTTTTTTTATTAGTTAGTTCATTTGTATTTATTTACTGGCCTCCAACTTTCCGTAGTACGATCGTTTCTTTGTGTATTGTGCTTAACTTTGTTTTGCAGATATTCACTACTTATTGTTGCTGCTATTTCTCATGTGGCAAAATATAGCATAAGAGCCTTGCAAGTCTTATTCATTATCAACAAAGTTACAGTCAAGGTAGCAGCCAACACAGCACAACAAAACATAAGCCTAAACAATACCAAGCTAAACATCACCACCTACATCTTCTTTTTCCCTTTGCCTTTATCCTTCATGTTAGGCATGGTCTTCTTGGTTTCTTTCTCCCCCATTAGGTCTCTGACTCTTGGGCTTAGGAGACCAAGAACCTGCTTCTTTGGTGTTGGACGAGGTGGAACCATGGTACTCTTGGATGACCCAGCCTTGGATGTCACTGCTACATAATCATCAGAAGAGTCTTTTAAAGAAGACACATCTTTTGAAACCTCTGTTGCTTCACCAGAAGGTTCTTTTTCAGTGAGATCATAAGCCGCTAGCCAATGTTTTAAAGTTGATTCCCTTGATGCCTTGTTTCTTGAAATTGAAGAGTAGCCTGGTGGAAAGTAGCCTTCCCATCCTCCATTTGATGAATCCGAAGATGAGTCGGATGAAATTTCTTCAATGTTTGATGGAGAAGGATTCATGGTGATTTTCCTTTAATTTGTGATGGTTTTTGTGGTAAAACTATGGGCTTTTTATAGGGAACACCTAGGTTTAACGCAATTTAATGCTTGGTTGTTGAATGAATTAACTCTTTGCAGGCAAGAGTTAATTATAGTAGTTTTGGAAAGTTGACTTTGCTTATGTGTTATTAGTTTATATTCAAAAAAAAAAAAATTAGGTTACATTTAAGGGGAGGTTAAAATGTAGAGTTTGTATAATAACTAGTTCTTAGGATTATTTTTTAATTCGGGTGGCTTTAGAAGTTAATTCTTGTAGCTATAGATTTAATTCTGGTAGCTATTTTAGGTCTAGTAAGTTAGTGACTTTGATTTTCACTGTAAAATTATTTGTTTTTCTTGTTTTTCTTGGTGTTTGGACTAAGCTTTTGCAGATTATCATGGATTGGGTCAATATCTTTGGTAAAGTCTGGTAAGGTAATCGTTAAGTCTGGTTGACCATGTTTTAAGTCTGGTAGTATAATTTAGCAGATATTTTTTACCGTTAGACCTGGTTGTCTTTTTATTAATTTTTATTAATTTAAATACTCCCGTTGATATTTTTTGGGGGAGAAGGGATATATATGGATAATATTTGAGTCCTTCCTCATATTTATCCATTATTTACTTCTTTCTTTAAAATCTTTTACTTTGGTCAATAATTACTCTGTTTTTCTCTACCGGTATTAAACCCTAATTTACCAAGTCAACCAGACCTTACGCTTTATCTAATTCATGGCTTCCCTAAAGTTCGTTGACAAACACAATCAAGTTGGTTTCTTGAAGAAACCAAATCAAAGTGATGGCTTTGAGCAGATAGTAGATTTCTTGAAAGGTTCTAACCTTCGGTACGCTTTAACTGCTAATCCTACTATTTTCTCCTCTGTTATTAAGCAATTTTGGGGGTCCGTGACCATTGAAACCCTAGCTGATGGTACACCACAGCTACGGGCACTAATTGACACCCATGACTTCACCATAACTGAAGCCTCCATTAGGAGAAGTCTCCAATTGGATGATGATTCAGGAACATATATCTTGCCCAACCAAGAGCTTTTAGAGGGAATGCAAAATCTTGGATATTTAACTGATGGTAGTTTTACATTTTGGAAAAGTCAATTTACACCTCAGTGGAAATTTTTGGTACATCATTTGCTGCATTGTCTCAGTCCCAAGAGTGGGGGATGGGATCAGTTTGGAAGCAACATTGCTTCTGCACTGGTTTGTCTTTCACTTAGCAGGAAATTTAATTTTTCAAAAATGATTTTTGATGGAATGGTGGCAAATATAAATAATCAGAAACATAAATTTTTAATGTATCCAAGATTTTTGCAAATTATTTTGAGTTTTGAGCCTGAGAATAAGGCTCAACACTATGTGAGTGTGGCCTTTACACCTAAGATCTTTGCAAATATGAAAAGGGGATTTCTGGGTTACATAAGCCACTTTTGGCTACTATGCTTGTTGGTGCTACTAACCCTGCAGGTACATCTGCTGCTGATGCACACGAGGAAACCACCAATGAGGAGCAACCTCAGGATGAACAAAGGTCACCAATCCCAGAAGAACCAAGATCACCAACCCCACAACCACATAGATCACCTACACCACCACTGAATCTCACTCCACCCATATCACCTTCACCATCACAATATACCCAGATTCCAAGTCCTATTCAGGAGGAGGAATCAAGTCACATGAATGTGGAAGGACTACTGCAGCTAATGCCTCAATTGATTCAAAGCGTTTTTGCCTTGGAGAATGAAAACACGTCTTTGAAATCAGTTGTAGTCACACTTGTAAAGAAAGTGAAGAAGATGGAACTTATTATGAAGAAGAGGGGTTTTCATCTGGATGATCAACAAGAGGCTGGGGATGAAAATTCTTCCTAACAGGGGAGGAGTTTGGACAGAGAACAAATTTTTAAGACACCTTCTCAAGCCAAACCTGCTCATGCTAAAGATCTAAGTCCAGATGCTTTGGAGGTAGCTGAAACCCTTGCCCAATCATTAAGCAAAATTCAACAAAAGAAGAAGTTAAAAAGAAAGCTGAGGATTGAAGAAAGTGGTAATGAAGAAGTTAATTCTGGTAATGCAAATAAGTATGGTGGTGATAAGGCTGGTAGTACAGTTAATACTGGTGAGGCTGCTATTAAGTCTGGTGAGGTTATTAAGTCTGTTCATGAGTCTGCTGGTGTTGAAAGGAAAGGAAAGGAAATTCTCATTGAATCTCCTCAACCAAAGAAATCAAAAATGACAAAAGAATCTGATGATCCTATAATCTCTATGATTGAAGGAGATGATGGACTTAGAACCAAGTATCTGGAGCTCAAATCTATTGAAGGGCTGACAGCTGAAGAAAGAGCAAAACAGCTTGCTGACTTCATAAATGCAAGAAGAGATGCTGATACATTGGGAGGTTTTATGGAGGCACTTAGACAAAAGAAAACCAAGGTTCCCAAGAAAATGTCCACATCAGAACAGCTGCATGGTATGAAGATGTATTTGAAGAACCAGATGCACTCAACTGTTGCTGAGATGAAAGGCAAATCTTATGAAGAAATTCTACATCTGTTTCAAAGAGTTTATGAAAGGGATCATGGGTACAAGCCAGTTGACTATGAAGATACCATTCTTTTTAAAAGAAAGAAGATAGAAACTAAAGCAGTTGTAGAAGTTGAAAAGATGACTGAGGAAGAATTTGAGGAAACACCCAGTGAGGTCAAAGATGAATTGAAAAAGCCTGTTGTTGTATTCTCAAGGAGAAAGAGTATAGCAAGAAAGGCCAAATCAAAACAAAAGACTGATGAAGAAAAGGAAGCATCATCATCAGAGGAAGAGTTTACCATGGGATCAATCCCTGAGAGTGCTGCTAAGCCAGCTAAGATTGTGAATTATCGTATTGTAAAGACTGGGCAAAATGCATTCTATAGGATAATTAGGGAAGACTACACTGAGGTAGTTTATATTAATTTCCCAGGTGTGTTGAATGATCTAAGTAGGGATGATCTTAAGGAGCTCTACAAAATTGTGACCATCAAACATGGTAATAGTAGACCTGAGGAGGAATTTGAAAGGGTCTTTTGGGGAGATTTGAAAACTTTATTTGAGCCTCCATCAAGAACTGATGAGATTTGGAAATTGCCTTATCAGCAAGAAGTTGTCAGATGGAGATACTTTGAAAGTTGTCAGGTACACTGTTTGCAATTACAAAGTGCTTATATTTATATGTTGCCTGAGGTAGAATATCCCCTACCACCTAGAGTTTGTAAGGTCATGCTTGAAAAGAAATTGATGGAGTGTAAGGATGATGAAGTTTGTAATCAGTTTTTGGATTTAATCAAGTTGCAGTCACTTAAGGAACCATATTGGGGTGTTTAAGGATGTTGGAAAGAATTTTCATAAGTTGATAAGTAGGACTATTGGAATTTCCTACTTGGTGGAGGTGCTTAGCACTAACACAACAAAAGGTTATCAGTCCACCTTGTCTTATCCACACAAGGACTGACTAATCCATGAGCAAACGGCTCAGGTAAAGATATTCCAAATCCGTTTATGGCTGACAATTTGCCAAAAATTGTATGGTAATCAACTCACCATATCTGTGATAGTGAAGAGTTGGCTAGCCCACAAGATTATGGCTTGTGGTAAAGGCTGTGGAAAACCATAACTGGTAATCAATTCACCAAGGTAAGGTGCTTTCCACAAAAGAATTGAATAGTCCAAAAGCAAACTGCTTTTGGTAAAGACAAAACAAATCCGTTGATAGCTGATGGTTTGCTAAAAATCATATGGTTATCAGTGTACCTTGGTCTTATACACCAAAACATTGACTACTCCAGTAGTAATGGCTATTGGTAAAGAGACATCAAAATCCATTAAATTTTCAATGATTCACCTCTCACAGGAGTTAACACACCTGAAAGTGATGAGAATAATATGAAACTTAACAGGTATTGATGTACAAAAAGGTCAATGTTGCTGCAAAGATTGGTTGCTGAAAAGATCAGATGGAGCAAAGATCAAATGGTGCAAGTTTGTTAAAGACAAGGTTGCTGAACTAAGATCTGATTTTTGTTAGAGATAATTCCAATTATTCAAGAATCAATCCTCAGAAAGTTTATTCAGAAAGAACTTGAAGTTCATGAAGAATGAAGATCAAGTTAGGGGAGGATTGTTGGGATTTATCAGTAGAAGACTTAATATATGAAGAACAGACTTAAGTCTGCTGGTGCATGGTTAAGTCTGTTAGTACAATATTAGTTAAGTCATGTCGTAGTTAAGTCTGCCAGTACTATGTTAAGTCTGGTAGACTATATAATAGTTAGTTAAGTCTGTTTGACTTATTAGTTAAGTCTGGTTATGTAAAAGAGTGAAAAGGTTGTTAGCTATAAGTTAGGAAAGGATACGTAAGAATATAGTTATATTTATAGAAGATGTGTATATCCTTTCACACGTTTGTAATCTAGGGTTTCCTTGGTGTATAAAAGGAACCCTAAAGGTATTCATTGTAAAAGAGTTAGTCGTGCAATTTAATAGACAAATAGCAATATACGAAGTTAGTTATATTCATTGTGTTCTTCATTGTGTGTGTTAAGATTCCGCATTAACATTAACAACTGTGTTAGAGTTTCTCACCTAGATTGATTTGAATCTATTCAAGTCATCTACTAAGTTATCAAGGCTACTTAGAGATCCATAAACCGTGGACCTACAACTTTGTTTCCTAGTCATGGGGGTTCCATGGCCGTGTTATTGATGCACCTTTGACATGACTCTTGGGCGGTGGAGTGATGTTCTGTCCCGTCCCTTTTTGTTATTTATTATGAGCTCAATTATTATATATATTTGGCCACTAATTTGTTTGCAGGGGCGTATGGATGCATCATATGTACGTTTTGTGTATGCTTTATGTATACTATGTTTTGATCTGTTTGGTGTTTGATGTTGGGTGCAATCCACGTCTTCACATTTTGGGAACTGATCACTCCAATAGTTACTAAGGACTCCCCTCTTTTATCTTTGGTATTCCGATTTCACCCCTCCGAATTCAATGATATGATTTGATTTGTTTGGGCTCGGGTTTGATTACTGGTTTTCCATTATACTTTGATATTCATTCGTTTATGCCTTATGTTCTTCCCCAATGCACCATATTATATTCTTGTCCCTTATCTTTTGCTTCATTTATATATATCTGTTCACTGGGCTTTTTAAGCTCAGCCGCATTTCTTTTCCTGCGGTAGGTATTTAAGCTAGGAGCTGGGGATTTCTTTGGGTTGAGAGTTAAGCTTATGGAGACTTTACCCTAGTCATCTTAGATGCCATTTATTTATGTTATGACTTATTTAGACTTGGATTCATTGTTCTTAAAATTGGAGTTTTTCCTTCCTCTTGAACATATGTATTAAGTCATGTTGACTTAACCCCTTTGATTATTTATGTTTAAGACTTCCGCTGTTATTATGTATGCTTTGATATGTCACCATAATGTGATACTTCTACCCTTGTCGGGTTGGGGTGTTACACAATGAGTGGCAGGTTCGCTTATTTGTCTATCTATTGCTGTCTTTAGATTCTGCAAATTCTGTTAAGTTCATTCTAGCAGGCACCTATGGTTATATGGCTCCTGAATATGTGGCCACTGGTTAATCCTCATATAATATCATTGTCAGGGATGTGAAATCCTCAAACATTTTGTTGGACGAGGCAAGTTAAAAACTAATAAAATCTACTTTGAACATGCGTATAGGATTATGGTTGCAAATTTCATAATTTTAATGTTTTGGGTTCAGTAATGAGGCTTGATTTTTTTATGATATCATTCTTATGTTGAACATTTCAGGATTTTAATGCGGAGCTCTCAGATTTTGGACTGGCAAAGTTTGGGTCAGTCAATGGAGAGTCTCATCTCTCAACAGACATAACAGGCACCTTTGGTTATATGGATCCTGAATATGTGGCCAATGGTTAGTTCACGTATACACTAAGAGGTGTTTGTATTATTACATTCTACTTCTGATATCTTGGGTCGAATAATCAATTTTTGATGGTCAGTTTCATATATAACCCAAATCGACCCATTCGTGGGTTAGTTGTTGGAAGTCGTCACATCTAGTATCTACCTTTGGTTCACTAGTAAAAAACTGCCTTTTGTTTTGAATAAGTTTTTCAATTCACACGCCTTGTGTTAGAGATACTTTGAGTAATATTAACTAGCACGCGGAATTTACTAGCTAATACTTAGAAGATTATGTGTATTATGGTGTAAGTGATGGAACAGTAAAGTATGAACACAGTGATTTAAACAACCAAATAGCTTCAATATTATTGATTATAATACGAGTGATCTGAGTATCACCAGGGTTTACAACCTTGAATCTTTTCACAAAGATACGTATATTAGAGCTCTTGAAAATCTAACCTAGAACCTCCTTTTATAGCACAAGGAGTCCTTTACAAGATAACTATAATAAGCACAATATTCGTATAATGCTAACTATATAGAATATAAACTAAATCTTTTCTATACTTATCTCTTCACACATCTGTCTTCATCTCATAATCAACTAACCTTTTGTACTAGCAGTACTAACTGACTTAGTACTGCTGGTGTATTCTTCAGTAGTTGTGACTTTATAACTGGCAGTACTAACTATTGGTTTAATTCCTAACAATCCTCCCCTAAACTTATGATTTCTTTCCAAATCACTAAGTTTTCTTGAATTAAACTACAACTTTGATGATGGGGGTGGGGGGGGGGATTCATCCAAACACTTATCTTTTCTTCCTCAGACCTTCAGTATTTTCTTCACATTTAAGCTTTGAAGAAATCATAACAGCCAGTACTCCAGCACTTAACTTCATCAGCATCAATCAAACTCTGAATCTGCTCTGCATGAACCCTGTTCTTTTCTTCCTCTTTAATTATATAGCAATTTCTTCATCAAGAACTATGTTTGCCTCCCCTGAATCTCATACTCATCTTCAATCTAAACATCAAGATCATAATCCAAGAAATATACCTCCCCTGTTTGGAAGATTCCACACCATCACTTGAACTTGAGCTTGAATTCGAACTAGATTTCAGCCTCCAATGTGATCAGACAAGTTGGTACAAGTTGCCATTAATTCGTGTAGTTTCAAACTGCCCTCATCACTTCCAGGTGTGTTACCTCCTAGGAGAGGTGAATCATAGAGCATAGATTCAGTGTCAAACCAGTTTAAACTAGCAGTACAAACTGTTTACCAAACAGTTTTCAAATAGCAGTATAAACTCAATTGGAAAACATTATATCCCACATATAGTTTTTAGTAAACTATCAGCTATCAACGGATTTGATGTATCTTTACCAATATCCGTTTGCTTTGGACTAGCCAACTCTTCACTGTGAGATATGGTGAGTTGAAAACCATATAGTTTTTGGTAAACTATCAACCATGAACGGATTTGATAAGTCTTTACCAGAAACCATTTGCTCTGGACTAGTTGGTTCTTGATGTGGGTTAGACATGGTGAACCAATAACCATTTGTTGTGTGCAAAGATCACACACTTTAAGCTCCAAAGCATAACACAGTCAAAACTCAATCCATCTCAAATTACTTTCTTAACCTGTAGATGTTAGTCCAAAACCAAAGAAAACACAAGACAAAGTATTTTCTATTTGACAGTTTTCAAAAATTACTAACAAGATAATATAAGCAGTACCAAATTTGTTCAAACAGTACAAACCATACACAACTAGCAGTACCAAATCCTTTTTATAACAAAAACACTTAGACATTGAACTTTTAAGGGTTAAGCATTCCAATACCTGTTACCAAGTACTGAAACCTCCCCACATCAAAACCTTTAGTTAATAAGTCAGCAAAGTTGTCATCTGTATGAATTTTGACAACTTGAACTAACTTCTTTTCATTACAGTCTCTTATAAAGTGATGTCTAATTTCAATGTGTTTAGTTTTTGAATGTTGAACTGGATTTTTAATTATACACATTGTACTGCTATTGTCTATGAAAATTATTGTGTTCAAGTAATTATACCCATAATCAAGTAACTGATTCTGAATCCAAAGAACCTGAGCACAACAACTAGCAGCAGCCACATATTCAGCTTTAGTTGTAGAAGTGGCCACCATAGTTTGCTTTTTGCACTGCCATGAGATTAGTCTGCATCCTAGGAACTGACAACCACCAGTTGTTGACTTCCTATCCATACTAGCTCCAGCATAATCACTATCTGAATATGCTACCAAATCAAATGGAGACTCTTTAGGATACCACAGACCTAGGTTAGGTTGACCTTTAAGGTACCTAAAGATTCTCTTTACTGCAGTCAAATGAGACACCTTGGGAGTGCCTTGAAATCTTGCACAAGCACATACTGCAAACATAATATCAGGTCTGGATGAGGTGAGATACATCAAAGACCCAATCATAGATCTGTATGTGTGTACATCCACAGCTTCACCACTTTGATCTTTCAAAAGCAAATGCGTCTCCCTATCAGCAGGCGTACTAGCAACTTTATCATTTGTGAACTGAAACTTTCTCAATATTTCAGCAACATATTTATCTTGGCTGATAAATATTCCTTCTGGTTTCTATTTCACTTGTAGTCCCAAAAAGAAAGCAAGTTCACCCATAGAACTCATTTGGAACTGATCCTTCATCAACTTTTCAAACTCTCTGCACATTTCCTTCTTGGTAGAACCAAAGATGATATCATCCACATACACTTGAACCAATATGATAGCACCCTTGTTCTTCTTGATAAAGAGAGTCTGATCAATCTTGCCCGTATGGAACCCATTCTTCAATAGATAATTAGCCAGAGTTCCATACCAAGCTCTTGGAGCTTGATGCAAGCCATAAAGAGCTTTAACCACCTTGTATACTTTGTCAGGATGATCAGGATCAATAAAACCTGGAGGTTGAGAAACATAAACCTCCTCATCAATAGGACCGTATAGAAAGGCACTCTTCACATTCATCTGGTATACCATGAATCCCATGAATGAAGCATAAGCTAGAAAAAGCCTTATTGCCTCAATCCTTGCAACAGGTGCAAAAACTTCCTCATAATCAATTCCCTCTTCCTGAGTATAGCCTTGAGCCATCAGCCTTGCCTTGTTCTTTATCACTATTCCTCTTTCATCTTTCTTGTTTCTGAACACCCACTTGGTACCAATAACCTTCATGCCCCTTGGCAAATCAACTAAAACCTAAACTTTCTGAATCTTGAATTGAAGCAGTTCTTCTTGCATTTCTTCAACCAGGCTTGAGTCTTCTAATGCCTTGAGCACATTCTTTGGTTCTATCTGTGATAGGAAACACACAAACAGACATTCATTCTCATCTTCATGGTGTTTTTATTCATATACAACACTGAGGAAACCATGATGATCTGGATCTTGTATCTGTCTTCTAGTCTTTACTCCAGATTGTACATCTCCAATCACATTAGCAAGTGGATGATTCTTGTGAACTGTAGTTTGAGGAGTAGGAGGAACTTCATATGAATTAGGCATATTGTGCAGCTCCACTTCTTCATCAGAAACATCATCAGTACTAACTGTTAGTTCAACAGTATGCAGATTTGAACCATATGTACCTTCTTTTAACTTAGCAGTACTAACTTCATTTGTACTGCTTTTGGGAACTTCTGTTTCTTTACCATCTTGTCCACTGTTTTCACCAGCATTCTTCTCTCTACCAGCATCACTTGATGATGGAGCATCATCATTCTTTGAAGAAGAAACATACTATGGACTGTCTTCCAAGATTGGTATCAAGATATGATCTTCATCAGAATCTTCTGAACCTGCATTATCATTAGTATTTGTACCTGTAACAGGCACATAATTCATAGATTCTGAAAACCCATCAATGTCAAAAATCCAATCTGGACCACCACCTGCAACATTTGGTATATTTTCTTGTAACTTAATGTGCAGATTTTCTTCTACATGTCTGGTGCTCTTAATATACACCCTAAAAGCTTTACTATGCAAAGAATAACCAACAAGGAAACCCTCATCTGATTTCCCATCAAACTTCCCTAATTGGTCTTTGGTATTAAGAATAGTGACATGACAACCAAAAGGTCTCATAAAACTTAAGGCAGGGGTTCTGCCTCTGAAAAGTTCATAAGCAGTCTTATTGTGAGGTTGTACCACTAAAACCTTGTTCTGAACATAACAAGCAGTACTAACTGCTTCAGCCCAAAATGAGATAGGTAACTTAGAGTCAGCTAACATAGTCCTAGCAGCCTCTATTAGAGTCCTATTCTTTCTTTCAGCTACTCCATTTTGTTGTGGGGTTCTAGCTACACTCAATTCTCTTTTAATACCCTTTTCTTTGCAAAACTCATCCATAACCCTGGTTTTAAACTCTGTCCCATTATCACATCTGATTATTTTTACCTTTTTATCAGCTAGGTTTTCTACCTCAACTATAAAGGACTTAAGGATCTCACTAGTTTCATTCTTAGTTCGCAAAAAGAAAACCCAAGTAAACCTACTATGTAAAACCCAAAATTTCAAAAAATGCAAAATTATCAAAATACCCTTGTAACTTAAAATTTCACTTAATAATTAAATAAAACACCAAATAAATCACAAACTCTTGGAAACTAGCACCATATGAAGTAAAATAATTTTTGCATGAACATTTTAATATTTTAAATGTCAAAAAAATACTTGTCACTTCACTAAAAATATTATGGGCTGAATATACATTTTAATTATGTATTTATGTTCTTTTTAAATAATTAAATATGTAATATAAATGGATAAATGTTATATAATTTGAGAAAGTATCTTGAAAATCAAAAATTGATCCTAATTGATCACCTTGGGCCGAAATTCTTTCACCCTCCTCATCTAAACACACGGTTTCAATTATTTATATCCTTTTATATAGCAAAAACCTTATACGATCAAACCAAAAACCCAATTCGACCACCACCATTTTTTGCAAGTTATTAGTATTTTTCCTGGGTGCTTTGGATTTAGAAGAAGGCTAGAAAAATAGGAGTTCGATTTGTTGAAGCTTGGTTCGCTTGGTTTGATTTATTGATCGCGTTTTATCCTTGCCGAGAGGAATTAAATCTCCACACCTCATTCGATCATTCTAAATGTTATCTGGTATTTTTATAACTCTTTTTACATCACATATGATCTAAATAAAATGGCTATAATGATCCATGCATGATATTCTGGTCGCTTGGAGTTAATTGATTCTTAAAACTCTAAAACGAACAAAAACTGAAATCGATCTTATATAATTTTATTGAACCTCAAGCGTATTTTTAGAACATGTAATATGATATAAGTGATCTGTAAAAATTAGACTCGAAGTTGTTTGAAACCTAGAACCTTGATTCGTAAATTATTTTGTTAATTGTAATTATCGGCTATAAAGGGAAAAAGGGATTAAAAATAAAAAGAAATTCGTATGAACTAGGGTTAGGGTTCTTGATGATGTAATTGATGTATTAAATGAGTTTTAAGGTTTAATTAATGATTGAAATGATTGGGGAACTTAGGGTTAGGGTTTATATGGTTTTATTGTTTTACCGATTGGAATTTAAAACTAAAAGGGTGTGTTTTGCAATTTAATAAACCTATGGGTTATTTTTGTAAGATACTTGGGGCTATGGGTGATTCGTATAAAATATAATATAGGGGTATTATATGTAAATTTTGTAACTAAAAGGTTTAAATGGTAAATTGTATAATTAGTTAATTCGAATTGGAAATTAATTAAATGGAGGGACTTGTTTTGTAAATTTTGTAAAATGGAAGGTAAGTCGTATAAATATTAATGTAAGGGGTGCAATGTGTAATTTTGGGTACTTGAAGGCTTAATGTGTAAATATTAATATTTTAAAGATCGAATTGCAATTTATTTAATTATAAGGTTTAAATTGTAATTTAATTAACTTAAGGGTCTAACTTGTAAAATTGTTAAAGTTAAAGGATTTGAATCGTATATATGGGTAACTTATGGATTAAAATGAATAACTTGTAATATTTGCACCTTAGACCTTTAACTTTGGCATAATTGCATTTAAAACCCTAAAATATAGAAAGTTGTCATATTTAACCCTAAACTATTATAACTTGCTAAAATGAACCCTATTTCCATAATAATACTTAATTAATGACTTAACCTAAATTATAATATTTAAATCTTTCTAATTATGGAAATCTGCTAATTATGGAAACTTGCTAAATAAGGAAACTTTCTAAAAATGGAAACTCACTAATCTTGAAAACCTGCTAAAAATAGAAAGTTACTTAAAACGAGTAAACTTACTTAAAGTGGAAACTCACTATAAATGGGAAGTTACTAAATATGGAAAGTTGCTAAATTTGGAAAGTTACTTAAAATGGAAAGACAACCTAAAAAGGAGTAATCTGATTTGAAATGAACTATTGAGTAATTCTCGACTTCTAATTCGTCTAGGTTCTGTGAAGAAGGAGTGATCTGATTCTTTTCAGTGTTTGCTATTCTTGTGTTTGTTTGCGTTCCGAATAAGGTACAGATATTCTGACCTTCTCACAGGTTTCTCATGAACTCTCTCCCTCTTGTCTATCTCACTCCCTTGAACCTTGCTATGCTTCCCTTGATTTGTGAACCTTGCTATGCTCCCCTTGATTTGTGAACCTTGCTATGCTCCCCTTGATTTGTGAACCTTGCTATGCTCCCCTTGATTTGTGAACCTTGCTATGTTCCCTTGATACTTGATATAATTCGTTCGTTACCCTGTGACATGAATATTCAAATCCTTGGATACCTTGAAGGTTCATTTGATATTATAACTGGATGCGAAAACCTTTCTTAATTATATATGAAAATGTTTTGAGAAAAGCTATTTTAAAACGATGTTGTTGAGCACGATGCGATACCACTTTTAAATGGAATTTTACTGACTTTTATGAAAACTACTTTTAAAGACTATCTTTATGAAAGACTTTACTAAATATCATTTTATGAAAGCCACTTTTTAAATACGCGTTTGATATGAAACCTTTGAATTAAATCTTTACTATGAACCTACAAATCATTTGATTATGAACCTTTGATATGATCCACTTGATTTGAACCTTTGCTATAAACCCTTGCTATGATTTCTTGTTTTGAACCTTGACTTGAACCTTGATATAAACCTTGATATAAATCTTGATATGATACATTTGAAATGGAAACTTGACTTGAACTACTTGATATAAAACTTGACTTGAACCACTTGATATGAAACTTGACTTGAACCACTTGATATGAAACTTGAACTTGGACACTTGATACTTGATTTGACCCTTGATCCACAGTTTGAGACTACGAGCCACTACTTGTATACTAGGCATGAGGGTTTCATGTCCTTGTCATTGATGCACCGATGGCATGACTCTAGGGTAGGAGAGTGATGACCTATCCCGTCCCTTGACTTGACTTGTTACGTAGAGGAAGTACTTGGCCTACCGGGGCGTATGGATGCATCCTAGATTTGTTACTTGTTTCGATGGATTTATCATGATATTACTTGTTATATACTTGGTGACTGATGGTGTGTGCGATACACGTCTTTCACATTTTGGGAGTTAACTACTCCAACCCCTTGGAGGTATCCCCTCATATTGTACTTGGTATACCGAGGTCTCCCCTCTGTATACATGGTTACTTGATTACTTGACTTGATACTTGACTTGACTTGACTTGGGCTCGTAGTGGATTACTGTTTTCCTTTACTCTTATCCATTTATTTATTCCTTAACTCTTATTATATCTGCATGACCTTTACTTCATTTACTTTTCACTATTCCATTATTATTGCTGGTTACCTTTATATCTGTTCACTGGGCTTTTTAAGCTCAGCCGCATTTCTTTTCCCGCGGCAGGTTTTAATAGGAAGCTGGGTATTATATGGAGAATATCTTGGACTTAGAAGGCTATACCTTGATAGATATTTCGGATTAGAGATGACTTGAAGAGATTATTCTAGACTTAGTATTTATTGTAATTCTCATTGTAACCTTGTATCTTCAGATTTTCCCTTGTAATCATTGAAATTCATATTGTATTATTTATGTCATATGCTTGTGTTTGTTCTGATATGAAACCATTATTGTGACATCTCTACCCTTGTCGGGTCGGGGTGTTACAATTTATGGTATCAGAGCCAGGTTTGACGACTTGTAATACATAAACCTGGACCTGTGAGTTTTGGACCATTAGGCTTCCACTGTAAGAACATAGGAGAACATTTTGAGAACTTTCTTTAGGATTTCTTAATATGAACTTAAGTTTTGACCAGTGAAGAATGGGTAGACTATAAGGAATTTGTTTAAGTATCATTGCTTCCGCATCACTCTGATTCGTGCCTTGCTTTTGGTTAAAGCCTGTTGAGATCACTTTTGGAGATTGAAAGCTTATGCTTTGCACCACCTAAGATTTGAAACCTAAATAAATCTTGAAAGCATTGAGAATTGCATAGTAATTGCCTGACACAATTTGATCCTTATCTTCAGATTCCGACTCTGACCTCTGATCCTTTTGTTAATCATTTTGATGCCTCTTCGGGCATTCTGAGAATCTCCATGGCGATGACGTACTTGATACATTCTGTGAATTGTCTCTTGCTTTTGATAAGCATCTATGAATCTTCCGACGCTATTTGATTTCGTCTTACCCATCTCTATCCCTATGAGAAGTCTTGTGGTGTTTAACCACGAGTATAAGAATGTTTCCCTCTCACTTTTGAAATGATAAGATTTGCTATGTTGATCTGTCTTTCTTTTGATAGTTAACTTCGATTTTATTCTGATAAGGAATTGGTTGATTGAGCATTCAAAATATTGACAACTATCCTCCTATGTCTCACCTTGACGTTGAAAACAATTTTGAACTCCCTACCATGAATACCGATTGTAAACTTTTGGCTATCACTATTACTCTGGAGACTCGTGTGTTACTTTCGCGGTTATGAAGTTTTCCTATAACACATTTCGTACACCAATGAATGAACCTTATCTTGAGAATTATTTGGCACCCCGAATTTTCTGAATATGATTCTTGGTTGAACCATCCAGTTTTCCATCGGAGTATGAAGTAGGATTTGACATGATACCGAGAGATTGTCTAGTCACCAAGCGAAGATGTCTTTCAGATGTGTCCGGGATCATACCAGTTGATTTGAGCAACCGGGAAGAGCAGCAACCAAAGACCAGGAAGTGAGTTTGCTTAGTGTATCTTTTGGGCGTGTTTCAGTTCGTTCGCGATATAGAAGGATGGTGACAGGAGATATATACTGATTACTGGAAGCTGAACCGTATTGCTGTTAGGAACCACTATTTTTCTCCACCCTGAAACGACTATGTACCTGTTCAATTTCAGAACGCGAAGTTTCCTTCAGATGGAAGTATGAATTAAGGTTATTCTAGGAATCGCCTTCCGTATTCGTAACAACTGCTATGACGGTTAGTGACGCTAATAGTATTAGCTTAAGCTCTGACTGTTTTGGTGAATTTGATAAATGATGTTTCTCGTGAGTACTTGGGCAAATGGTCATTGTATGACTTGGTGGTACATCCGGAGACGAGGAAGAGCATGAAAATCATTTTCGCACCTTCTTAGAAATTTGACGATCATTTGTACATTCTGGGAGGTTGATAATTGTTGAGACAACTAGAAGCATATCAGAAGAATTACTTCACTGCATGACCTGGAGTTGACAACAACGGTGGCTACCCTGAAGAGTGAAGACATCCCTTACAAGACAGAAGTGTGGGCGATGGAGAAGAGAAATATAGTCAAGATGGCGAACCTGGAGCTGATGAAGACGTGCAGTCTAACTTCCCTATTCATCTTGGTTGTACTAAGATGAATTGAGAACGGAAGCAGACTGGATGATGAAGGGATTTAAAGATCGTGCCAGAAATTCACATTACTCCATCACATTCCAAGAAGAACTGCAGGAGGCTTGACGAACCAGATACAAGTTCACGATTTTGTTTCACTTCCAGATTAATGGACAAACGAAGACAGATTAACCGGACTTGAAGAGATTGAATGTTTTGAATGAACGGACTTTGTGAAGCAGACATTTTATGTTTAGGAGAATTGATTCTGTGAAGACCGAAGATTTTGACGACTAACTTTCACTTCCATTGACTCACTTAAGCTTCGTTATATAGTAATTGGATCCTCTAATGATTTAAGTTCCCTAGAAGCATTTCAGTTCCGTGTTTATTTTTCGTATGTTCGATGATGGCTTTGTTTTGGGGAATTTTGGCGAATTGTGGAAGATCTGATGCTTGTGGACGGCGTACTTTACTTCTGCTAAGCAATCTGGGATTCTGATACTCTTGCGAGTAGTTTTGTTTTCCCTCTTGACTATGACAATTGATTTTGTTGACCTCTGAGACTGTAGAAGTACTAGGTGGATTAAGATAGGTTATTTTGTTCACGACTTGAGATAAAGTATGACCATCATGAGGGCATATTTATATGATGCCAGTATTATGACGTCTGGCCAACGTGATAATACTTACGTCATATAACGTGCACTTGTTGTGGGCATAGGATATTTCGAGAAGTGCCTTAGAGTTTTAGAAATTCTGATAACTGTTGAGATTATCCATGATTAGTGAGACTTTAGGTTCATTCTACCTATGCGTTTAATCTGCTTTCACCGTTATGCGTATACTCTGCCTTCGTTCATTAGATATCTGGATGAGTTTGAATTCTCGTTTTGCATTCCGTTGACCTCAGTTATGAATCTTAAACTCTTTGTAGAGCTCTCTACTGTTGATACAGTTAAATTGAATTGAAATCTTGTTCGCATTCCGTATGAGCTTTCCAGAAAATTCACCTATCATCCATTTATATTGCATGGACCTTTTGATCAGAATCAACCCAATTTGTCTCCTTCTGAGAATTTGAACCCACCTTGTTTTGATTGAGTCATGAGAAACTATTTGGTTTGAGAATCCTTTTTGGAAGAACCTCTCCGGGCGTGAGAATGTTTGTGACGATCTTTTGCGATTTGCTACGACTTCGTCTAACTTTGCGACTTCAAATTTCGAGGACGAAAATTTTCTTTTAGAGGGGAAGAAGTTGTAAAACCCAAAATTTCAAAACATGCAAAATTACCAAAATACCCTTGTAACTTAAAATTTCACTTAATAATTAAATAAAACACCAAATAAATCACAAACTCTTGGAAACTAGCACCATATGAAGTAAAATAATTTTTGCATGAACATTTTAATATTTTAAATGTCAAAAAAATACTAGTCACTTCACTAAAAATGTTATGGGCCGAATATACATTTTAATTATGTATTTATGTTCTTTTTAAATAATTAAATATGTAATATAAATGAATAAATGTTATATAATTTGAGAAAGTATCTTGAAAATCAGAAATTGATCCTAATTGATCACCTTGGGCCGAAATTCTTTCACCCTCCTCATCTAAACACACGGTTTCAATAATTTATATCCTTTTATATAGCAAAAACCTTATACGATCAAACCAAAAACCCAATTCGACCACCACCATTTTCTGCAAGTTATTAGTATTTTTCCTGGGTGCTTTGGAGTTAGAAGAAGGCTAGAAAAATAGGAGTTCGATTTGTTGAAGCTTGGTTCGCTTGGTTTGATTTATTGATCGCGTTTATCCTTGCCGAGAGGAATTAAATCTCCACACCTCATTCGATCATTCTAAATGTTATCTGGTATTTTTATAATTCTCTTTACATCACATATGATCTAAATAAAATGGCTATAATGATCCATGCATGATATTCTGGTCGCTTGGAGTTAATTGATTCTTAAAACCCTAAAACGAGCAAAAACTGAAATCGATCTTATATAATTTTATTGAACCTCAAGCGTATTTTTAGAACATGTAATATGATATAAGTGATCTGTAAAAATTGGACTCGAAGTTGTTTGAAACCTAGAACCTTGATTCGTAAATTATTTTGTTAATTGTTATTATCGGCTATAAAGGGAAAAAGGGATTAAAAATAAAAAGAAATTCGTATGAACTAGGGTTAGGGTTCTTGATGATGTAATTGATGTATTAAATGAGTTTTAAGGTTTAATTAATGATTGAAATGATTGGGGAAATTAGGGTTAGGGTTTATATGGTTTTATTGTTTTACCGATTGGAATTTAAAACTAAAAGGGTGTGTTTTGTAATTTAATAAACCTATGGGTTGTTTTTGTAAGATACTTGGGGCTATGGGTGATTCGTATAAAATATAATATAGGGGTATTATATGTAAATTTTGTAACTAAAAGGTTTAGATGGTAAATTGTATAATTAGTTAATTCGAATTGGAAATTAATTAAATGGAGGGACTTGTTTTGTAAATTTTGTAAAATGGAAGGTAAGTCGTATAAATATTAATGTAAGGGGTGTAATGTGTAATTTTGTATACTTGAAGGCTTAATGTGTAAATATTAATATTTTAAAGATCGAATTGCAATTTATTTAATTATAGAGTAAATTGCATTTTTGGTCCCTAATGTTTGGCCAAATTGCAGGTTTGGTCCTTAAGGTTTCGAAAGTGCAAGGATGGTCCCCATTTTGAAGTTTCAGCTGCATGTTTGGTCCATGGTCAGCGTAAAATGACTAAATTGCCCTCGCCTTCTACCTTTTCTATTATCTTTCTTACAGAAATGGTCCCCGTGTTGGGCCACGTGTTACAAACTTAGTCCTTTTTTTTTTTTTTTTTTTTTTTTTTTTTTTTTTTTTTTTTTTTTATTTTTTTTTTAAGTTAATTTCGAAAATAATTTTTTTAGAAAAATTAATTATTTAGAAAAATAAATTTATTTCGAAATTAATTTTTTTTCGAAATTAATTTTTTTTAAAAAATTAATTTTTTTTCGAAATTAATTTTTTTAGAAAAAATAATATTTTTCGAAATTAATTTTTTTAGAAAAATTATTTTTTTTTCGAAATTAATTTTTCTAAAAACTCGAAAAAAAATATTTTTTCAAAAAAAATTAATTTCGAAAAAAAAATTTTTCTGAAAAAATTAATTTCGAAAAAAAAATATTTTTTGTGAAAAAATTAATTTCGAAAAAAAAATATTTTTTCTAAAAAAAATAAATTTTTGAAAAAAAAAATTCGGAAAAAAAATTAATTTCGGAAAAAAATATTTTTCCTAAAAAAATTAAGTTTGAAAAAAAATATTTCGGAAAAAGAGAAAAAATCGGACAAAAATTTTGATTTTTTTTTTTAATTTTTTAATTTTATTTATTTTTTTAAAAAAATACGGAAAAAACGTAAGAATAACGGACGAAAACGTAAAAAACGTAAGAAAAACGGATAAAAACGGACCAAAACGGAAAAAAACGTAAGAAAAATGGACAAAAAAGTATGAAAACGGAAAAAAACGTAAGAATAACGGACGAAAACGTAAGAAAAATGGACAAAAACGTAAGAAAAACGGACAAAAACGGATAAAAAATGACCAAAACGGAAAAAAACGTAAGAAAAACGGACGAAAACGTAAAAAATGAAAGAAAAACGGACTCAATGACCATTTGTGTAAGCCTTGCGCAACACAAGGACGATTTTGTGTAAGAAGGACCACTTGTGAAAAAAAGGACTAAATTTGTAAAGCCTTGCGCAACACAAGGACCATTTGTGTTAAAAACTGAAAAGGAATATAAAAAAAGAAAAGGACAAGGGTATTTGTGTCATTTGACAGAGGCCAGGGACCAAACATGCAGCTGAAACTTCAAAATGGGGACCATCCTTGCACTTTCGAAACCTTAGGGACCAAACCTGCAATTTGGCCAAACATTAGGGACCAAAAATGCAATTTACTCTTAATTATAAGGTTTAAATTGTAATTTAATTAACTTAAGGGTCCAACTTGTAAAATTGTTAAAGTTGAAGGATTTGAATCGTATATATGGGTAACTTATGGATTAAAATGAATAACTTGTAATATTTGCACCTTAGACCTTTAACTTTGGCATAATTGCATTTAAAACCCTAAAATATAGAAGTTGTCATATTTAACCCTAAACTATTATAACTTGCTAAAATGAACCCTATTTCCATAATAATACTTAATTAATGACTTAACCTAAATTATAATATTTAAATCTTTCTAATTATGGAAATCTGCTAATTATGGAAACTTGCTAAATAAGGAAACTTTTTAAAAATGGAAACTCACTAATCTTGGAAACCTGCTAAAAATAGAAAGTTATATAAAATGAGTAAACTTACTTAAAGTGGAAACTTACTATAAATGGAAAGTTACTAAATATGGAAAGTTGCTAAATTTGGAAAGTTACTTAAAATGGAAAGACAACCTAAAAAGGAGTAATCTGATTTGAAATGAACTTTTGAGTAATTCTCGACTTCTAATTCGTCTAGGTTCTGTGAAGAAGGAGTGATCTGATTCTTGTCAGTGTTTGCTATTCTTGTGTTTGTTTGCGTTACGAATAAGGTACAGATATTCTGACCTTCTCACAGGTTTCTCATGAACTCTCTCCCTCTTGTCTATCTCACTCCCTTGAACCTTGCTATGATTCCCTTGATTTGTGAACCTTGCTATGCTCCTCTTGATTTGTGAACCTTGCTATGCTCCCCTTGATTTGTGAACCTTGCTATGCTCCCCTTGATTTGTGAACCTTGCTATGCTCCCCTTGATTTGTGAACCTTGCTATGTTCCCTTGATACTTGATATAATTCGTTCGTTACCCTGTGACATGAATATACAAATCCTTGGATAACTTGAAGGTTCATTTGATATTATAACTGGATGCGAAAACCTTTCTTAATTATATATGAAAATGTTTTGAGAAAAGCTATTTTAAAACGATGTTGTTGAGCACGATGCGATACCACTTTTAAATGGAATTTTACTGACTTTTATGAAAACTACTTTTAAAGACTATCTTTATGAAAGACTTTACTAAATATCATTTTATGAAAGCCACTTTTTAAATACGCGTTTGATATGAAACCTTTGAATTAAATCTTTACTATGAACTTACGAATCATTTGATTATGAACCTTTGATATGATCCACTTGATTTGAACCTTTGCTATAAACCCTTGCTATGATTTCTTGTTTTGAACCTTGACTTGAACCTTGGTATAAATCTTGATATGATACATTTGAAATGGAAACTTGACTTGAACCACTTGATATAAAACTTGACTTGAACCACTTGATATGAAACTTGACTTGAACCACTTGATATGAAACTTGAACTTGGACACTCGATACTTGATTTGACCCTTGATCCATAGTTTGAGACTACGAGCCACCACTTGTATACTAGGCATGAGGGTTTCATGTCCTTGTCATTGATGAACCGATGGCATGACTCTAGGGTAGGAGAGTGATGACCTATCCCGTCGCTTGACTTGACTTGTTACGTAGAGGAAGTACTTGGCCTACCGGGGCGTATGGATGCATCCTAGATTTGTTACTTGTTTCGATGGATTTATCATGATATTACTGGTTATATACTTGGTGACTGATGGTGTGTGCGATACACGTCTTTCACATCTTGGGAGTTAGCTACTCCAACCCCTTGGAGGTATCCCCTCATATTGTACTTGGTATACTGAGGTCTCCCCTCCGTATACATGGTTACTTGATTACTTGACTTGATACTTGACTTGACTTGACTTGGGCTCGTAGTGGATTACTGTTTTCCTTTACTCTTATCCATTTATTTATACCTTAACTCTTATTGTATCTGCATGACCTTTACTTCATTTACTTTTCACTATTCCATTATTATTGCTGGTTACCTTTATATCTGTTCACTGGGCTTTTTAAGCTCAACCGCATTTCTTTTCCCGTGGCAGGTTTTAGTAGGAAGTTGGGTATTATATGGAGAATATCTTGGACTTAGAAGGCTATACCTTGATAGATATTTCGGATTAGAGATGACTTGAAGAGATTATTCTAGACTTAGTATTTATTGTAATTCTCATTGTAACCTTGTATCTTCAGATTTTCCCTTGTAATCATTGAAATTCATATTGTATTATTTATGTCATATGCTTGTGTTTGTTCTGATATGAAACCATTATTGTGACAGCTCTACCCTTGTCGGGTCGGGGTGTTACATACTATAATCATCAGTAATCACAAGACAGTATCTTTTATGATTCAAGCTATTAACAGAAGTAGGACCAAACAAGTCCATATGAAGCATGTATAAAGTTTGAAAATTAGAGTTATGAACCTTGGGCTTACAAGAAGCTCTGTGTTGTTTGCCCTTAAGGCAAGAAACACAGGTTCGATCATTTTGAAAAATCTTGTTAGGTAAACCTCTTACCAAACCATTTTTAGCAATCTTATTAATGGTTTTGAAATTTACATGACCAAGCCTTCTATGCCATAACATTGACTCATCCAATGTGGCTTTTGTAACAAGGCAAGTAAGACCTTCTTTAGGAACAAGCTTATTCATCTCAACACTGTATGTGTTACCCTTTCTGGGGATTTTAAGCAATACTTGACTTTCATCAGGTAGCTTGAAATCAGAAGTAAGAATAAGACAGTCAGTGTCAGTAAAAAGAACCTTGTTCTTTTTATCACAAATTTGTGACACACTAAAAAGTTTGTACTTAAGCTCTGGTACAAAATACATATTTTTAAAGTCAAGATTACCAGTTTTAATAATACCTTTACCAGTAATCCTACCACCAACACCTCCTCCAAAGATAATAGGTCCTCCATACAGAGTTATAAAATCTGAAAGGTATGACATGTTACCACTCATGTGCCTTGAACATCCACTATCTGAGTATCCTCTATCTTCTCCATCAATTGTAGGATGTTCCTGCACACAAAATAAAGGAATTAGTTCCATTTGGGGACCCAAGCCATCACTGACTTGGATCTGCCTCGTGCATCAATATAATTATATTTATTGAAAGTCATTGATGCACCATTGGGTTTGGTAGGTTTCCAAACCCAACGTGTTGAGGCCTTCACAGCATTGCCCCATTGACCCTTAACAACATTCATATGCCTAGCAGTAGAAACTGCTGGGCTAGCAGTACAAACTGCTGGGTTAGCAGGCATCCATTTTTTATTATTCAAATATGTTTTCTTGTAAAAGGGCCTGTTAACTGTTTGTGCATGATTGTAATGATTTGAATATTGTTTTGCACTTGAAACAGTTTGTTTGTAATTAACACCTTTGTTTGTTCTAACAGTAGAAACTGATTTGATGCCAGGCTTTAACATAACTGCTCTGGGTGTCATCTTAAGATTTACATTAGGGTGAGTCAATCTAGTAGGACTGTTTTGATTTACCCTAGCATTGGTATTCCTATACACCCTTGAACTCCCAAAAACCTTCTTTTTCCATGGATTTGAGTCACAATATGCAGCCAGATGATCAAAATTACCACACACAAAACAAACTTTATTCTGCATAACAAACTCATCACCAAGCTGTTGAGATTTTAAATTATTCCAGTTCCTCTGATTGCCCCTAGGAACTGAAAATCTATTTTTAGACCTATACATATCTGCATATCTAACAGCTTTCCTAACTGGTTTTATATTTTCATTTTTGACTACTTTAGGAACATTTTTCACTTCTAGCTTAACTTTAGACTTATTCTCAGACACAACCCTATTAACTTTAACCTGATCATCCTTTTCATCATCAGAAGTCCAATCCTCAATGGTTGGAGCATCTGAATCCCTAGCAGAAGACACCCTGTCCTCAGAGAGTGAAGTATCACTTGCACTCTTAAAGGAATCCTCAGCCTTTACAAATTTAATAGGACTCTCATTTATTTTAGGGCCTTATCCAGGAAAATCAATATCCTTAAATTCTTTTAAGCCTGTGTGAGCTAAGTCAATTCCTGGAGGTACAAACATTCCTCTATTGGGGGGTGCAACAGACTTATATCCTAGACCAGATGTAGCTTTATTTATTAGTTGACTCTCTATTATTTTCTGAACTCCTTTTGATGTGTATTCAAGAGTGTCAACATCTAACTATATGTTTTCCTTTTCTTTCTTAAGCTTTTCTAGTTCAGATGTAATCCCACTCATCTTATCATCTCTAAGTTGGAAATCTCTTTTTAAAGCAACTATATCATCTGTAAAGTTAGCTTCATTCTTTCTATAAAAAGTAAGTTGCTCTTCTAAAACAGCTATCCTTCTTTTATGATTTGAAAGACTAAAGTTAACTTCATTAAATTCTATTCTAAGATTATCATACTATTTCTTAACAGACTCATATTCTTTCAAAGCAGGACAAGAATTTGAACACTTTTTAACCTCATGTACCTCTGAGTCTGAGAAGGCCATCAATCCAAAGTTGGTTGATTCCTCCTCTTCTTCCATGAAGCTCCAGTCAAAGCCAGCTCCATCAACAGCTACCATTGCCTTGGAAGAAGTCTCCTCCACATTTACAGTTCTCCTATTTCCCGGCTAACTTTTGTATCTTTTACCCTTGTTGTCCTATTGTCTGGGGCTTCTGCATTCTCTGGAAAAATGTCTCATCTTGTGAAAATTATAACATTCCACCTTGGATTTGTCATAGCCAGCAACATCTGCTCCATTGAAAGTAAGCTTCTTTCCAGTCCTTTGAAAGTACTTTTTTGCCCTAATGCTTATCAAAGCCATTTGCTACTTTAAATCCATTGCTTCCAAGTCATCTTCATGAATTTGAAGAAGATCTTCATTGTAGATTTGAGACCCACTGGATTGCTCTGCCACAAAAGCATAGATAGTTTCATCACTTAAGCTAGCAGTTCTATTTTTTGCACTAGCAGTACTAACTTTAGGGCTATCAGTACAAACATCTTGATCATCTTCAGGACTGCTATTGTTGGGGGATGACAAAAATGCCATGTTTCCAGACTTAGAACTTGTGCTTTCAACCTTCTTCACCTTTTGTTCAACAATCTTAAGATTGTTATACAACTCATTAAGTGTCATCTTCTCCAGTTCAGGCTTGTTGCTCCAAACAACAACATGGGTGTTCCATTCAGCAGACAGACTATTAAGAAACTTTATGTCTAGGTCTTCCTGTGGAATCAATATCTTCAAACTAGCAAGTTGACTAACAATTCTCTGTAGCCTATTAAAGACATGATCAAGAGTCTTAGTGCTTGTGGCACTAAAATTCTCATAGCTTTGCTTCAGCAGTGTTTTTTGTGCCTTCTTAGTGGCTTCGTTACCACCAAACCTCTCTACAATTGCTGCAAAAAGTGTCTTTGCAGTCTCATAGTGACTAAAGTTCAACACCTGATCATTGGGAATTGCCATGAGTAACAAACTCTTGGCTTTGAGATCATTCTTCTTCTTGATCCTTTCATCATTGGTGACTGGTTCAGTGTTGAGTTTAGTAGTTGTGGAACCATCAGCAAGTGTTTCTTCAGAAGTTGTTGGTTTAAAAGAATCACCATGCAGAATGATATCCCATAGTGCATAATCTTGCACCATGAAGTACTGCTCAATTCTGAGCCTTTAGAGATCATATTCGTTTTGTTTGAGCATTGGTAGTTTGGCAGTGATTTAGGTTTGTGAAGTTTCCATGTCCATCTTCCTTGTTAAAAGAAAAAGAGTTCTTCTGGATCTTCTAATTCAAAGTATCAGAACCTGGCTCTGATACCACTTGAGAGGATCTAAACACACGCCTTGTGTTAGAGATACTTTGAGTAATATTAACGAGCACGCGGAATTTACTAGCTAATACTTAGAAGATTATGTGTATTATGGTGTAAGTGATGGAACAGTAAAGTATGAACACAGTGATTTAAACAACCAAATAGCTTCAATATTATTGATTATAATACGAGTGATCTGAGTATCACCAGGGTTTACAACCTTGAAGCTTTTCACAAAGATACGTATATTAGAGCTCTTGAAAACCTAACCTAGGCCTTCTTTTATAGCACAAGGAGTCCTTTACAAAATAACTATAATAAGCACAATATTCGTATAATGCTAACTATATAGAATATACACTAAATCCTTTCTATACTTATCTCTTCACACATCTGTCTTCATCTCATAATCAGTACTAACCATTTTGTACTAGAAGTACTAACTGACTTAGTACTGCTGGTGTAATCTTCAGCAGTTGTGACTTTATAACTGGCAGTACTAACTATTGGTTTAATTCCCATCATACGAGAAGCCGCCAACCAAGTAACACTTCCGTTGTTAACAGGTTACTCAGCTATTTGCTGAATGGTACCGGATATATGAACTGCCTGGTGTGAACGATCAACTGTCTGCTCGTTTTGTTCTACTACTGCTAGTGAAAGTTAGTACTTCTAGTACAAAGTTAAGACTGCTCAGAGATTAAGACTGCTTGAAGTTAATATTGCTAGTGAATTAGTTATAATTGTTAGTTATAAGTTAGTACTGTTGGTTCATATAGTTAGTACTGCTTATATGATATGTATCAGTTATATACATTCTAATTTTATTGTATTTGAATTTGTTTTGATATATATTTGAATTTGTTTTGATATATATTGATTTCTTAAATGTGACTAAAAGATATATATAGTCACACTTATTAACATTTTGGTCACTGTTTGTTTAATTCGTTGTGTGACTAAATATTACAAAAGGCCACACAAAAAAAATTCATGTGGCAATTGGATGATCAATAGTCACATAAAATATACATTTCTTCACTTAAACAGCATATGGTCACACTTATTAACACTTTTGGTCACTTTGTGCTTAATTGTATGTGACTAAATACCCAAAACAAACATGTTTTGTGTGACTAAATATTACAAAAATCCAGACAAAAGAAAATTCATGTGGCCATTGGATGATCAATAGTCACACAAAATACATATTTCTTCACTTTAAACAGCATATGGTCACACTTATTAACACTTTTGGCCACTGTTTTTTAAATTGTATGTGACTAACTCCAAAAAACAACACACGTTGTGTGACTAAATCATCACAAACGTCACATTTATTATATATTCTTGTGGTAATAGGACGGGAAATAGTCACACATACTGATTAATCCAACAAAACTTGTGCCTAATTTGTCACACATATTCGGGTTTTGGTCACTCTTTTTCAATGAAAATGGCCACAAACTAAACAATGTGACCATATGCCACCTACGGTGGCGCGACCTTTCGTGAACCACACCCAAAAAAACATGTGTGACTATATGCATATCGTCACACATTTTTTGGTGTGACGAAAGCCACTTTCTGTACCAGTGTTATGGGGAGATAGTCTTTAACAACGTTAAAAACCTCTGTCGTATCTTAAGGTGTTTTCATAAGGCTTTGGACTTAAAAGTCAACTTCTCCAAAAGTAAATTCTTTCGTATGGGGGTTACGAAAACGAAAACTAAGTCTTTTGCTTCCATTCTTTGTTGTCAACCATTGACCAGATCTACACACACTCCTTGTGTTAGATGTGATACTATGAATTATACGTAGTCTAGCACGCGGAATTTACTAGCTAGTATTCAGAAGATCGATTTGTTTATGTTTTGTATGAAGCAAGAATGTAACAGTAAACAATGAATAACTTCAACAATAACGATTCAATATTATTAGAACAATAATACGAGTGATCTCAATATCACTAGGGTTTACAAACCTCGAACCTTAATTCACACGACTTAATACTATGATCTATTCTCTATCGTTCATACGTATATTAAACTTTATCCTACGACCTCCTTTTATAAGCACAAGTAGTCTTTTACAAGATAACTATCATTCTAAACATATAAGATATCTACAATATCTTTTCCATAATTATCTTAACCGAATACAAAACAATAATAAGAAGCAGTACTAACTAAACCGTACTAACTGCTCTTGTTCTTCATCTTCATCAGCAGTACTAACTTCTGTCTCATCCGTACTAACTGCCATAGCTTAATTCCCAACAATCCTCCCCTAAACTTATGATTTCTTCCCAAATCACTAAGTTTCTTCAATTAAGCTTCTCCTTCACTATGAGGGGGATTCTTTCAAACATACATCACTTCAGTCTTTGTATTCTTTGACTTTTATCTGCTGTGCAAGATTGAAGATCTTAGTCACTAATAAATCTGCCATCATTGAATCTTCTTCAACCTTTAACTTTGCTGACAACATAGCCAATAGTACAAACGGTCTGAGTGGATATTCTTTTTCAACCAGCATACAGATTTCTATACCATCCTTTGTAGAAACTCTGTGCACTCCACACGATTCAATTAATTCCCATGTTATATCTTTTACTTGAGCTTTAAACCTCCACATTGATTCTCCACCATCTGGTTCATATAACCTCTTCGGCTGTACCCATAACTCTTTATCTTTGTCTTCAACAGGGTCTTTATCTTTGAACTTCTCTTTCACCAAATTCCATAGCTGATTAAGGTCTTCTCTATCAAAACCTTTAAGTAGATCTTCAAACCATCTGTATCTCTCAGAGATTCCACCATGTCTGATAATATTCCATCCCTTCATCCTTCCATCAGTAAACACTTCCTAATCCACAATAGGATACTTAATATCTAATGGTTTGATGTTGGTTAATTCAGGAACTATCACCATCATGTTCTTGATTTCTTCAGCAGATAATCCTTCTCCAGATTTCAATTTCTTAGCATCTTGAGATTCCAAAAATTCTGGTTTTCTTTTCTTTTTCCACTGAATGTCTTCTCTGATTGGAGTATGTAGACTTGCATAGGTTTCAAAGAACTTCTTTTCAATTTCAGCATATGTCCATCCAGTAAAATCACTCATCTTGTAACTTGCTGAATTCTTCAAATAGTGCTTCATAGAATCAAGATTGTCTTTTCTTGTAGGCAGCTTTGTCTTATACCCATACTTCTGTCTATCTCTGATTCTTTGCATCAAATCATTCCAAGTAGCTTCTCTATTTTTCTTCAAGATAAATTCTTTAAGCTTTTCAGACTTTTCTTCTTCATTTAACTCCAGATCTTTAAGAATCATCACTGCATGAGCTTTGATAATCAAATCAGAATCTAATAAGTATTGTAGTTGCTCATTAAACTATTCAGGATCAATTTCTTCAGATCTAACATTCTCCATAAAATCAGTTATGTTCCTTTATTCCTCAGCAGCCAACTCCTTAGCTAATTCCTCATCTTGAACTATCTGAGCTTCATCAGCTAATTCCTTATCAGCTAACTCTCTTTCCTGAATCCTTCTGGCTACCTCTGCATCAAAACTTATATGAACCTGAGTTTTTGGTTTTGATTTCTTGAGCTTTTCCAATTCTTGAGCAGCTTCTTCTTGAGTCATTTGCTTTTTACCTTTATCTGCTCTTTTCCTTTGATATACCTGCTCAGTTGTAGTGTCACCAGTTGGAACTGTTTGCTCTGTTTGCTCTGTCTCAGCAGTTGGAACTGCTGCAATTGTAGGAACTGCTTCAGATGTTTGAACTTCAGTCTAAACTGTTTTCCCTTTACCAGAAACATCATCATGACCAGAACCAGAACCCATATCCAATTCTTGATTATCACTTTCCTCTTGCCTCCCCTGAGATCTTGAACTATCTCCTTTTCCAGATTTCCTCCCCTGTTTGGAAGAATCACCATCATCACCATCATCATCATCTGAATCATCACTATCAGAGGAATCCAAAACAACCATTCCTCTTTTCTTTGACAATTCTTCCTCAAGTTTCTTTATCTTTAAATTCATCTTGTTGTAGACCTTGGCAAAAGACTGCTTGTGAGTTTTAAGTTCGTCATTGGTTTTCTTCAGTTCTCCTTCCAAAGTCTCAACCTGCTTCACTAACTTGGTACATAGAACCGTCAATTCATTTTGTGATATACTGCCCTCATCACTTCTAGCTGTGTGACCTGCTATGAGTGGTGAATCATGGGGCAAGGAGCTAGGAATCACTCTAGGTGGTCCCCTTCTCCTATATGTTGTGATGACTGGAGGTTGTTGAGTTGAAAGTTCTTGAGTGGATGTGTGATGGGGATCAGTTGGGACTGCTGACCCTTCACCCAACTCAGTTTGAAGCATTTGAGGAAATAATGGAATTACCTCCCCTGAAAACAATCTACTTGCCATAGCCATATTTTGAAAAACCTTAGATTGCAAGCTAGGCGTAGGAAAAGTTTCAGTGTGTTTCTTTAGCAAATATATTTTCTTGTTCAAAATAGTTTGAACAAACCTTGGATACATTAGAAACTTTGTTTTGCTGTCTACGTTTGAACACATACTCTCAAAAATGAATTTTGAAAAGTTAAAAGTCTTGTTTGTTGAAAGACAAATGAGAGCAATAGCAATATTGCTACTGAACTGCTCCCAAGCAGTCTTTTTGGGACTTAAACAGTGTAAGAGAGTATGGATCAGAAATCTCCATTGTGGGGAGAAACATCCCTTTTGAAAAGTCAGTTTATTTTGGGATGTATCATAACCCATTTTGGCAAGTTCGTGCCAAATTTCAGTGTTTAGCATAGTGTTGATACCATCTGAGTCATGCAGCTTAAGATGTCTCCTAAGAGTATTCTCGGTAACAACAAAAGAAACGCCATCCACTTTAGAGTGAATTTCTACGTCTCCATCTTCACAAGTCAAGATAGATGAATTCTGCCAGAACTGTGTGATTTGCGAGACATATAGAGTAGGAGATATAGTAAGAGCATACCTTATGGGAGAGCGATTTAAAAAATCCACTATCTCATAAAACTTTGGTCCGTCTCCTTCCTCTGTGCGTTCCAAAAACGCCACCTGGTTGTGTCGCTTAACAAATTCCAAATTAGCCATTTTCTTTGATAAGAATTGAAAGATTTTGTCAGTAACATTATCGATGAAAGTTTAATTGATGATTTGAGCAGCCAATTGGGTTTAAGAGATACTGTTAGGGTTTTGCGTATGTTGCTTATGAGTTAAGATATCTTAAAGTATAATATAAATCAATTTATGGTAAAAAGATATTTTTCTCAACAAAATTCCCTATAAGTATGCATAGAATAACTGTTTTACCCCAACGGCTAGAAAAATTTATTACTGACAGACATTACAAAGGCTAGTTGAACCGTACCAAATTTTGCACTAGCAGTACCAACTGCTGGAAAACTTTTGTTGAGCCGTACCAATTTTGAATTCATTTAAAACTATTTTGGCTCAAATATAGTTTTTAGCAAACTACCAGCTATCAACGGATTTGATATGTCTTTACCAATAGCCGTTTGCTTTGGACTAGCCAACTCTTCACAGTGAGATATGGTGAGCTGATAACCATACAATTTTTGGTAAATTGTCAACCATCAACGGATTTGAGTAGTCTTTACCAGAAACCGTTTGCTCTGGACTAGTTGGTTCTTATGTGTTTTAGACATGGTGAACCAATTACCATTTGCTGTGTGTACAGACAACACACTGAGCTCCAAATCACCATATAAGTCCAAACATATTCTATCCTTGGTTCTTTTCATCCAATCCTGCAAGTGTTAGTCCAAAAAAAAAGGAACAAGCCACTAGTAACTTGCCTCACATTATATAATCATATAACTAACATTGCACTCAACAAGAAAAATTAATTTTCTTGTGAAACCCAAGCCAAAACAGACTTAGGCTTCCCCCTTGCATCAACATAATTCATTCTTTTCAAAACAATTTTAGCACCATTGGGTTGTATTGGTCTCCACACCCAACATGCTGATGCATTTACTCCAGTATTCATGTTTCCCTTAGCAGTGTTTTTATTAACACCAGTACCAATTAATCTGCTAGCAGTTGGAACTGCTGACTGTCTAGTTGTGACCTTGGGTTTCCAAACTTGGTTTTTCACCACTGCTGTATTACTAATGGGTCTCCTAACAGTTTTTGGTGCTGATTTAAAACATGTTTTTACACGTTGAACTGTTGGTCTTGGGTGAATTTGTCTAATGGGTCTGACAGTCTGAACTGTTGGCTTAACAGTTTGCATGTGTCTTAGGCCAGACTTCAAAAGAACTGATTTGGGTATCATCCTATCATTCCTAGGAGGAGTTTGATGTCTACTCATCCTATTTTTTGTGTACCCTCTCACCCACTTATCACAAAAGGCTGCAAGATGATCAAAACTACTACATGTGTAACAAGCTTTCCTATAGCAAACGAAATCATCACCTAGTTGGTGAGATTTCAGGTCGTTCCAATTCCTTTGGTTACCTCTTGGCTTGGTTGTGGTCCTATACATCTCTGCATACTTAACTGTTGGTCTAAATGGTTTAGCATTCGATCTAAGCCTAACAGTTTCATTTTTAACCACATTTGGAACTTTTGGTTCCTCAATCTTAACACTAGCAGGCTTAACCTCAGCCTGACTATCCTCATCATCAGAGGTCCAATCCTCAATGATAGGAGCATCTGAGTCCTTACCTGAAGACTCCTTATCTTCAGTAAGTGAGGTATCACTTGCACTCTCAAACACAGGCTTATTAACTATGTCTACTTTGGTTTGTGGACCATAGCTACTCTCAGGAAATTGAAATTCAGGGAGTCCTGTGTGTTCTAAGTTAATGCCTGGGGGTGTCGGAACTCCTCTATAGGGAGGTGGAACTGACTTGTACCCTAGGCCTGACTTAGCTTTGTTATTAATCTGACATTCAATTAACTTTTTAACACCATCAGATGTGTATTCTAGTGTGTCTACACTTAACTGAATGTTCTCCTTAGCTTTCTTAACCTGCTCTAGCTCATGTTTTAGCACAGTGATCTCATTCTCTCTAAACATTAGTTCTCTTTTAATTAAGATCATATCATCAGAAAACTTAGTCTCATTACTTCTACAGTGAGCAAGTTGTTCCTCTACCACACCTAAAGCCCTCTTATGATTAGCTAGATTAAAACTAGTGTCATAAAGCTCTTTTCTTTGATTTTCATACCTAGTCTTAAGAGTTTCTAATTCTTTTAGATTTTCACAAAATTTAGAACACTTAGAAACTTGTACCTCAGAGTCTGATAATGCCATGAGAGCAATCTCTGTAGATGCTTCTGCTTCCTCCTCTGCAATGTAACTCCAGTCAAACCCTAAGCCATCAATAGCAACCATGGCTTTTGAGCTTGGATCAGCAATCTCTACAACTCTTGACTTGTTTCCATAGCCTCTGCTCTTTCCATCGTGTGATCTTGGCTGTCTGCATTCTCTTGAATAGTGACCTTTCTTGTGGCAATTGAAGCATTCAATCTTGGTTTTGTCATACCCAGCAACATCATTGCTATTGATGACAATCTTCTTGCCAGTCTTCTTCAAAAATCTCTTAGCCCTCATGCTGAGAAGAGAGAGCTGCCACTTGATATCCATCTCTTCCATATCATCTTCATCTATCTCTTGAAGATCTCCATGAGTCAGTACATTACCATTGTGCTGAGTAGTCAAGAAAGCACAATACACATCTTCATTCAATAGTCCACAAGTACTGCTAGCAGTACCGCTGTTTGAACTACCCGTACCAACTACTCCAGCAACCTGTACTTCCTCTTCTTGGCTTGAATTACTGGGAGTTGATACAAAAGCCATATTCCCAGAGCTTGAGCTTGATCCAGCAGACTTCTTCACATCTTGTTCAACGATCTTGAAGTTGCTGTAGAGGTCCATCAGACTCATTGTGTCTATGTCTGGTTTGTTTTTCCAGACAACAACATGCATGGACCAGTCTGAAGGTAAACTTCTTAGGAATTTTGAATTTAGATCTTCCTGAGGCATCTCAATTCCTAGAATAGCAAGTTGACTCACCAGTTTTTGAAGCCTATTGAACATATGATCCAAAGACTCATTATGTGTAGCGGAGAAGTTCTCAAACCGTTGTTTAAGAAGGGTCTTCTGAGTTTTCTTGGTGGCTTCATTCCCACCATACCTTGCAATAATGGCCTCAAACAAAGTTTTAGCACACTTAAACTTGCTAAATTTTAGCAACTGATCATTAGGAATTGACATTAGCAACAAACTTCTAACCTTTACATCATTCTTGTATCTTGCCCTCTCTTCAGTAGTGGTTGGCTTGGTTTGTATCTTTGTTTCAGATGTACCCTCAATGACGGTTGTTGTTACTACGGGTGTAAAAGAGTTTCCATCTTCTATGATCTCCCAAAGTGTATAATCTTGCACTTGAAAGAACTGTTCTATCCGTAGTCTCCACATGTCCAATTCATTAGGTTTAAGCATAGGAAGCTAAGCAGCAATATTGGTTGTGGTTTGTGGTGTCTCCATGTCCATCTTACTTCACGGATCTTCTAAATCAATGTATCAACAACCTGTCTCTGATACCACTTGACCGGATCTACACACACTCCTTGTGTTAGATGTGATACTATGAATTATACGTAGTCTAGCACGCGGAATTTACTAGCTAGTATTCAGAAGATCGATTTGTTTATGTTTTGTATGAAGCAAGAATGTAACAGTAAACAATGAATAACTTCAACAATAACGATTCAATATTATTAGAACAATAATACGAGTGATCTCAATATCACTAGGGTTTACAAACCTTGAACCTTAATTCACACGACTTAATACTATGATCTATTCTCTATCGTTCATATGTATATTAAACTTTATCCTAAGACCTCCTTTTATAAGCACAAGGAGTCTTTTACAAGATAACTATCATTCTAAACATATAAGATATCTACAATATCTTTTCCATAATTATCTTAACCGAATACAAAATAATAATAAGAAGCAGTACTAACTAAACCGTACTAACTGCTCTTGTTCTTCATCTTCATCAGCAGTACTAACTTCTGTCTCAGCCGTACTAACTGCCATAGCTTAATTCCCAACAACCATCTTCCCTCCCTTGTTCGTATCTTGGGTTACCTATAGGAGCAAATATGAACCGTGGTAGCAATTGGAAACCCATCATTGATAAATTTCACAAATGGCTCACCTCTTGGAAGGCTAGAACACTTTATTATGGAGGGAGACTCACTCTCCTTAAATCAGTCCTTTGTGCTCTCGGTACATACTTCTTCACCTTATTTAAAGCACCCGTAATTGTGTTGAACTATCTTGAGAAGCAAGGTTTTTCAAGATCGGGATCGTACTTAGGATTTTTTTTGTCTTTGCAAGATTGAGATCGTAAGTTCGGATCGAGATCTTAAGATCCTACCATAGTGTCATTTTCTTAATAGTCTTTGTAATATTATACAAATATATAAATTATTACATATCATAAACACAAAATTATATGAATTTTTTGTGAAAATGTTGTTCTAATTTATGATTATGAAATGTTTAGGAAGATTATTTTAAATTCTATAAGACATAATCTATAACCTTGTAGTTTCTTAGTTTGTGGTTCGAGGAAAGTAAGATTGGATCGGATTAGATCTTAAGATTCTATGGTCAATATCGGGATCTTATAAGATCTTAAGCTTGCAAAGATCCTACATGGAATCGGGATCGTCTTTGCTTTATAATATCATAAAATCGTAAGATCTTAAGATCAGGATCGGGATCTTAACAACCATGTTGAGAAGCTTAGACGCAATTTCTTTTGGGGGGGTCTCTTGATTCCATTAAGATGTCTTGGGTCGCTTGGGAAAAGGTTTATTCTTCATCTAAATGTGGGGTCTTGGGATCGGTAGCCTAAAATCTCCTAATCTTGCCTTGCATACCAAATGGTGTTGGTGTTTTTACACCGAATCAAACCCACTTTGGAAACAAGTTGTTATCTCTACTCATGGCTTCAATGGCAGAATTAGCAATGATGTTGGTCCTACATCTTGTCTACCCAGTAGGATTTGGTCTTCTATCATCGGTTTGCACAATTCACTCTCCAAAGTTAACGTTGATTCAGGCAATATATTTGAAAGAAGTATCGGGAATGGCTCTACTGTCTTATTCTGGGAAGATATTTGGGTTGGTACCTCACCTCTTAAGACTATTTTTCCTAGGCTCTTCTCGCTAGAAGTAGATAAAAATTGCTACATTGTGGATCGTTTCCTTTTTATGAACGGTTCGAAAGCCTTCTCCTGGAATTGGCGCAGGTCTTTAAGAGATGTGTGAAAACGTGAAGGGGGGGGGTGAATACGTTGCCGTTTTAAAAACTTAAAACTTGTTGTATCAAATACCCGATTAAGCTTGTTCTAAGATGAAAGGTGTCACTTGTAGTTTATGACTAACAAACAAGAATCACAACACAAAAAAACATATAATGCAAACATAAAAGTAAAGTGGTAAGTAAAATCGGTCATGGAGCTCCTCTCCGCCCTACTCCACTTCCCGAGTATCCAACTCGAGAGTTACTTCACTAGATCAACAAGATCCCTTCTCGGCAGAGAAAACCTTACAATCTTCGCTTACACTTTTTCTGGTACAAAGCTAAATACCGGGTTCTAGTTCAAGGTAGAATCAACCTAACGTCACCTATACAATTTCTGACACTAAGCTAGATGTCGAGTTCTTTTACAAGGGTACAACCACTCCCGTCGGCGCTTATACTTTTTCTGACACTAAGCTAGATTTCGAGTTCTTTTACAAGGGTACAACCACTCCCGATATGTTTTATGGCCCAACATAGAAACCTTGTGTTTTATGGCACAAACACATAAACCATCTAATCTAGTATGAATAGATTGTGATGCAATGATGTTTACAATGATGATCCATGACATAAGTGTATCATGGATATGAATGACTAATCTAAATGAACTTCCATTGAAAGGAAGCCTTCAATAGATGAAGATCACAAGTTCCCTAAACTTGTTGTGAAGAATCTTCATAAATGCATGTGGAATCTACATGAACTTCTTGAATAAGAAGTCTTCAATCATTGAGGATGTCAAGTGCCTTTGAATCTTCATATATTGGAATGCTTTGGTGGATGATGACTTCAAGATCTCCTAACCTTCTTGGTGGATCAGGAAGTATGCTATGTTAGTGATGGATGATGACTCACGATCTCTGAGCTTGCTTCACAGGATCATTACGAGTGTATGCTTACAATATAATGAAAGTTAGTAACATTATGATCATTATGGAAAGGGTGATTAATGTGTGATTCTACATGGGTTGCTACTGATCTAAATGTATGCAAAGGGTAGAGGGAATGTGTGTTCTAGTTGGTTAAAACAATGGGTAAACAATGGGCTACTATTTATAGAAAAACTGTTTCTACAGGCCACGGATTTGGCGGACCCAAATTCTGGGGTCCATCCATTGAACCATTTGGTTCCGCCAGTCTCTGACAGGCAATCTTCCAAATATCTTTCCATATCTAACCAAGATCTTACACAATCTAATCATTTGCTTCAAGATCTTTCCAAGATATTACCTAAATCCTCAAGATATCCTAAAGATATCAAAATGAGGTATGCCATGATGTCATGTGTATATTTCTATTTTAAGAAATAAAAATGTAAATAATATAAATGTATATATGTATGTCCTATGTATATACTAGCTTAACTAATATATGTTTACGAATATGTATCATGTTAGTTTGACACCTAAAGTGTACTTATCCTATTAATCTTAGGAAACATGGTGTACAAGTAAAAGTACTTGTATATGCAGAATGTGAAATGAGGTTCTAAGTAGAATGGTTAGCCTTTTAAAATACTTAATGACCTAGCCGTATTTTAAAGATTCTAAATGGTTTGTTAAGGGTTTGATCATAATGCCACATAACAAACATGTACGAACCTGTGTTGTACCATATGAAGACTTGAGAAGTCGAGAGGTGTTGAATGTATGTTGAGACAAAATATGTTTACAAGTAACTTGTACATTTTACGTTATGTATCAAGTTACATGTTTGTCATCAATCAAAACAAACGAGACTGCTTGCACTAACAATCTCCCCCTTTTTGATGATGACAAAATATGTAAACGTGATAGAAAGTAAAATGTAAAAAGTTACTTGTGTCCGTACTACCTTTTACATAACCTTCTCCGTTTATACCTTTCTCAACTCTTCTCCCCTATTACTTTTTCCGTTTACACCTTTCTCCCCCTTTTGTCGAAACAAAAAGGGTGTGTCCTTGGAGTTAACTTCATTTCTCCCCGAAATGGAGAGCTTGCATCATCCCTAGTGAAGTTAACTAGACTACTCCAATCTCCTATGGTTGTTGCGTCCCCTAGGTTGTTAGCGGATCCATGGATCAAATTAAGACTCTTAACCTACATCAAGGTTAGTGTTGTGCAACAAAACAATCAAATATATGAGAAATGCATGATGAATAGAATGCACATAGCCAATGATACACGTGGGTAAGCTAAGTTGGACTATGTTGGATTATCTCCTCCTTTTTATCGAAACACAAAAGTTTGTCGAAGAATGAGAATTCTTAAGAATGCGAGCATGCTCCCCCTTGACTGTTGCTTTCCCTTGATCTATACTCCCCGTTGCTAGGGTACCAACGTATACGATGCAAGGATGAGAAATACTACAAAATAGAGGTTAGTGCATGATTTGTTCCCCCTTGATCAATACTCCCCGTTGCTAGGGTACCAACGTATATGATACAAGGAAGAAGAATGCTACAAAATAAAGGTTAGTATAAAACAATATTTGTCCTTGGACTAGTATGTGATATACACCAATGCGTGTATATAATGCACTCTACATGCTTAACGGAAGCTCCCACTTGCTCTAGGGCGTCAAGATGAACCTACAAAACAAAAATTAGTACATTAGAAGCTATTTATTAAGACATATATGTCATATACGACCAATGTGTATACACGATGCAATAAGAGTGCTTGATAGATATTCCTCCTGATTATAGGACGTCAAGAGGTACCTACAATAAAAGAGGGAAAATAATCTATGCAAATTTCATCCTTAGATGAGTATGCTATATATGATCGAGCGTATATGATGATGAACCTACAATGAAATGATTAGTGCAATATATTTTATCTCAAAGAAAAATGTATAAATAAGATGCAATGTAATCACAAGTAGTTCAAGACAGAAAACTATGATTATCTAGTAAACCATGTTATAAAGTGTGTAATCTTCTAATAAGAATTACAATCACAAGAATATAATATGATAAAATCCTACAAAATAATGCCTATGAGGTGGATATAAAGTGGAGTTAAACTGAGTGGTGCTAGGTTTACTAGTAAGTTTTTCGCTAATCTATGGGATTGATGAGTAGTGAAAGAGGTAATGGAATGCAATGAATTCAGAAACTCTTGTGTACAGCAAATGCTTTAAGAGTAATGAAGACGGTTGAGGTTATGACATTACCAAAGATGATGTAATGTGCCATAATATATGCTTGAATGGAGTTAAGATGAAGTGAAGACAATGATCACTTAGGAATAAAAATTCCATATGCAACAATTTGAAATACTAGATACCTATATGAGGATGAAAATGACATCATAAGATGCGAGAGTGTTGGTTAGACAAACGTGTTGAGAATGAAGCTTTTGATATGTCGTTTGCACTAACAATGACTTGCTTGATATGTATCAAGAATGAAAATGATGAGATCCTATGATAGTGTTCTTAGATAATGAAGTTGTGAAATTAAGATTAGAAATCCTAGACTCGGTTGTGAGATTAAGGTGAAAATCCTAGACTCGTTGGTTACGAGAGGGTTGTTTGGTTTAAATGGTTTAAAAACTGAACCATGTACCCGCGGATTGGGCAGAACCAAATCTTTGGTTCCGTCCGTCTTATCGAAGGGTACCGTGGGACCAAAATTGATTTGGTCATGTTTTGTCATTTTTGATTAAACGAAGGTTCAAGTTAAGGTCTAATTACTTATAACTACTGATTTGGTTTCACTAATCCTAGTCAAAGTCTAAGGAGACTTAATGCTTCTCGTTTACGAGGTTTGTCAAACACATGATGTGATTTTCACTTGACGAGGTATTGGTGTATGACTGTGATGTTGAGCTATGAATGTTTGAAAAACTTGTGGTTTTGTGAACTTATTTAAACTGAATGGTGTGAACCTACATGTTGATATTTAAGGATGTAAGAAACATGACTACATGTTCTTTAATGCGAAAAGACAATTATGTGAATGAATTTCTCTCCCCCTTAATCGGTGGACATTCAACATAATGTGTAATGTATCGAATGAAGAATGATGATGCAGGTTAATGAAAGCGATGAGCTTAGAAATGTTTTTAGCGGATGTTGGTTAGCATACAAAGAACTTCATCCTTGAAGTTACGTAGCTCTTCTCTATCAATGCGAGATGATCGCATGACGAGGCATGTGATTTCCTTATGGGAGGTGTATTGTTATAACTAAAAGATGATGGAGATGTTGTTAGGAAAGCGGAAGCAATAATGCTATTTGGGAAGAGGTCGATTGAAAATATGCAAACACAAATTCCAAGCCTCTGAAATTTAATCCTATTGGTTTTAAAAACTATATGCAAGTGAAATGGATTACAATTATGCAAAATAGGCATAAAGAACTGAGATAACAAGTAATTTGTTATCAACCTACAATACAAACATGATAATGACAAAAGATGTGATTATGATAGGAATCATAACATCTTATATAATCAAAAACAAATATTCAACTATTAGAGAAAAAGCTACCACATAGCATCAAGACAAATAATCATATAGCAAGTGAGTATGACTTGTTTGAGATACTATATTGTGAAATTGTTTTGAAGTTAGGCTTAGTTATTTAAGCATACTTACCCATTAATTAACACAATGATCTATGTGATTAAGAATAAAAATGACTTCTAAATGTTTATCATACTAAAAACACTTAGACACATTATAGGTGCACACATGGTAAACAAACAGAGTGACAAAGTCGCAAAGACGTGAGACGACAGGTTCATGCAAACAATTCTAACATTTTGGAAGCATGCATCATTTAGACTATCCTACGAAAAAGCTCAATGAATGTCAACTAAAGGCAAGAGCTATCTAACATCATGTATTAAAAATGACATATCGTGAGTTAACAAGAATCATGTTAATCTTGTTAAATATCATATAACAAGTATCATGCAAATCATGTTGACATTTAGTAGCATGAAACATATATAAGCATGCAGACAAAACCTTTCGAAGGTTTAAACATTTGATTATCAATCAAATAATTATCATGATAACGTCAAGATACTTAATTATATCAAAAAAATAACATGTAATCAACACATGTATATGTAATGCAAGTGAGTTTACTAAGAAAATTCATATCTACTACTTGTTTGGTTAATATTCCTAAGACAAGATAAAATATCATCTTTTAATAATTACTTTAGGCAAGTATAGGAATACAGATTTTTCGAGTTGGAGAATGAATATGAGACTATTACTAGCGGTGCTCAATTCAGGCTGAACACGGCCATTTTTACGGGTGATTCCACACACCCAACTTCTCTCCTGGAAGCAATTTAACCATTAGGTTAAATTGGGTTTCTAGTGCAATAGATTCTCCAATAGTCATTCTCATGCTAGAAAGATAGGAATTCTTATTTTTGCCTATTAAAGTATAAAAGAAGATAATTCATCAATACTTGACTTAATAAGACTCAACTATATCTGTTAAAACTAAGGTGATGAGGATGTCATGTTTTACATGAGAATTAGACAAATATGTGTTAACATATTATAATCTTGTATTTGGAATCTAAGGTTATTGCATGATCTAACGGATGACATCTTTAATGATGTGTTTAAGTATGTGTTATGAAAGTGATTTGATCATCAGAGATCAAGATATGTGTTTGTGTGTGATGATGAAATATGTTAAGAACGTTCTCAAGAAATCTCTTTGGAACGAGAATCTGAGTAAAGTTACCAACTTTAATAGATCTTGTGTATGCTATGGAGATGTGTAGTTTTAACATTGGATATGCACAATGTTTGAGCAAGGTTTGGTTATGATGTTTGTTAAAGATCATTAACCTAATGAGGTGTGATGAAATGTCTTGTAACACAACCGTTCATGTTGCAAGTAGAGAATGATGCATAGGATATATATTATCCTTTTAACAAGATGAAAACTAACCATATGATTACTTAGACATAATGTTTTCCGAAACATCATATTTACCTAAATGAAGATATGAACTCAAAGTGTTTGAGTTGGATAGACCTACCCTAAATTTACAAGAGAAATTCACTTGAGTTTCTTATGTATACTTCTCAAGATTCATTGTCACTTGGGATGCATGAGATTATCTTTGAGATTGCATTTTAACATATGTTGTTAAAATGTTGATTTAAGGTTTAACGAAACTTACGTAGAAGTTTAACAACAAAGTATTACCAATACTTTGATAACTTGTGAAAGTGGTACTACTTAAACCTAGTGGAAATTTATAGACAATGAATGTGAACATCATGCTCATTTGATGGTGAAGGTTCTAATCCTATAGGTGATAAAGGTTGAGTTTGTTTAACGTGCATTTGATTAGATACGAGTGTTTGGACAAAGGGCTTTTTGAGCAATGTACTCAATGATGATTATGGTGTTGTAGGGGTTTGTTGTACTTAGGTTTCATAGATGTTGAAGACAACAAGGATGGAGACTAATTCTAGTGGTTCTTAGGTTGGTACAACTAGTGGGTGATGTGATTTGAAGCTTAGGGCTTGAGACATATCACAGAAGTGAATGTAATGGGATGATGGTGAAACAAGTGTTCTTAGGTGATAGGGTAAGTGTTTTAACATACGTTGTAAAAATACTTGGGTGTTGATTTTTTTCGGATATGACTTTTAATGACTACAATCTTAAGTTAGATTTACTTGAATATTTCGGATGAATTACTTAAGTTGTCAATCCTACTTTGTTGAGATTGGATAACATCCAAGGATAGCAAGACTTGATGATACATCTATAACCTAAGTGTGAGTTATGACTTGATGCAAATCTTAACCGTCTTAAAGGATGACATGTTAACCAAGTAAGGCAACATATGTTGATATAAGATAATATCTATAGTTATAAGTTGGACTTGTGGTCTATGATATTTTTGCCGACAGTGAGTCTGGATTAGTTAGGAAATTGTCAATTTACAAATCAAGCTAATGGATGAGTAAAGGACAGGAGGATGCAGTGAATGTTTGTAATGATCACAAATACTCAGTGGTCCACGGGTTACAATGAACCAATTTCCGGATTCCTTCCTTTATGGAGAAAGGTACCTTGGAGTATAGAGATGATTTTCCTATAGGTGCAAGTGAAATGTCCTAATCCTAATATGAGTGAACATCAGTGAAACGAATCCTAGTAATGAAAGTAAGTGATTTTGAGTGAGAGATTTAAACGAAAATTTTCAAAATCAACCTATCTGTACTGGCGGAACCAAATGATAACAAAGGCGGAGCCCAGTTTTTGGTTTCGCGGAATCCGTTGGTTGTTTTTAGGCGGAGCCAAAAATTTCAACAGACGGAACCCAAATTTTGGTTCCGCCATATCCGCCGATTGAAATTTCTTTACAGAGGACATTTGTAAGTACCCGAAACCCGTTGAAATCCCGAAACTTATCCTAAATCATATGTAATTAATTAGTTGTGATTGTTTGAAAATAAACACAGGTTCTAACACATGGTAACATAGAGATCAAACGAACGATTTTGAACTTACCATATATGGAAGTTAAGCCAAACAGTGGCTTAAACATGAAAAATTGATAACATCAAAGTGTTATCGTCCTGCATGATACGGTTAGTTCACATGATCATTCAAAGTTAAGTTTATATCCTATGACAAGACAAATACATTAAACATCATGATTAGAAGCAAATGTGCCAATCACTATTTTCAAAGATACAACATGTTTACACATTTTAACACTTGAACTATTAAGTGAGAGATTTTGCAAAACAATACTTTACAAGATACTAAACTAGTTTTACTTAGTTCTTATTCCAAAGTAAATTATGCAATGATTTCACATAACACATACAAATGAAAATATCTAAGTCTATAAGTAAAACAAAAAACAGTTTACCAACTTAGTGCACATGATCTACCAAATTTCCTATTGTGCATAAACAAGAAATTGATAAACAGGTAAATGAAAGTCATGGCAAGATACTTATGTATCACAGACAAACAAACGTAATCACAACATACAACAAGCAAGCAACATGTATGCAAACAACTAGAACAAGTAGTCACATAGCATAAAAAGAAAGATACTTTTCGTCACTTTGTGTTTAAATATGACGATGTATACCAAGCTTGATTAGTTACCTTTACATAAGTAAATATTACCTATTCTATCATCATTTCTACTTATGTGACTTTATCAAATCATTTACGAAGGGATTTTTCAACTAAATTAATAGTTATCCCAAACACTCATTTAAAAATCGTATTTTTCGTAAATTTCTTTAAGCACACAATTTGACACTTAATTCTTTTGAGACATCTTTTCTTTTGATTTTCCAAATACATCTTCAATCTTGTATACAAAGTAACATTTAACAACAAAATTTCTAAGTATACTTAGCGAAACATTTTTCATATTATATTCCGCTTCAATGGTAATTTGACACATGGATCGTACTCTATTTTAAAAGCCATTTCTTTTGAAAATAAAAGCAACCTGGCTCTGATACCAATTGTGAAAACGTAAAGGGGGGTGAATACGTTGCCGTTTTAAAAACTTAAAACTTGTTGTACTAAATACCCGATTAAGCTTGTTCTTATATGAAAGATGTCACTTGTAGTTTATGATAACAAACAAGAATCACAACACAAACAAACATATAATGCAAACATAAAAGTAAAGTGGTTAGTAAAAGAAAGCGCAAACCGAACACAATGATTTATAGTGGTTCGGTCACGGAGCTCCTCTCCGCCCTACTCCACTCCCCGAGTACCCAACTCGAGAGTTACTTCAATAGATCAACAGGCTCCCTTCTCGGCGGAGAAAACCTTACATTCGTCGCTAACACTTTTTTCGGTACAAAGCTAAATATCAGGTTCTAGTTCAAGGTAGAACCAACCTAACGTCGCATATACAATTTCCGACACTAAGCTAGATGTCGAGTTCTTTTACAAGGGTACAACCACTCCCGTCGTCACTTATACTTTTACCAAAACTAAGCTAGATGTCGAGTTCTTTTACAATGGTACAACCACTCCCGATATGTTTTATGGCCCAACATAGAAACCTTGTGTTTTATGGCACAAACATATAAACCATCTAATCTAGTATGAATAGATTGTGATGCAATGATGTTTACAATGATGATCCATGACATAAGTGTATCATGGATATGAATGACTAATCTAAATGAACTTCCATTGAAAGGTAGCCTTCAATGGATGAAGATCACAAGTTGCCTAAACTTGTTGTGATGCATCTTCATATATGCATGTAGAATCTACATGAACTTCTTGAATAAGAAGTCTTCAATCATTGAGGATGTCAAGTGCCTTTGAATCTTCATATGTTGGAATGCTTTGGTGGATGATGACTTCAAGATCTCCTAACCCTCTTGGTGGATCAGGAAGTATGCTATGTTAGTAATGGATGATGACTCACGATCTCTGAGCTTGCTTCACAGGATCATTACGAGTGTATGCTTACAACATAATGAAAGTTAGTAACATTATGATCATTATGGAAAGGGTGATTAATGTATGATTCTACATGGTTTGCAACTGATCTAAATGTATGCAAAGGGTAGAGGGAATGTGTGTTCTAGTTGGTTAAAACAATGGGTAAACAATGGGCTACTATTTATAGGAAAACTGTTCCTACAGGCCAAAGATTTGGCAGACCCAAATCCTGGGGTCCATCCATTGAACCATTTGGTTCCGCCAGTCTCTGACAGGCAATCTTCCAAATATCTTTCCATATCTAACCAAGATCTTACACTATCTAATCCTTTGCTTCAAGATCTTTTCAAGACATTACCTAAATCCTCAAGATATCCTAAAGATATCAAAATGAGGTATGCCATGATGTCATGTGTATATTTCTATTTTAGTGTACTTATCCTATTAATCTTAGAAAACATGATGTACAAGTAAAAGTACTTGTATATGCAGAATGTGAAATGAGGTTCTAAGTAGAATGGTTAGCCTTTTAAAATACTTAATGACCTAGCCGTATTTTAAACATTCTAAATGGTTTGTTAAGGGTTTGATCGTAATGCCACATAATAAACATGTACGAACCTATGTTCTACCATACAAAGACTTGAGAAGTCGAGAGGTGTTGAATGTATGTTGAGACAAAATATGTTTACAAGTAGCTTGTACATTTTACGTTATGTATCAAGTTACATGTTTGTCATCAATCAAAACAAACGAGACTGGTTGCACTAACAAGATGGTCGTGAGATAAACCAATTCACTGGCTTAATGGGCCTCCTTAACAACTTCACACCGGTGGACTCCCTGGATTCTTGGACCTTCACTTTAAACACCTCCAAAACCTTTTATGTCAACCATTTAAGGCGCCATATTGATTCTAACCTTCTGCATAATCAACCTGACAAAATTCGCCGGAACAAATCATTGCCTATAAAAGGCAACACTGCATGGAGGCTTCGGTTGGACAGGCTTCCTACACGACTCAACCTTGATGCTAAAGGCATTGATCTAAACTCCTGTATGTGTCATATTTGTGATGGCGACATCAAAGACTCCAAACACCTTTTTATTGATTGCCTTCTTGCGTGAAACCTTTGGATGATGATTATGAAGTGGTGGAGATCACCAAACCACCCCAAAGATCTCCCTGGTTTGCTATTATGGAGTGACTCAGTAGGCATTGATATCATCTCTAAGTTGTGTTTTGACGTTGTGGTTCAAACAACTTTTAGGGTTATTTGGAGATATAGGAATAGCGTATAGTATGCTTCGATTCGACATAGGAATGATAAGGTATCAAAATTCAAACAACCTTGGCGAAGATATGAAAATTCTATCGCATTCGTAGATTCTCAATAGGAATAATAAGGTTGACCTGAATTGGTTAAATTGGCTTAGTGATCCTCTTATGGCTTGTAACAACCTAGTATAACTCTATGTTGTTCTTTGATGGTCCCTTATGTTAACGTAACACTAGACCCTAACCACTAACGCAGCTACTAAACTATATCTAAGCTATGTAAACAACTAATACGAGAAAGATAATAAGAATAAGATGAAGAGAAAGATGGATGATCATATTTCATGCGATAGAATGACAAAGGTTCGGCACAATAGAAATAAAACCAACAACTTAAATGAGCACCCAAGCACCCTATTTATAGGAATGAATTAGGGCGACAATGCTTGGAGTGCTTCTAGAAGGATTATACCAAAGTGGCCGGCCCATGGACTCCTAATGGACCGAGCCCTTAAGCACTAACATAGAATCCATATAGAGCAACATATTAATGATATGACTAAGACTTGTAATTACATAAAACGTGTTCCTAACAATCTCCCCCTAAGTCTTGGTCATCTTTGTTGCTCGACGTCATCTTTGCTTCTTTGGCTTTTGACGTCTTTATAATCTTTGTTCTTTGTTCTTGACATGAAATGATATGGTATGGTAATGATCTGCCGTTCTCCATAGGTCTTTAAGTCTGGTGTCTTCACGTCTTTTTCACCATGCTCATATGTCTTTTGACTTTCGTTCTTCAACTGGTTCTCACTTCTTCAATCTTTGACTTGTGAAAGGTTGGAGTACTTGAACGTTGACTTTTCTTTAATATCTTTGAACATTTGTTTTCTCTAAGTCTTTGTGAGAACGTATCTTCAGGATATGATCATGATGGAAAGGTGGTGGAATTCCAGGTTTGAATCTCCATGATTATCTGCATGTAAACAGTTAGCAATAAGTCATCCGGTACTTACGAGTTTGGATTTCGAGATCGTCAACAGCATAGTGTGAAGACTTTCTCTAATCCTCCCTCAGGCCATTCTGAATCGGATGCCCTAGAAAGGGCTTACACAGACATACCGAAGTATACCCACGATTCAGTGAGTCGCTAGAGATCACCCCACGACTGTAGACCATTTTGGAGCTTTCACTAAGCGTAATCCACTAGGAATTACCAAAGTGACCTGCTGTCAGGGCTGTTTGATGTTGACCCTGGCAGGATTTCCATTCAATTACTGAGAATCATTAATTATGAAGTCTCTCATGAACGTTCTCGGCAGATTGCTAAGATATGAGAAAGACACTCTTATAATTTACAACTGATGCCCATAATGTAGAACAACAGTGTAACACTAAGTGTTCCTAAGAGATCTTTGATGTATCTCATGGCTCTAGACTCGATTCAAGTGCATATTTGTTTTGGTCGTCGGAGGCATGGAGCAGAGTGCCTCCTTTTCAATATCAACATATCTCGTAGTGAGAGGTTGTTAGGAATTTTAGAAATATTATTTATTTTCATTCCTGCTGTTAGTATAGTGGTTCCTGCTGGCAGTTATAGAGTTACTGCTGGTGTTGGTTCCTGCTGGTAGTAGAGTCTAGTTCCTGCTGCTAGTAATGGTTTATGCGGGTAAGAGTAGTTGTTAACCCGTATGTTTAGAATGTTTGTTAGAGTTATTTTAGGAAGAGATAATGTATATCTCTTTACACGTTTTGTAATGGGTTGTATTAGGGTTTCTTGTTCTATAAAAGAAACCTGCAGTTAGGTATTATGTACGATTATATATAGAAAAACATTATCATTAGCAAAATAAAAGATCCATAGAGGATCAAAAGTCTATTAGTTATTCATTCTTCTTTACTCTTGTGTTTAGTTTCCGCATAAGCACAAGTTTATAGTTCAGATATTCTCAGAGTAGTTTGCTTGTGATTACATAAGCTTTCTACAAGTTCTTAAGGCTCAAATATCTATCAAGAGGCACGATCCTACAAGTGGTATCAGAGACATGTTAGGATCTCTGACAAAGAAGAAAACACCCCTCTACTAATCTCTTGAACCCCTGCTCAATGTCTTTATCAGAAAATAAATATGAATTGTGGGCCATGAAGATTAAAGCCTTGCTACCTTTTGATTCTATGGTAGAATGGAGAGGACATGATGAACCTGATGAAGCAAGTGTCAATCAAACATTCAGTATGATTGATGAAGCACAAGAGGATGTGAAAGAATATGCCTTGATGGGATGTTCATCTCAGGTACAACATTGTCCATTTGGCTGTCATGAATTGTATTCTCATCTTAAGAAAGAATTTGATGACATAGAATCTCAGTATAATGGCTACTTTATTAAGGTGCAAGCTTATAGTAGTTCTCTCAAAACCTTAAAAAAACAGAAAGCTTGGTTTCAAGCGAATCAGTTAGCTTATGAAGAGAAAATTAAGGTTTTGGAAAGAGACTTAGAGAATACAACTAACTTGCTAAAATATTCTGAAAATAAAAATGCAAAACTAAATTTAGAAAACCAGAATATACAGGCTAAGTTAGATAAAGAAGTGGTTTGGATCAAGAGGTGGAAAAAATCATCTGATGATGTTGAAGAGGCCAATCAATATAAAAATACTAGGTCAGGAAGGTCAAAGAAAGGTTTAGGGTATAATAATGTTGATGACCCTAATGAGCCAAAATGGTTTGACTCTGCACCAAAGGAGCCTAATTACCAAATCCCTGTAAAATATGTAAAGGAAGGAGGAATGAATGTTGTTCCTCCACCAATTAGAGGAGTTTTTATGCCTACCCCAATCCACTCTGTCCTTGACATTGACTTAGATGAATCACACAGGTCTTATGGAAAAAAGTCAAATGACTTGCTTGTTTCTGACTCTAAATCCAATGACTTTGTCTTTTGTGCTAATAGTGACAAGTCTTCAGAACCCAAGACTGATGAATATGTCTCTTGTGATTCAAGTGAAAAGTCTACTACACTCAATTCCCATGACTTTTTCTCAAGAGTTTCTGATACTAAACCTGTTTCAAAGATAGCCTCTCTTGAAGACAACTCTTTGTGTTCAAATAAAAACAACTTTGTTTCTGATTCTGTATTTAGTAACGTTGTTTGTAATAAAAAAGGTCATGCAAAGAACAAGTCTTATAAGAAGAAATCCTGTTTTGTATGTGGTAGTTATTCTCACCTCATTAAGGACTGTGATTTCAATGAGAATAAAATGAGTGTTAGGCAAAAGCAGGGTAGATCTATATGGAAAAATGTTGATAAAATACCCCCATATGTGCCTAAGGCAGCTGCATTTCCTACTGGTAATGCTAAACGTCCAGCACCTGTTGCTGCTGGTAGACATTTCAAACCTGCAGCCATTCCTGCTGGTGAGCCTGTTCCAGCTGGTAGTTCTAATCCTGCTGGTTGGAAAAGGAATGTTTCTCGACCATTTAACAGAACTACAAGCACTTATTTTCAAAATGGTTATAGGCCTGCTTATTATGATCCAATGTTTATAGGGGGGAATGGTTTACTCTCCATGGTTTCCTTGGTTATAGTCTTACGTAGCTTATTATGTTTTTATGTTGTTGTATTTTTTCTTTGCTGGTGTTGAGGGGAGGCATAAGCCTAAGGGGAGGCTTATGCTTGTATATTGTGTCTTAACTATCATGTTTTTATGTTTTATGTTCACTAACTTTGTTTTGCAGGTTTTAGTATGTTGTGTCAGCTAACATTGTTATGCAGTTAAATCATTCACATTGCTTGAAATTAAACATAAGATAAATACTTCGATTCATCAATAAGATGTGATTACATTCACAAACCAAAATAAAAGCTTCATATCCATAAACAACCTAAAAAACTGACATAAACATCCAACACAAGAAACAAACACACACCCCTCAGCACCACAGCTCCAGCCCAGCCAACTACTCCAACTTTCCCTTTCCCTTTCCATTGATGTCAGGCATGATCTTATGGACACCTTTGCCATAGATAGCATCCGACACCTTAGGACAAGGGAGTGCCAACACTTGTGGCCTAGGCTTCTCTATGGACACCTTTCCCTTAATGTCAGGCTCACTTTTCTCTGGAACTGGTATCTGGCTCATGGCAGACACAGATTTCTCAATCTCTCTTGTGAGCATAAGTGACAGCAGAGTGTGAGATGGATATGCTTCCCAAGTGCCCTGATAATAAGTCAATGACTTCGGCCATGCAGAGGGATCATCGTCTGAGCTTGAGTCATCCATCGAGGCAATAGGAGTTGAGAGGTCTTCAAAGGAATCTTCCTTAACCTTTGCTTTCCCTTTATTCGTTGTGGTGAGGTGAGTAGTAGAACTGGGTGGGAAATAATTCGCCCATCCTGATTCAGATGACGAATCAGAGGAGTAATCTACAATGTCTGATTTTGGAGAATTCATTGGGTGTGAATTGTGAAGGACAAGTTTGTGATGTGTGAAGTTGATTTCTCAAGGCCTTTTATAGACTTGATGAAAGGTTAAAGAATTGAATGTTGGGTTGGTGGTTAGTATCAATTTGTGGCAGATTTGGGTTAATTATGCTCAAACTACTTCATTCCTGCTGGTTGACCATCTGTTCCTGCTGGTTGACCAATGGTTGCTGCTAGTTTCATTATAATTGGGGAAATTATTTTCGGTTTGAATTTAAGTCAACTTGGTCAAAGGCTCGTTTGCAAGATACTTGCAATTTAATTTTCTAAGTTTGGTAACCATATCACTGATCTAAATTACACATACCTCGCCCAAAATTCACACTTTTCCTTTCAAATCCATTACATTTCTCCTCTTTTCAAAACCTAATTCATTGATCAGCAACAATGGCGGCACTACAGTACAAGGCTAACCACAACAAAGTGGGACATTTGGAATCATCCAACCGAAGTGAGGGTTATGATGAGATACTAGCTTTCTTGCGTGGGTCCTCAATTCAATATGCATTGACCCATTGTCCATCTATGGTGTATGACTCACTTGTCAAGCAATTTTGGGCTACTACTGCAGTCCGAATGGTTGTGGTTAGGCCACAGGAAATTGTCTCAACAATTGATAGGAATGAAGTCATCATCACTGAGGGTTCCATTCGCACCCATCTTCAACTGAATGATGAGGAAGGGTTGTCTAGTCTCACTAAGCAAGAAATATTAGATGGAATGGCAGTTATTGGATATCCTGTCACTGGTACTTTTACCTTTTTCAAGAATAAGCTTTCCCCTCAATGGAGGTTTCTTATTCACACTATTTTACAATGCATTAGTATCAAGATAGGAGGTTGGGACCAATTCTCCAGCCCTATTGCCTCTGCTCTTATTTGCTTGTCTGATGGGAGGGTGTATAATTGGTCCAAGTATATATTTGATGGGATGATTGGGAACATAATGCATGCTAAACATAAATTTTTGATGTACCCTAGGTTTTTGCAAATCATTTTAGGTATTCAAACCACTGACCAAACCCCTAGGATTATGGCTAGGTTAACTGGAAAATTGTTTGCCACTATGAAAATGAATTTTGCAGGGGAACATCAGCCTCTTTTGGCTGCTATGTTGCCTGGTGGGGTTGAACCTATTGGTGCAGCTGCTGCTGGTGGTGCAACTGATGCTGCTGGTGGTATTATACCACCTATAGCTGATGCTGCTGATGCAAATGCACCAGTTCCTGCTGGTGTTGAGGCATCTAATGTTGCTGGTGCAAGTACACCAGTTCCTGCTGATTTGGGAACTTCTGATGCTACTGGTGCAAATGCATCGGTTGCTACTGATGCCCATCCACCACCATCTCCTAGCCCTACCACATCCTCAAGGCTATCCACCCCTAGTCCAACTAATCAGCCTTTTGGATTTGGTACCAACACTGGTGGAGACTTTTTTGGCTCTCCAACCAGATCCCATGAGGCTCCCACAACCACAGGTACTCCTGCTGGTGGAGCTGAGGATCCTGATGCTCTCACCTCTATGTCTACTTTGCTTAGCAGGTTTGTGAAGAAAGTTGAAGAATTGGAGTCTGAACTAAAGGACACAAAAAGGAATCTTGGAGAGAAGGTGGATGCACTGGAAGCAGAGCTCAAAGAAACTAAAGAAACTCTTGGATCTGCTATATTTAAATTGGTGGAGAGAATAGAGCATTTGAAGGATCAGCTAAAGAAAAGGAAAAGAGGAGCTGTGGTTTCAGACTCATAGGATGAAGGGATCCAGACACAAGCTTCCTTAGACTTGGATGCCCTTCATGTCTTGGCTACTGTCTCATTGGACAGTGAAAACACAACAACAACTACTTTATCTAAATCTCCTACAACTACCAAGCCTCAAGTTTTCCAAAGGAGAAGGCACAGGAAGCTTTCAGCAAAGTCAGCCTTGAACACACACCAATCAACTGTTGCTGCTGGAAGTACATCTGTTGCTGCTGGTAGTGGTGTTGTTGAAGCAGTTCCATCAGATATTTCTGCTGGTAATGTGGGTGTGCCTGCTGGTGTTGGTCATGTTGCTTCTGGTGGTGCTCAGACTTTTGCTGCTGATCATGTTGCTTCTGGTGGAGCCCAGACTGTTGCTGCTGATCCTAATCTTGCTTGTGTTACTGCTAGTGGCTCTTCTGTTGTTGCTGATAGTGTTTACATTGGCTCTGGTCAAGCTCTTCCTTCATCTATAGATCCTGGTCCTTCTTCAGGAGTTGCCCCTGGTGATACAGCTATTCCTGCTGCTCCTACTCATGCTGCTACTTCTGGTGATTCTCCTGTTCATCTTGACAAGGGTAAAGAACCAATGCTGGATGATCTTGTTTCTGATCATGAAAAGGCTGCCCAAGAAAGACTTTTCAAGAACCTTCAAGATGACAAGTTAGGTGAAGAGATGGCAAGGAAAATTCAATTAGAACAGGAAGCAGAATTAGCTAGAAAACATGCACCATTTACTACTCCTCTCTCCTCTGAAAGGCAAAAAGCATTGGATGATGCTTCTTTACACTATACTGAAGCTGATTGGATGCATATTCAATCTCAAGTAGCTGCCGATCCTAATCTTGCCAAGGATATTTTCGGGGTTGATTGGAATTCTGCTGACTTTGCTACAACCATGGCTGCAGTCATGAGAAAGAAGAGACAAGCTGCTGCAGAACAGAAGGCAAAAGAGATAAGAGAGAAACCAATGACACAAGCTCAACAACGACATCATATGAGGGTTGTTGTGAAAAATCAAAGCCCTTCTCTTTTTACCACTGGCTGGAGTATGGCTCAGGTTAGGAGCTTGTCTGATGAGGATCTCATTGGTTACTACAACAGGATCATGGACTCAATTCCAAGTCTGTGCCACATCCTAAACCTGTCTTAGAAGAACCTGCTTCTAAGAAGCTTAAAACTCTTTCTCAGGAAGACACATCTGCCACACCAACACTTCATGATTCAATTCCACAACCTCAAGCTCCCACACCATCTCAGGCTCCATCTAGTCCTTTTGAGGAAAAACCCAAGGAGTCTAATGTTCATATTGATCCTTCTTCTGGTACTTCTACCAGAGGAACAAGGAAGAAGAGTGTTGCTTCAAAGCCTGCTTCTGAGCCTCTAATGGACTTAGAAGATCAAGAACTCATTCAGTTTGATTCAGACAGTGAGTCTGAAGATGATCCTCTTCCCTGGTCTCATATTACTGGATGGGAGATTCTCTCTATGCCTTTTGGGGAACTTCATGCCTTGCACAGGATTAATGGTACTACAAAGTACTTTACCTTTCTATGGGAAATTTTACATCTTGTGGATAGACAGGATCTGATGAAACTGTATGGTATGGTTGTTGAGAAGTATACCCTTACTCAGGCCACTGGGATTGGTCTCTTGCTTTGGGGTGACTTGAAAGTTTTGATGGATTCTGGTGTAGATGGTGATGGTTATGCAGTATGGACTAATCAGCATTCCTGGCACATAAGGAGTTGGAGGTTGTACACTCCTTCTCATGTTCATGTCATGGAAACCCTAACTGGGAAGGTGCTTTATATGTTTGTGGATGTGCATTATCCTCTGTCTGCCCAGCTTATGGAAAGAATACTGAGACATAAGTTAGAAGTACCAAAGACTGCTGTTGGGAATGATTTAACTACAGCTGAGCAATTGGTTGGCTTTCTCAAATCCCAACTTGCTGCTGCTAAACGTTTTGCTTCTTGATGGTATATCTGGCTTATTGTTGTATATTTGTTATTTTTCTTTCTTTCTTTCTTTATTTTCTTAGTTTATTAAAAAAAAAAAAAAAAAAAAAAAAAAAAAAAAAAAAAAAAAAAAAAAAAAGCAAACTAGCTATTATATTCTTTCTTTGTATACTAACTTGTATGTTTGAGGAACACCACTTGCAGGTATAGTGTTGGTTCTTGAACCACACAACAAATGGTAATCAACTTACCATGTCTAACAGACAAGGAATAGTTGACTCACCATGAGGGTACGGCTCTGGTGTGATTCTCAAATCCGTTGGAAGCTGTAATAGTTTGCTCAAAACTATAGGGTTCTCAACTCACCCATGTTTCATTACTGAGAGTTGAACGGTTTTCAATTCACCATGGGTTTCCAAAGAATTGGCTAGCCCACAAGTATATGGCTTGTGGTAAAGGCAGTGGAAAACCATATTTGGTATTCAGTTCACCAAAGGTTATCTTCAACCTAAGAATTGACTAGTCCTGAGCAAACGGCTACAGGTAAAGACAACTCAAATCCATTTTTAGTTGATGATTTACTAAAAATCATATGGTTATCAATGTACCATGGTCTTACACACCAAAACATTGGCTACTCCAGTAGTAATGGCTATTGGTAAAGAGATATCACATCCATTAATTTTCAATGATTCACCTCTCACAGGAGTTAACACACCTGGAAGTGATGAGAATAGTATGCAACTTAACAGATTTGATGTACAATATGTCATGGTTGCTGTGAAGAAGATGACCACTTATGATGAAGTGATTTTCTATTGCTGCTGATATCTAGCAGTTGCTGCTGGAAGTTTGTGGTTCATGCATTTGTTGCTGCTGGTTATCTTCTGATGATGCTGGAATCAATTCTCTACCTCTGGACTTTCAAAGATCTATCTGGAAACTTGAACTTAACCTAGTCAAATTCAAGTATAGGGGAGGATTGTTAGGAATTTTAGAAATATTATTTATTTTCATTCCTGCTGTTAGTATAGTGGTTCCTGCTGGCAGTTATAGAGTTACTGCTGGTGTTGGTTCCTGCTGGTAGTAGAGTCTAGTTCCTGCTGCTAGTTATGGTTTCTGCGGGTAAGAGTAGTTGTTAACCCGTATGTTTAGAATGTTTGTTAGAGTTATTTTAGGAAGAGATAATGTATATCTCTTTACACGTTTTGTAATGGGCTGTATTAGGGTTTCTTGTTCTATAAAAGAAACCTGCAGCTAGGTATTATGTACGATTATATATAGAAAAACATTATCATTAGCAAAATAAAAGATCCATAGAGGATCAAAAGTCTATTAGTTATTCATTCTTCGTTACTCTTGTGTTTAGTTTCCGCATAAGCACAAGTTTATAGTCCAGAGATTCTCAGAGTAGTTTGCTTGTAATTACATAAGCTTTCTACAAGTTCTTAAGGCTCAAAGATCTATCAAGAGGCACGATCCTACAGAGGTTGATAGATGATGAAAGGTTCTCCGTGTGAAATGAAACAAATGCCTTTTGAGAGGCACCTGAGTGGCTTAGAAGGTTAGTGCAGTGCGTCACTGGGTCCATGATGACTTTGTTCTTCAATACCGGTGATGCTCAATCAACCAGTAGATTATGTATTGAACCCGGTGTCTGTCCTAAGGTTGATCAATATGGAGGGCTATTTCTTTTCACCTTTTTTCTTTACTTTTCTTTTTAATTCTTCAACCCCTTCTTTCTCCGTACATTTCTTTACACCTTTTTATCATACCTAGGACTTTCTAGTACTAGACTATTGGTATTGTCCTTGGGTAGATCCCTCCGGCTCTGGCGGATCATAGGACGGTTTTTCCTAACCTTAGTCACCTTATAACTTCATGACTATCCTATTGTTGCCTTACACCAAACTTTTGAAAAATCTCTCAAAGTGTTTATGATTGTGAAAACATATTTTGTTAACACTATGAGAGTTTTGTGATTTTCAGAAATACTCCCCCTTAACATGTGCTCATAAGTGTTTAAAGTAAATTTGCACATGTTGGTAAAGTCAGCACTTTTAGAATTGATAGATTTTCAATGAATATGACCGTTGCGAGACACGCTTACATCACTAGTTAGACTAGCTTGAAGTTATTACCCGTCCAGGTCATATTTAAAGAAAAATCTCTCGAAATCGGTACACTCTACTCAGACACATCCTTTGCGAGACACGCTTACATCACCAGATAAACTGGCTTGAAATTATTACCCGTCCAGGACATGTCTTTTCGACTACTGACTTTTGCTATCGTCAATTCGAGGGTTAATTCTTGAGTCGAGCTCTGGTGAGATTTCAACTTAGATTTACCATATTTTAATCATATCTTTATTCTCCCCCTCAAAAATAGCATACTCAAGTTGTTTTTGTTAATCTTTTGATTAAAATATGCTCTTTTTGAGGTTTACGGGAAGAATTCCAAGAACTTTTGGTATGTTGAACAAATATTATGTTTTTCAAATACTCCCGCTTAACAAGGGAATACATGTCCTTATGAGTAGAATTTTGAAAATTTAGAAAATTCTGGTTTAATTCTACTCATAAGTAAGAAGCTTTCGCTTCTTTTGATTAGGATTGAGGCATTGAAGCGTACCTCAGGGTCCTTTCTTTACAGGAACGGGTTGTGCACTGTTATGTGTGCACAAGCCATAGTATAGCAATCACATAAGTAAGAATAATGAATTATAATAATAAATCAAATTCTTATATCATCCTCCTCTTCCGAATGTTGTGAATACAGGATCCGTCCTTTGGAATGTTCTGATCGGGAAGGGTGGATGTCCTCCAACATAGCTTTCCAATCTCCGCATTTGGTCTCTGCGGAATAACCTTCTCTCGATCTTCCAGATGAACTGCCTTATTTGTCTCAACTGATCACTAGTCCATCTCTTCGTCTTTTTCAACTCTTAATCCCTAACCCGAATAACCAACCCATCTCGGACCTTCTTCAACGTGTCATTGCAGAGCTTGTGAATTTCTCTAAACGCCATGAAGCAGTTGATTGTCAAGTCACTTTTGTAGACGAATCCAAAAGTTGGTTTGCTCTTCATAGTGTAATGAGCTTCATTGTTGATGTCCGAAAGATGTAGTAATGGTTCGGTCAAATTCGACTTTCCCTGATAGCTCTCGACCCCAAGTTAAAGATCCTCTACACGTTCTCGAATGATCAGCCTTCTGATGAAATGAAGAATAGAAGTGCTCAAGGCATATTGAAGTTCTGGTGTAACATGCTGCAGTCTCCCTTGTACTTTAATCAGATACAAGTCTTCAAGATCGTTGAGACTTAAGTCCGGGAAATCTGCTTCAGAGAACGTGTAGGTTTGCTGATCATGCCTTCTAACTTTGATCTCGGACAGGAAGGTGTAATCATACTTCGTGTCCCCCTTTACAGCTACTACAGCAACAATCCCGAGATCACTTTTGACTGATTCCGGAGATTTCTTGGTCAGTTTGCTTCTATACCAAGTCCTTCATTTCTCAAACCAGTTATAGATTCCCAATTCAGCATCTTGACAAGGGTAAAGAACCAATGCTGGATGATCTTGTTTCTGATCATGAAAAGGCTGCCCAAGAAAGACTTTTCAAGAACCTTCAAGATGACAAGTTAGGTGAAGAGATGGCAAGGAAAATTCAATTAGAACAGGAAGCAGAATTAGCTAGAAAACATGCACCATTTACTACTCCTCTCTCCTCTGAAAGGCAAAAAGCATTGGATGATGCTTCTTTACACTATACTGAAGCTGATTGGATGCATATTCAATCTCAAGTAGCTGCCGATCCTAATCTTGCCAAGGATATTTTCGGGGTTGATTGGAATTCTGCTGACTTTGCTACAACCATGGCTGCAGTCATGAAAAAGAAGAGACAAGCTGCTGCAGAACAGAAGGCAAAAGAGATAAGAGAGAAACCAATGACACAAGCTCAACAACGACATCATATGAGGGTTGTTGTGAAAAATCAAAGCCCTTCTCTTTTTACCACTGGCTGGAGTATGGCTCAGGTTAGGAGCTTTTCTGATGAGGATCTCATTGGTTACTACAACAGGATCATGGACTCAATTCCCAAGTCTGTGCCACATCCTAAACCTGTCTTAGAAGAACCTGCTTCTAAGAAGCTTAAAACTCTTTCTCAGGAAGACACATTTGCCACACCAACACTTCATGATTCAATTCCACAACCTCAAGCTCCCACACCATCTCAGGCTCCATCTAGTCCTTTTGAGGAAAAACCCAAGGTGTCTAATGTTCATATTGATCCTTCTTCTGGTACTTCTACCAGAGGAACAAGGAAGAAGAGTGTTGCTTCAAAGCCTGCTTCTGAGCCTCTAATGGACTTAGAAGATCAAGAACTCATTCAGTTTGATTCAGACAGTGAGTCTGAAGATGATCCTCTTCCCTGGTCTCATATTACTGGATGGGAGATTCTCTATATGCCTTTTGGGGAACTTCATGCCTTGCACAGGATTAATGGTACTACAAAGTACTTTATCTTTCTACGGGAAATTTTACATCTTGTGGATAGACAGGATCTGATGAAACTGTATGGTATGGTTGTTGAGAAGTATACCCTTACTCAGGCCACTGGGATTGGTCTCTTGCTTTGGGGTGACTTGAAAGTTTTGATGGATTCTGGTATAGATGGTGATGGTTATGCAGTATGGACTAATCAACATTCCTGGCACATAAGGAGTTGGAGGTTGTACACTCCTTCTCATGTTCATGTCATGGAAACCCTAACTGGGGAGGTGCTTTATATGTTTGTGGATGTGCATTATCCTCTGTCTGCCCAGCTTATGGAAAGAATACTGAGACATAAGTTAGAAGTACCAAAGACTGCTGTTGGGAATGATTTAACTACAGCTGAGCAATTGGTTGGCTTTCTCAAATCCCAACTTGCTGCTGCTAAACGTTCTGCTTCTTGATGGTATATCTGGCTTATTGTTGTATATTTGTTATTTTTCTTTCTTTCTTTCTTTATTTTCTTAGTTTATTAAAAAAAAACACAAAAAAAACAAACTAGCTATTATATTCTTTCTTTGTATACTAACTTGTATGTTTGAGGAACACCACTTGCAGGTACAGTGTTGGTTCTTGAACCACACAACAAATGGTAATCAACTTACCATGTCTAACAGACAAGGAATAGTTGACTATCCATGAGGGTACGGCTCTGGTGTGATTCTCAAATCCGTTGGAAGCTGTAATAGTTTGCTCAAAACTATAGGGTTCTCAACTCACCCATGTTTCATTACTGAGAGTTGAACGGTTTTCAATTCACCATGGGTTTCCAAAGAATTGGCTAGCCCACAAGTATATGGCTTGTGGTAAAGGCAGTGGAAAACCATATTTGGTATTCAGTTCACCAAAGGTTATCTTCAACCTAAGAATTGACTAGTCCTGAGCAAACGGCTACAGGTAAAGACAACTCAAATCCATTTTTAGTTGATGATTTACTAAAAATCATATGGTTATCAATGTACCATGGTCTTACACACCAAAACATTGGCTACTCCAGTAGTAATGGCTATTGGTAAAGAGATATCACATCCATTAATTTTCAATGATTCACCTCTCACAGGAGTTAACACACCTGGAAGTGATGAGAATAGTATGCAACTTAACAGATTTGATGTACAATATGTCATGGTTGCTGTGAAGAAGATGACCAACTTATGATGAAGTGATTTTCTATTGCTGCTGATATCTAGCAGTTGCTGCTGGAAGTTTGTGGTTCATGCATTTGTTGCTGCTGGTTATCTTTTGATGATGCTGGAATCAATTCTCTACCTCTGGACTTTCAAAGATCTATCTGGAAACTTGAACTTAACCTAGTCAAATTCAAGTATAGGGGAGGATTGTTAGGAATTTTAGAAATATTATTTATTTTCATTCCTGCTGTTAGTATAGTGGTTCCTGCTGGCAGTTATAGAGTTACTGCTGGTGTTGGTTCCTGCTGGTAGTAGAGTCTAGTTCCTGCTGCTAGTTATGGTTTCTGCGGGTAAGAGTAGTTGTTAACCCGTATGTTTAGAATGTTTGTTAGAGTTATTTTAGGAAGAGATAATGTATATCTCTTTACACGTTTTGTAATGGGCTGTATTAGGGTTTCTTGTTCTATAAAAGAAACCTGCAGCTAGGTATTATGTACGATTATATATAGAAAAACATTATCATTAGCAAAATAAAAGATCCATAGAGGATCAAAAGTCTATTAGTTATTCATTCTTCGTTACTCTTGTGTTTAGTTTCCGCATAAGCACAAGTTTATAGTCCAGAGATTCTCAGAGTAGTTTGCTTGTAATTACATAAGCTTTCTACAAGTTCTTAAGGCTCAAAGATCTATCAAGAGGCACGATCCTATAGAGGTTGATAGATGATGAAAGGTTCTCCGTGTGAAATGAAACAAATGCCTTTTGAGAGGCACCTGAGTGGCTTAGAAGGTTAGTGCAGTGCATCACTGGGTCCATGATGACTTTGTTCTTCAATACCGGTGATGCTCAATCAACCAGTAGATTATGTATTGAACCCGGTGTCTGTCCTAAGGTTGATCAATATGGAGGGCTATTTCTTTTCACCTTTTTTCTTTACTTTTCTTTTTAATTCTTCAACCCCTTCTTTCTCCGTACATTTCTTTACACCTTTTTATCATACCTAGGACTTTCTAGTACTAGACTATTGGTATTGTCCTTGGGTAGATCCCTCCGGCTCTGGCGGATCATAGGACGGTTTTTCCTAACCTTAGTCACCTTATAACTTCATGACTATCCTATTATTGCCATACACCAAACTTTTGAAAAATCTCTCAAAGTGTTTATGATTGTGAAAACATATTTTGTTAACACTTTGAGAGTTTTGTGATTTTCAGAAATACTCCCCCTTAACATGTGCTCATAAGTGTTTAAAGTAAATTTGCACATGTTGGTAAAGTCAGCACTTTTAGAATTGATAGATTTTCAATGAATATGACCATTGCGAGACACGCTTACATCACTAGTTAGACTAGCTTGAAGTTATTACCCGTCCAGGTCATATTTAAAGAAAAATCTCTCGAAATCGGTACACTCTACTCAGACACATCCTTTGCGAGACACGCTTACATCACCAGATAAACTGGCTTGAAATTATTACCCGTCCAGGACATGTCTTTTCGACTACTGACTTTTGCTATCGTCAATTCGAGGGTTAATTCTTGAGTCGAGCTCTGGTGAGATTTCAACTTAGATTTACCATATTTTAATCATATCTTTATTCTCCCCCTCAAAAATAGCATACTCATGTTGTTTTTGTTAATCTTTTGATTAAACTATGCTCTTTTTGAGGTTTACGGGAAGAATTTCAAGAACTTTTGGTATGTTGAACAAATATTATGTTTTTCAAATACTCCCGCTTAACAAGGGAATACATGTCCTTATGAGTAGAATTTTGAAAATTTAGAAAATTCTGGTTTAATTCTACTCATAAGTAAGAAGCTTTCGCTTCTTTTGATTAGGATTGAGGCACTGAAGCGTACCTCAGGGTCCTTTCTTTACAGGAACGGGTTGTGCACTGTTATGTGTGCACAAGCCATAGTATAGCAATCACATAAGTAAGAATAATGAATTATAATAATAAATCAAATTCTTATATCATCCTCCTCTTCCGAATGTTGTGAATACAGGATCCGTCCTTTGGAATGTTCTGATCGGGAAGGGTGGATGTCCTCCAACATAGCTTTCCAATCTCCGCATCTGATCTCTGCGGAATAACCTTCTCTCGATCTTCTAGATGAACTGCCTTATTTATCTCAACTGATCACTAGTCCATCTCTTCGTTTTTTTCAACTCTTAATCCCTAACCCGAATAACCAACCCATCTCGGACCTTCTTCAACGTGTCATTGCAGAACTTGTGAATTTCTCTAAACGCCATGAAGCAGTTGATTGTCAAGTCACTTTTGTAGACGAATCCAAAAGTTGGTTTGCTCTTCATAGTGTAATGAGCTTCATTGTTGATGTCCGAAAGATGTAGTAATGGTTCGGTCAAATTCGACTTTCCCTGATAGCTCTCGACCCCAAGTTGAAGATCCTCTACACGTTCTCGAATGATCAGCCTTCTGATGAAATGAAGAATAGAAGTGCTGAAGGCATATTGAAGTTCTGGTGTAAGATGTTGTAGTCTCCCTTGTACTTTAATCAGATACAAGTCTTCAAGATCGTTGAGACTTAAGTCCAGGAAATCTGCTTCAGAGAACGTGTAGGTTTGCTGATCATGCCTTCTAACTTTGATCTCGGACAGGAAGGTGTAATCATACTTCGTGTCCCCCTTTACAGCTACTACAGCAACAATCCTGAGATCACTTTTGACTGATTCCGGAGATTTCTTGGTCAGTTTGCTTCTATACCAAGTCCTTCGTTTCTCGAACCAGTTATAGATTCCCAATTCAGCATCATGATCATATTTACTATCTCGGAAACAAAGAGTGCAGTTGTTGTTTCCTCGATTGCAGGATTCATGTAGCGAGCTGCTAGAATCCAAGTTATGGAAGTAGCGTACTTGGGTTGACACTAAGCTCCATGCATGAGTAATTCCAAGTCATTTTTGAAGAAGAATTGGTATGGGATGGATTGATGATTATGGACTCGGATCACAGGTAGTGGCTTCGTCCAATCGGTGATATATGGTTTGTTCTTGCTATCTGTTCCACCGATCAGAGTGACCACATCAGGGTTGGTCCAGTTGAAGTTCGCAGACATAGCTCGAGCAATATTCTCGAGGTGATACTCGAGCTCTGCTACACTGGAAGAGTTGTCTTTCAGAAGATTGAAAGCATCATTCTTGATACGTCGACGTTCTGTCTTGGTCATCTTCTTGATTTTTTTAGTACGTTTGAGTTGTTGAGTAAACTCAAACGTGCTGTCTTCAACCTTGGAGTTTTCATCGACTTGTATCTGTGCACTTGCCAATTGATGAAAGAATTCGTTCCCTGGCGTATCATCATCATCGAGCCATGAGACCACGTTCGGCCTTTTAGAAGATTTCTTACTTGTCGTAGCCTTGGTCTTTGGTGGTGATTGAGGTTGATCGAATCCGTGCTGAAATTCCATTTCTTCTGTAGCAACGTGCTCATAATAATGCTCAGTTTCTTTAGGAGCAGATTCGGAATCCTTTTGAGGTGGAGAAGTTGTAGTTGTTGTTGTTCCGGTTGGTTCTTTGAATTGAATTCCAGACCCGCCTTCACTTTTGTGTTTCTTTGATTTGGAGTCTGGGTCTTGGTCTTCATCGTCGCGAGGACGTTTACCCTTATCTGCAGCAACCTTGCAATAGTCCATATTAGCACTAATAGCCTCAAAGAGAGCTATTTCAGTAGCAGTTGGGGAGATTATTCCCGATAGTTTAGTGAGAAGTGCAGATTGGAGATCGTAGAATGAATAGTCCATCAGATCCTTTGGTTGAGTTGCAGGGGCAGGAAGAGATGATGATGAAATGTTTTTAATCTTCTCTGTGATGTTGTTGTCGACATACTCTTCAAGTTTTTCTACTTGTTTATCTAGTGGCACAGGCATGAATTGCTTGACGTATTTCTTCGTGTTGTGCTTAGCTTCCTTGAGTAGTCGTTCTTTGATATCATCATCCAGAAATTCATCCATCCGTTGCTTAGTCTCTTGCAACTGTTCCACTTGCTCAGACAATCCTTTGACCATGTTTTGCAATTCAGTTACTTGGTCACTTATTTTGCTGTCTTTCTTTGCTTGAGTAAGTTTGGCTGCTTTCTTCAACATCTTGGCCGTTAGAGATATGACTTCAACTCTTGTGACCCTTGCAATCTTCCTAGTACTCTTGCCCTTAATAATTGCTTTTAACGTTTCTTCAGTTGAAGCTTTTGATGATGATTGAGGTGGTGGTGATTCAGGAGTTTTTACCTTAGGAGAGACTGGAGGAGTTGCTACTTTCGGTGGTGAGACTGGAGGAGTTGATTTCGTTGGTGGTGAATTAGGAGGAGGTGGTGAAGTCTTAGGTGGTGAGGTAGGAGGAGTCAATGTAAGTCGAGGTGGAGTGACTGGTGGTGTTGAGATGTAACGGTCAGCTTCTTTTTCCGCCTCTTCTTGCTCCTTTGCTTTCTTTTCTTCTTCTGTACTCTTTTCTAAATCTGCCTTGTATTGTGCTTCTAGTTCGTTGGCAGCTTTAGTTGTTTCCTCCCCAATAACCTGTTCTTCTTCTTCAGATTCAGTCCAATCAATGGGCTCATCATGTTGTTGTTCCTCATTGCCTTCATCCAAAGTCTGATCTTTCATTTCCTCATCAGTCTGTGTCTGTTTTTCCATGTCGGGTTGATTAACCGAGCTTGGTGGTGGAGGAATGGCAGACTCAGCCCTCTCGGGTTGATTAACTATATCAGGCTGAGCTGTGGTTGTAGCAGTTCCAGACCCTCCGGGTTGATTAACCGGATGGGTTAGAACTACTTATTGGACGGTTCCGGATCCTACAGCTCCCTTAGCCATCTCCATTTTCTTCATTTCTTCTACCCTTAGTTTGGCCCTTCTGGCTTCATCTTCTTTGAGTGACTTCTTGCTAGCTTCCATTGCTTTAATTGTATTAATATCAACTTGCAAGTGAGCTGCTTCCACATTCATCTGAACAGGTACTTCTTCTTCTGATTCAGCCTCTTCTGAGTCAGTTTCTTTTTCGGCCTAAACACCACCTTCTTCTACTTTAGGCTTAGGAGTAATTTTTACTCTTCTTTTGATGATGTTGGGGAAGGAAGGTTTTGGTGGTCGCTTGGCAGCACTTGAGGCACTCACAGTTTTACTGCTTCCTTTAGAATGAGTCTTTGTAGATCCCGTTTGTTCCCCAAGTTTTGCAAACCCGACTTGACCTTTGCTGTATGCACTGTCATAATCTTTGTAAGCCTGGGTCTTCTTCACATATTTGGTTAACAGCCCCTCAGGTAATCTTGCCCCTTGTTTGTGTGAGCTGTCTTTGGGGAAGTATATTGAATTGACAGTCTTATCCATCCTTAACACGTGTAATTCTCTGTCTTCAGGTCTTGGTGAGATGTCTGGGTTCTCATCAATTAGGAGACTTATCAGCATTTTGGTGTATCGGACAAACGGGATTCTGGTTAATTGTTTTTGGCTTTGACTCTGAATTTGATACACGAGATCTTCCCAGATGAGTTCAGCATAGTCTATTTGTCTTTGATAGACTATGCCCCAGAAGAGTTGAGCATGTGACAATCTCGGGTGTTCATGTCCACTATCTCTTCCTGAGACAGAACGAACCAAAATATAATAAATGGTTCTCAATGGAAGTGGAATGCTTTTAGCGTTGACTCTGGAGATGGTTGTGAGTGGAAGGTCGGGTTGTTCATCATAACCAATGTCGAGGAGGAAATTGAGAGTTTCATCCTCTGTGGGTGTGGGCCAATATTGGTTAGCTGGTTCTGGTGGTTCAAGTAGTGATAGGGCTTTACGAAGGTGTGTGGGAGTGACTTTGACTTGTTTACGATCCAAAGTGCATGTGAAGAATCATTTATCATCATCTAACTATATTGTGGGCCACATCTGATGAATGTATAATTCTGGGATGTTGTCTGAATTTTCCAATATGGATTTGCACTTGTGTCTCTTGAGAATCTCAATGGCAATTTGGCAACTAGGCTCAGCACACTTGATTTCATCAAATACAACCCTTGCATTGTTGTTTCCATATTTTTCCTTGAAGCCTTGTGGAAAAACTTCCTCTTTGGTAAGCATTGGTAGTGGTTGTTGTGTTGTTGCAGTCATTTTGAAGTATCTGAAACATCATTAGACACCAATTTGTAGGATACATGTGTGTTAGTATTAGTTAAACCTTTTGATTCACATGAAATCCTTTAATTACTTATCATGATCTTACAAGTTGATATATGACCATGACAATCTCTTTAGAAATAACAAATCCTAAGGGAATTGATAAATTCTTTAGAATCTGACAATTCCTATAGAATTGCACAATTTCGTGAGAAATTGACAATTGCGAAAGAAATTTTCATTTGCGAAGAAATTGACAATTGCGAAAGAAATTTTCAATTGCGAAAGAAATTTTCATTTGCGAAAGAAATTGTCATTTGCGAAAGAAATTGACAATTGCGAAAGAAATTTTCATTTGCGAAAGAAATTGTCATTTGCGATAGGAATTGTCAAATGCGAAAGAAATGGCATTTGCGAAACCATTGACAATTGCGAAAGCAATGACAATTGCGAAAGCAATGATAATTGCGAAAGCAATTTCAATTTCAAAAATTTCTTATACAAGAAATTTCGATAACTTTTGAAAGCAATTGCAATTCATCGAAACTTGATTTTTGTTTTTCATGCTTGTTTCAATGGAATCCTATGATGTTTCTAAGTTATCTGACCAAGTTATAACAACTTTTAACCACAAAATCTCATGATTCAAACTGAACGTGTTCATGTATTCTTCTTAAACCCTACTGACCAATTTCACACTTGTGATGTTTCTGGGTTCAATTCAAGGTTACAAACATTCAATTCAAGGCCTAACAACAATATTTCAATGCATTAATTACACCAATACACTCGCAAACGTTTTTCCCCAATTTGTTTGCTTAAACCCTAATTCAAGAACATTCATATTTGGAATTCCTGGGTCTAATTAAGCATACATACACAGTTTACAAACATATTCAACACATAAACGCACCAACGAATACATCATAAACGCTCAGAATAATCTCTCTAAAATTACGCATGAACCCTAGATCTAAAACAATCATTTGTGGCAAATTGAACCGTTGGATCTTTAAATCCTTCATAACCATTGCATAAGATCATATTTTAAACATTAAATCACTCACAAATTCGATAGATCTTGAACGGATTTAGTGGATTGATTCTAGCCGTAGATGTGGTGGTTGAGTGTATTTACTGCTTATGGTGAATATGTCAGATGAATTGAATGTATGTATTAACTGCGGTCAGATTTTTCCTTTTTTATGTGACTTTTATTATCATTGCCACTTTAACACCATTAGTCCCTAAACCTTGTAATTTTATCCTTAAAGTCCTACCAAAGCTAACTCTAAGTATTTAACTTAGCAATATTGATCCTCACAAACAACTTTGAAGAAACCATGCAAGTAGAAGATTAAGAAAAACTTTAGAATGTGGTGTCTCCCCCTCAACACTTGTTTAAAAATAATTGTTGACATATTAAAATGAACAAAGTGTTGGATAAGGTTTTGTACTTTCATTTTTTTTTAATTGAATATTTTTGTGTTTTTCATTAAATATTTACAGAGATAGAATTGATGTTTGACTCGGTTAATTATTTTTGAGAAAGTTTTCCAAATCATTTGGAGTCAAACATCTCATACCAATCTGGTGAACTAGTTCGACAAATCTTGCATGAGGCAAGGCTTTGGTGAACAGATCCGCCAATTGGTGTTCAGTTCCCACAAAATATAATTCAACGGTACCCATTTCCACATGCTCCTTGATGAAATGATAGTGGAGAGCAATATGCTTGGATTTGTAATGTTGGACTGTGTTGCATGAAATGGCAATGGCACTCTTGGAGTCGCAGTACATCGGAATCTTGTTGAACACATATCCGTAGTCCATCAGCTGAGATCTCATCCAAATGATTTGAGCACAGCATGCTGACATGGCGACGTATTTTGATTCTGTAGACGACAATGATGTACAATCCTGTTTCTTTGACTGCCAAGATACCAGCTTGTCACCTAGAAACTGAACTCCCCTAATGTACTTTTCCTCATATATCTGATGTACTTTTCCTGGGCATATTTGGACTGACTTAGGAATATACCACGGGGTGATTGATGAACTTGCAGTCCTAAGAAGAACTTTAGTTCACCCATCATGGACATCACAAAGTTTTGTTTCATTAATTTTGCAAAAGCGTTTGAATATTTTTTATGGGTAGATCCAAAAATAATATCATCCACATATATTTGTACAATGAGAATATCCTCCCGTGTGTCTGTATAAATAAAGTCGGGTCAATGGAACCTTTAGTGAAATGATTAGCAAGTAGAAATGCAGACAATTTATCGTACCATGCCCTCGGGGCTTGTTTAAGGCCGTAAAGGGCTTTCTTTAGCCGATAAACATGATTCGGATGTTCTGGGTCGACGAAGCCGTCTGGTTGTGTGACGTACACTTCTTCACGGAGTTGTCCATTGAGAAATGCCGTCTTCACGTCCATTTGGTAGACAGTGATATTTTTGTGAGCTGCGTACGCCAGGAACATTCGAACAGCCTCAAGCCTTGCTACTGGTGCAAAAGATTCCTCAAATTCGATTCCTTCTTCTTGGCTGAATCCTTTGGCTACCAACCGGGACTTGTTACGAATTACCGTACCATCTGCATCTAACTTATTCTTCCAAATCCATTTTAGTCCGACGACATAAACCCCATATGGTCTCTCTACCAATTCCCATACTTCCAACCTTTTGAACTGATCCAATTCTTCTTGCATAGATTTAATCCAGTTGTCGTAGGTAAGGGCTTCTTTAATGTTTTTGGGTTCGGATTGACAAACGGTGAGTGAATAAATGCAAGTTTCACCGTCTGAGTGGAGTCGTTGTCGTGTCATAACTGGGTTTTCTGGGTTGCCAATGACATTTACTAAGGGGTGTTCCTTTGTCCATTTGTGAGTGGATGGGTAATGTTGATAATTATGGTGCAGATTTGACGGTTCCAAATAGCTCGTGGATGATTCTCCAATGTCTGGAATGTTGGGGGCTGGAGCAAATGGGTTAAAGAAGGCGTTTCCATCATAGTCTGCTGGTAAGGGAACTTCAAAAGAATTGAGAGGGGGATCTTCAGCTGCAGGTGTGGAATTGGAAGTTGTTTGATCTACTGATGATGATGTTTCTGGTTGAGGTGCATCTTCAGCAACTGCTGTGATAGTAGTTGCGGTTGTATCAGGTGCTTGATTGTTTATGGTTTGTTCAGCGGAACTGGTGGATACATCAGAGGCACGATGATGAACTCAAATAAGTACATTTTATTATCATCATTTATCCTAATTATTTGATTTTTTTTATTATATTATTTATGAGAATCGATGCATTTACGTTTACTTTAGTGATTCTCAGGTTAAAACAAGCATTTGATGAAACTTGGCAATTTCGGACTAATAACGGAGCAAAACAAGCAAGATGTCAAAAGTCTGCTGGAGCTCAGAAGATGCGCCGTATCTCTCTCAATAGATACGACGCATTACCTCAAGTCTCAAGATTTCATCAGTTACGACCCAAGATACATGCGCCGCATACACAGAACAAGATACGCCGCATCTAAAGCGGTGTACAAATATTCCTGAATATATTATTCTTGGACCCCACGCGAAGTAAAGTAGATGCGCCGCATCTTCTTATTACATGCGCCGCATCTACCCCTCAGACAGAAACTATAAATACCCCAAGTCAGACGAATTTAAAAAGGTGGAATACCCAAAACCGAACAGAAGAACCCTAAGGGGCCGAATTCAGTCGAAGAAGCAACACAAGACACACCCTAAACAGAGATATTAGAGCTGTAAGAAGGTCCTGCATGTATTCAATTCATTAAGTAGTTTTGTTTTATTGTAATAGTACGCCTTAATTCATCAGGATTAATGGCCGGTAGTATGTGAGTGCGCAAAATCATATGCCCGCCTTAAAATTGTTTTCCCATCAATTAAAGTTTATATGTTTGATGTCTTTGGTGAATTTATATTAGTGCATTGATAACCTCTGTGTCTAGCTGAGCACTGCATGGGCTGCCATACCCCTTCCTCGCCTATTTATCTAGTCTCTAGTAGATAGGATAGACTTAAGTGATCATTAGGAGTTTACTCGCCGATGTAATGAAACCAACGAGAAAGTACTAAACAATATACACTTCATATAAAACTAGCAATAAAACAAGTGACAAGCTACTTAATTATCAGGACAGGTCTTCTTACAGTCTCTATTATCTATCTGTGTACGTGTTTGCTATTCGCTGATTCGCGCTCATTAGTTTAATTTACTGTTTAATCAACCAAAACGTGCTAGTCTCTCAGACTAAACCCCCTTGCGTTATATTAGACTGTAAAGCTAACTTAGGATATTAAAATACTGATTAGAATAACTAGATAATACGTTCCACTCTTAGTGATCGACATTCTACTTACCATTATATTCATACTGACCGGGTACACTGCTCGTTAAGTGTGTGTGTTATTGATAAGTCGGCTAAATATAAATTTAAAACTTGAGTAGGCATTAATACTGCTAAACCGCAACGACATACACAGCGCATCAAGTTTTTGGCGCCGCTGCCGGGGAGTGAATTGTTATTTTCTGTTAATTTGATTAGTATTTTAATTAGGTTTTTAGTGTAATTGATTTTAACCACTAACCTTGTTGTGTATTAGATAGATTGCATTGTATTATTTGCATATTTTCTGTTTTTGTGTGCTTTTATTTGTTTTTGTGTGTTTTTATTTGTTTTTATTTTTATTTTTTATTTTCTTTGTATTCTGCTGTCGTTGTATTGTGCAGACGTAAACGATACGGCGCATCTGTTTTCATAGATACGGCGTATTGCGTTTAATTTTTAAAATACAACGCGTTTAATAAATTCGAATACGACGCATCTTTCCCCAAGATACGGCGTATTCTGTTTTTAATAAGAAAATTTTTCTAAACCCTAACGCCATACGACGCATCTGTTTTTACAGATACGGCGTATTTAATATTTAAATTAAAAACAGTTTTCGAATTATTAAACAGATACGACGCATCGGTATTTACCGATACGGCGCATCTACTGAATCAAAAATCTTATATTTTGAAACGTAACGAAAATACGGCGCATTAGCTTTTGCTAATACGACGCATTTAATTTTATTAATTATCAAAGATTTTTGAATATCTAAAAAACTGATACGGCGCATTCGAATTCAAAAGCGGCGTATCTGCTTTCTGAATAAAAGACTGATTTAATTTTAACGTGACAAGATACGGCGTATCCATCTTTCTGGATACGGCGCATCGCCTGCAGACATCAGTAACTTTTATTTTCCGTATTCCATCTTCAGTTTTTAACTTTCTGATTTTATGATTTCTTGAACATATCCTACTGATGATTTTGTGATGGTTTCAGGAAGTGCATGACCAGGAGTTCAACAAAGAACTTGATTAAACCTTTCGAAGATCCTGAACGGGCCTTTCATTCGCTTAAAAGGCTTTTTAACACAAAAAGCTTTGATACTTCAAGTTCATTCGAGCTTGATTACTTTTCTGAAGAGAACAATCAAGAAGAAACAGAAACAATGGCTGAGGAAACTACTATGGAGGAATACATGAACAAAACCCGTACTGATTACAGTTCAGGAGTTGCTAGACCTAAGTTTGATGACAAATCAAGGTTTGAGTTGAAGGGTCAGTTTCTCAAGGAGCTAAGAGAGAATGCTTTCAGTGGGACAGAAAATGAAGATGCTAATGAACATGTTGAAAAAGTCCTCGAGATTGCGGATTTGTTTACTACAGAGGGAGTCTCTGACGATCAACTTATGCTAAGAATCTTTCCAATCTCGCTTACTGGAGCCGCTAATAAGTGGCTAAGGAGTGAACCTGCTAGTTCAATCACAACATGGGAAGATTTGAAGAGCAAATTCCTGAAAAGATATTGTCCACCTGCTAAAACTGCTAAAAAGATGGAGGCTATCAACAGTTTCAAGCAAGAGCATGATGAGACTCTTTATCAAGCCTGGGAACGATTTAAGGACTTATTGATGAAATGCCCTCAACATTACCTAAGCGCAATGCAGGAGATAATATTGTTCTATCAAGGATTGGACGTGCCTACTAGACAAATCTTGGATGCTAAGGGAGCTGTACCTCAAATGAGTGCAGCAAATGCTAGAAAAGCTATCCAAGAAGCTGCTGATCACTCTCAAAAATGGCACGACGGGACCTCTACTAGATCTAAGAGCAGCACTAATTTTGACGGGTTTGCTGCAATTCAAGCACAATTGGATAAAATTAGTAGAGAGATGAAGAAGCGTGATGAAAAGGTTTATGCTGCCCAAGTTGGATGTGAAAAATGCGAAGGACCTCACTACACTAAAGATTGCCCTAAAACGAATGAGAGTGAGACTTTTGAAGAAGCATACTACACACAATTTGGACAACCATTCCAACCTTCTGGGAGATTTAGGGAAGCTGCTCCGGGATACTATCAGAAGAACAACTATAATCCCACTTATCAAGAAAGAAGGCAGACTTTGGATGACACTTTGAAGCAAATTATGGCCGATGCTGCTAAAAGACATGAAGAGAACACCGCCATGATCAAATAAATCCGAGCCTCAACGGACACTACAACAAGAAATCAAGGAGCTTCGATCAAGGCATTGGAACAACAAATCGGGCAGATGAGCAAGGTTCTTCAAGAAAGGGGACACGGAGGTTTACCTAGCTCGACTGAAACAAACCCGAGAGATCATGTCAAGGCCATAAGCACTACTGAAGAAGCAAAGCCTATTACACCTTTTCCTAGAAGATTGATGAATGGTGATGATGCTGCAAAGCCCAAATTTTTCTTTAACTCTTCAATCAGTTTAAGAAGGTTGCTCAAAGAGAAGGCAAAGATTGAAGAAGGGATCAAGGCTACAATGAAAGAAGAGAGCTCTGCAACCGACTTGCACGCCTTGCCTCATAAAGAAAGAGACCCAGGAAGTTTTACTTTACCTTGTTCAATTAATGACATGTCTTTCAATAATGCATTAGCTGACTTAGGAGCTAGCGTTAGTGTTATGCCCCTCAAGACATTCACTACCCTAGGACTAGGAAAATTAGCACCAACTAAGCTGCTTATTGAATTAGCTGATAAAACGGTAAAACAACCTGTAGGGATTGCTGAAAATGTGCTAGTTAAGATTGAGAAGTTTGTTTTCCCCGTAGACTTTGTTATATTGGATATGCCCGAGGATGTTAAAATTCCTATAATCCTTGGAAGACCTTTTTTGTCTACCGCCCATGCTAAGATTGATGTGTTTAAAAGAAAAATCTCATTAAAGGTAGGGAACGATAAACTAGTCTATAAGTGCCAAAATCCTACTAAGAGCATAATTAGAGGAGTCTATGTGCTAGGATTAAGGGAACGTATGGACCTCGATCTAGAAGCTAGACTTATGGGTGAAACATTGATTCAAAACAACTCAACTAATCCTAATCATGAGAACCTCGAGGAATTTATTGACCTCAATGTACCTATTGAACTTAGGAACGATATTGTTAATGATTCTGATGATGAGTGGTATGATTGTGTAGTGATAAACAAAAGAAGGAGAATAGTTGAGAATACTAAGTTGAATGATGATATGTTTATTGAATTACCACCCTACCTTGCATATTTATGTCTTTATAATAATAAGAATTGCCCGTCTATTGTTTTGTCATCTCTGCCCAAAAGGGACAGAACTTTATTTATACAGATATTAAAGACGAATGGCGTGGACATTAAGGACGAGCAAGGAATATGCAATATTACTAGATTGGCGATGAGGGAGCGCGACGCTTGCGACTCTTTCAATGATCGCTATTAAGGAGCTGAACGTGAGTCTAACTTGAAGACTCTGGAATAAAGAGAAGTGCTGACCGGGAGACAACCCGGAAGATTTATCTTTTATTTTGTTTTCTGTCGAGTCTGTCAGACCTGCAGAAGATACGGCGCATCTCAATCCTGAGATGCGACGCATCTCCTGTACTGGTCATATCCGTACTTTATTTTATTTTTCTGCATTTTTTAATTTTGACTTTAAAACTTTCTGTCAGTTTATTTAATGCGGCGCATCCCTGGTTAAGGATGCGACGCATCTTTTATTCTGATTCGTATTTATTCCAGGCTCGATACGGCGTATCCTTTCCCATTGGATACGGCGTATCGACTGACCTGATGATTTTTCAATTTTATTTTTATATTTTTATTTTACTAACTACTAATGTATTATGCAAGTTTGAACTTCTTAACTCAGGTGTGTTCTAGTCTTGATGGTATTATAGATTCCTGCGGTTATTGTGGATACATGATCTTTGAAGCTTAAAAGTTTTCATCCACAAGAACGATGATTTTTGCTCTTACCCGAATAATGGAGAATCATTCCGAGCAAATCTCAGGGGAGTTTTTCTGTTCTAATTCTTTTTATTTTCCAATTATTAACCTTAGACAAGAACAACGAGGACGTTGTTCAACATAAGTGGGGGGATAGGAGAATTAGAACACTTACTTGTCCTAAAACTTTTTCAAAATATGCTAAATTGCGCTTAATATATCAAAATTTAAAATTTTTAGCATGTTTTTGTTTAAGGTCTAAATTACATATCCGCACACATAACTCTATTTTTTCTAAATATTAAAACTTTAGTGTGCCGGCAATGACTTGTAAACTTTAGAACTTGGCTTGTATACTATTCGAGACCACCATAATAAGTATTATTTTTATAATTGGAATGACTTGTCTAAATTGGTAAATTTCTAGGATTTCACCCAAAAAGCCTATTATATGTTTTGTGATATTAACTAGCTACATTGGTTAGTTAACCCCCGTATAAACCCTTTTGTTACTCTCATTTTTAGAGTAAGATACCCCTAGAATAACACTCAGAGCCATTCCTTTCGTTTCTTACACCTTTGTTATAATGTTTCGTTACACCTTTACACCTTAGCCTACCCTGTAGATTAAAATCCGTGGTTGATTGCTTTAGGCAAAGTGTGTTTCCTTACATTACCTGTGTTCGCGTGCGTAATTCATTATCTATGGTTAGGTCGGGAAATTGCACAATGCAATTGGAGTGAAAGTAGATATTGTATATTTTGAGTCTTGTTTTTCGTGTGTTTACTACTTTCACTATTACCGTTATTTCTGAAGTCATGAAAAGTATGGAAAAATTATCCAGAGTTATTGTTTTAGTGATGTAGTGAAATTTTACACATCTATGTTTATGTTAGTAGTTAAAAAAAAAAAAAAAAAAAAAAAAAAAAAAAAAAAAAAAAAAAAAAATCGAAAAAATAAGGAAAGAAAAAGAAAGAGAAAAAGTTGGAATTTGTTTTAACCAACTTATGTAAAGTTTTGTATTAAGTGGGAGATATCACCACTATTTGTTGTTGTATATTATATTTATGGATTGAGTGGGAGTTGGCCGTTATGGAACGCCAACTAAGGTTATTCTTTGATAAAGACTTTGTTGAGTATAATTCGTGTCTACCTAAAGCGTGTGTTTCAAGTGTTAAAGCGTGAGTTATTCAGTGATATGAGTCTTATTCATGGGATGGTTGGGAAAGTGATTAACCACATCTAGGATTTTAATTTATCTGTTTTGTTTATTTTTTATTTTACACCAATTTATATCCCAAATGTTATCCATACCCTATATCATTCTCCATCTAAACCTTTGATTTATTGAAATTAGGGATTTGAGCAATCTTAAGTATCGTAGTCGTGGATTCGGCTATGTATTTATGATTTTGTCGCCCTTTTTGATATAATATTATTGGTAAAGATTAGTTGGTCCTATCTTTAGCCTATTCGAGTTAAGGATTTGAGCAATTGCAAGTATCGTGGTCGTGGATTCGGTCATGTATTTGTGATTTTGTCGCCTTTTCTTGAATTTGAGATCGATAGAGATTGAAAAGAATGATCAACCCTTAACCAATAAGCCCTTTTACCGCTTTAGACTTGTTATTCCTTAGCTTTAGTGGGGGAGATGTGTATACTTGCCAAGCCTATGATAGAATATTCGTCACGACTGAGCAACTAAACGATTTAGAATTGTTTTACATTGAAAATTATTTTGGTTTCTACTTCGTTAAGTGTTTGGTTGTGTGATTATGACAAAAACGAATACATGCTTAACTATAAAAATAAATCCTAATATCTTTTAGGATACATTTTCGTTTGATTAACTCTATGGTTTACTTGGGGACAAGTAAAGTTCAAGTGGGGGGATATTTGATGAACTCAAATAAGTACATTTTATTATCATCATTTATCCTAATTATTTGATTTGTTTTATTATATTATTTATGAGAATCGATGCATTTACGTTTACTTTAGTGATTCTCAGGTTAAAACAAGCATTTGATGAAACTTGGCAATTTCGGACTAATAACGGAGCAAAACAAGCAAGATGTCAAAAGTCTGCTGGAGCTCAGAAGATGCGCCGTATCTCTCTCAATAGATACGACGCATTACCTCAAGTCTCAAGATTTCATCAGTTACGATCCAAGATACATGCGCCGCATACATAGAACAAGATACGCCGCATCTAAAGGCGGTGTACGAATATTCCTGAATATATTATTCTTGGACCCCACGCGAAGTAAAGTAGATGCGCCGCATCTTCTTATTACATGCGCCGCATCTACCCCTCAGACAGAAACTATAAATACCCCAAGTCAGACGAATTTAAAAAGGTGGAATACCCAAAACCGAACAGAAGAACCCTAAGGGGCCGAATTCAGTCGAAGAAGCAACACAAGACACACCCTAAACAGAGATATTAGAGCTGTAAGAAGGTCTTGCATGTATTCAATTCATTAAGTAGTTTTGTTTTATTGTAATAGTACGCTTTAATTCATCAGGATTAATGGCCGGTAGTATGTGAGTGCGCAAAATCATATGCCCGCCTTAAAATTGTTTTCCCATCAATTAAAGTTTATATGTTTGATGTCTTTGGTGAATTTATATTAGTGCATTGATAACCTCTGTGTCTAGCTGAGCACTGCATGGGCTGCCATACCCCTTCCTCGCCTATTTATCTAGTCTCTAGTAGATAGGATAGAATTAAGTGATCATTAGGAGTTTACTCGCCGATGTAATGAAACCAACGAGAAAGTACTAAACAATATACACTTCATATAAAACTAGCAATAAAACAAGTGACAAGCTACTTAATTATCAGGACAGGTCTTCTTACAGTCTCTATTATCTATCTGTGTACGTGTTTGCTATTCGCTGATTCGCGCTCATTAGTTTAATTTACTGTTTAATCAACCAAAACGTGCTAGTCTCTCAGACTAAACCCCCTTGCGTTAGATTAGACTGTAAAGCTAACTTAGGATACTAAAATACTGATTAGAATAACTAGATAATACGTTCCACTCTTAGTGATCGACACTCTACTTACCATTATATTCATACTGACCGGGTACACTGCTCGTTAAGTGTGTGTGTTATTGATAAGTCGGCTAAATATAAATTTAAAACTTGAGTAGGCATTAATACTGCTAAACCGCAACGACATACACAGCGCATCACACGACTAATTAAGGTGTCATCAAATAGGGGAGCAAACAGATCTTCTAAGTCTTTGCGGTTAAACGGTAATGTTGCAGCTGAATGAACAGGGAAGTTGAGACGGTTGTGTTCGGGTTCTAAGCTGTTTTCCTCAGAAGCCATCTCTGTGAGTTCATCAAAATTAGCATGTATGGTCTCCTGAATTTCTCTGGTACGACGGTTCCAAATTCTGAATCCTTTCGAATTTTCCCAATACCCGACAAAAATTCCTATATCCGCTTTGGCTTTGAGTTTTCCAAGGTCATCACGATCATTCTTTGGATAACAAAGAGCTCCAAAGTTATGGAAGTAATTTATATTCGGTTTTCTACGGTGAACAATCTCATATGGTGTTTTCGTGTGCCTCTTGGTGATCATACATCTGTTTTGGGTGTAGCAGGCAGTTGAAACGGCTTCAGCCCAAAGATAGTCCGATAATTGAGCATTGATCAACATTGTCCTTGCGGCTTCCACTAAAGTCCGGTTTCGTCTTTCGACCACTCCGTTCTGTTCAGGGCTACGTGCAATGGATGTTTGATGTTCAATACCCGCTTTCTCATAAAATTCCCTAAGGGTTTGATTCTTGAATTCTGTTCCATTGTCTGTGCGAATTTTACGTACGGTATTTCGGAGCTGAACTTGAATCTTTGTGAGAAAGGTGATAATCATCTGAGGAGCTTGATCTTTACTGCGAAGAAAGTAAGCCCAAGTCCATCTTGAAAAGTCATCTACGATTACCAAAATATACCGTTTCCCGTTGATGGTTTGAACACGCATAGGGCCACAAAGATCCATATGGAGAAGTTGAAGTACGTGATTTGTACTGTGCTTAACTTTTGGAGGAAAGTGAGCACGATGACTCTTCCCTTGTTCACAAGCGGAACATAAGTGATCTTTGGCGTATCTGAATTTAGGAAGACCATCGACCAACTTTTTACGAGCAAGCTTGGTCATAGTTTTGAAGTTCAGGTGAGACATTCGTTTGTGCCATAGCCAAGCTTTTATGGGATGTGCCTTGGAGAGTAAGTATATGGGAGAGGAACCTGTCATGCCTTCGAAGGAGATGGTATAAAGACTGGTGCCACATTTTCCTTTCATCAGGTCATTCCCTTGAAGATCTCTAATGAAACAGGTTTTCTCTCTGAATGCCACTTCTAAGTCACCATCACAAAACTGTCCGACTGAGAAAAGATTGTGACCAAGGCCTTCAACGTAATATACCCTACTAATTTCAATGTTCCCGTTGACGTAATCACCATAACCCATGATAGGAGCGAAATGATCATTCCCGAATCTGACCGTTCCAATGAACTTTGCGACAAAGTTTACGAGAAGCTTCAAGTTGCCGGTCATATGTCGAGAACACCCGCTATCAACAATCCAGAGAACAATTTGAATCACCTGCAGCACAAGGAGTTGACACGGATGGGAAATTGGTAACGGTGGATCCCGTTGAGTTAGTAACACATGATTTAATCATTTTTGGTACCCATTTAAAGCTAGGTGTGTATTGTAACCAACGCTGCCACGTCTAACTGGTATGTGCTTTCTTCCTAGTGAATTCACTTGGTGATCGGTTTGTCCTAGGTGCAACAATGGTGTGGTCAACATTTGTTTTAGAAACTACTGCTGGCGGTTTCCCTAAAATGGACTAGCAGCGGTCGTGGGCCTTAAGAAATTTCCATTAGTACGTTTCTTTCTTCTGGATAAAAAGGTTTTAGCTACACAGTTAGCATGATTACTAGATAATATACTAGCATGACAAAATACACATGAAGCACCAACCATAACATCAGTCATCACATTTAAAGATTCAGCATTCATTACATCATTTTTAGAATTACACTTAGACAAGCTGGATTCTACGTTTGACATAACATGCGTCTTATTCAAACTACTAGCATTAACTTCTACTTCTTCATTCTTAGATAAGCCACTCTTAGGTTGCCAGACTCTATCCCTCTTTTGACTCTTGGTGGTCTTTGAGCTGCTAGCCTTAGAGTTGTTTCCTAATCTTGTGGAAGTTGAAGTACTTGCATTAGGGATTTGTGATGATGCTTTCTTAGGTGCCTTATCAACTTTGTATATTCCTGGGGTAATCACATTTGTTTGTGCAGATTTCCCTTTTTCCAAAACTTTGAGTTTCACTTTCAAATCAACAATGATGTACTTGAGGTCTTGATTTTTTGAATCCAAAATTCTATTTAAACGGACAGTGTCATTTCTGTTTTGGCAAAGTTCATCAATTTCCTTTTCATATTGAAACAGTTGATGTCTTAAGACAGCAATTTCGTTATTATTCAGAAATTCAGATGCATGACTATTTTGAAATGACAAAGACGCTTTTTGATGTTGTAACTCTAACACAAATTCAGTACTTTGATTCTGAAACCATTCCAATCTTTTGTTAAGTTTGAAAATTTCATTTGCACATGTGGTTTCCACATCATTATTGATTTGTCTAAGACTCTCATTCTCTCTTAACAAATTATCAATATCAACTTGTAACATCTCAACATTATCAGCATGATCATTAACAAGCAGTTCATTGCATGACAGATATATGGAATTCATAATCACAGAGATCACATCAGAACACAAAACATTTTCCAAGAGTCGATCAACATCTTTTTCCACAGCTTTCTTTTGACATTTTTGTTTTGCAATTTTGTTATCTTTTTCTTTGAAAATACTCATCATTGATGCAACTTCTGTTTGCAGTTCCTGTTCCCACTGTGTGGCACAAAGTCGCAAGTGTTTGACATGTGGCAAAAATTGCTTTTGGAAAATTTCTCTCTTTTCTTTCTCATAAGGAGAGAGAAAAGTAGAGACTTTTATTTCTGAGTTATGTTCAATTGCATCTTCCAAAAATTTGATGTCATCTGAAAAGGTTTTAAAATATCTGAGGATACGACATTGTTCTGGCATTTTTGCTTTTTCACAGTGATTGGGTAAAGGGCCATTGACTTGTGCGACAGTGGTTACTTGACCAGCTTCAAAAGAAACATTTATTTCAGTTAATGACAAAGGTTGTTCTGATTTATCTCTTTGAGATACAAAAGTTTCCCTAATATGAGGTGTTCGTGAATAATCATATGGCATGTTATAAAAGACACAACTCAATTTAGATCGACTCTCGTCCTCATGTTCCTGTTCTTCCGAATTATCATACACAACAACACGCTGGAAAGTTTCATCAAACAAGTATTCTGCACTGTACAATTTAGGATTTTCCCTGAGTGCCTTTTGTAAAAAACGTGGTTGATCATTTCCAATTGCAAATCCAAATCCTTTAGGATTTGGTTTCACTGTTAATTTTTGAATTGTCGTTACAGATTCACCCGTTTTATACACAACGTTTTGAAACTCTTTGAGTTTGGATTCCAACGTAACAATTTCCTCAAGATATAAGTTAACACGTTTCCTTGTGGTTTGTTTTTCTTGAATAAGAACATTTTGACATGTTGAAAACTCTGTTTTAGTCTTTGAAAGCTCAGAATTTAAAATGTCAAATTGTTTTTTTTAAATTCAAGTTGCTCTTGTTCTTTTTGAGAAATCAAATCATTTTTAGAAACAGCTAACTCACGAACTTGATGTTCTAATTCTTTTACATGTACGTATGACTGTTGGAATGCAACCTCAAATCCTTTCTCACGTTTTTCTTGATTTTCATATTTTGAAAGCTGCATTTTGTAGCACTCAATGTCCTTCGTTAACAGTGCAATTTTGGATTTTAAGTTTTGATTTATATCATTGCATTTATCAATTTGTGACTTTTGAGCATCTAATTGTGTTTGGGTGGTCAACAACAAGGTCATAAGCTCTGGATCTTGATCATGCTTAAGATCATCTTGTTCAACTTGATCATGATTGTCATCATCAAACTGATCATCAAATGAAACAACGGTGTTATCATCATCAAATGTAACAACGGTATTTATTTGATCATCATCTTGAGATGGTAATGATGAGTCATTTTGAACAATATTTTCTTGTGCAAATGAAGATGCAGAGGGTGAAGCAATTTCATGAATAAGACATTCACTTTCAAGTACCTGAGATAAGCCATCGGTGTCATAAACCGGGCCTGTCTCACTCATATTCATCTCCTGCATGTTGGCCATTAACATAACTGCTGCATTTGCTTCCAGATCCTCCATTTCATCATCTGAGTATGCATTAGCCATAAAACTTTGCTCCTTCTCTGTCAAATTTCCACCCTTTTCGTCTTTAAGTGCCATGAGAAGAGCTTCTTTATGATATGCACTACCCATTGTGCCAGGCTTGGGGCATGCATTAGCCATGTGTCCAGTTCCACCACAATTGTAGCAAGTGATTGACGTGTTTGCAATCCCTCTGGTTTCAGTTCCAGCATTTTGAGTTCTCCTTTGTGCATTTCCCATGTTGTTTCTACTACCCCCTGCTGTGTTAAACCTCTGTCCTCCTGAATTAAACCTTCGACCACTCGAGTTCCCCATGTAGTTTCCCGACCCAAATCTCCCAGAAGACCTATTCTGAATTTCAACCCTTCCATCATTAACCACTGCTTGATTCCTTATGTTTGATGAAGATAGTAAACGATTGTTGGATTTGTTTGAGAATTTGCTAAAGGCACGAGCAATCAATGCAAATCCCTCGTTTAAAGAGTTAAAGGCATCATCTTCATCGTCGTCAATGTTAGAGTACAAACCATAATCAGTGTTGTTATATGAGGTGAGTTGATTATCAGAGTATTGAGAAGGTGCTTCGTATGGGACAAGTTGGTTTGAAGGTTGTGGTACAATACCCGAATGAGGTGGTGTTAGTTGAACAAAATCCTGAGTAGGTGGTGCAAAGTGAGATTGAGCTATTAGAACAAGTGAGTTTGAAGTAGGTGCTGGTGAAAAATCTCCATTTGCAGCTCTGTCCTTGTCAACTTCAGATTGGTGTTGTTTTAGGTAATCATACAATAACCTATAAGAAACGTCGTTGATCTTCTTAGCTTGTCGAACAAACGTGACGTACTTTTGCCAATCTGGTCCGAGGCATCCCAAAAACTTGGAGTTCACAGCAATCTTTGGTAAGGTGATGTTGTGGCGATCCAGATCGTTGATTATGTTGGTGAAACGATGATAGTATGACTCTAAAGATTCCCCTGGTTTGATCATGAAATGTGTGTATTCCATATACAACTTAGATTCCAAGTCCTCTTGGTTGAGTTCAGTGCCTTCCATAAGCAGATGTACATGTTCCCACATATCCTTGGTTGTCTTTTGAGCATCAATACTCCTGAAGATAGGATTGGGAATCCCTTGGAGTATGTAAGCCATGGCTAGCTCATTTGCCTCTTGTTGAAGAACTTGTTCTGGTGGTAGTTGAGCTAGAGGAATAGGGGATGTAGTTGTCTCTCTTGGTGGAATAGCATTGGGATCACCTGGAACTGTTGTAGTAGGAATTGGATATGGTCCTTCAATGATGACCTGCTTTAAATACTTGCCATGAGGTTTCCTTAGTTCAACGAATCGGAGAAAATGACTGGACCACTGCACATAGTTTCCTGGTGTTAGCATTGGTGGAGTGTCCAAAGATCATGCCTCATGTCTGATTGTTGACTACTTATGGCTTCACACATTTTGTTAAACCAGTGAGGTTCTCTTGAGGAAGGTTGGTAACTTTGCATTGGTTGTTGTGGAATGATTTGTTGCTGAGGAACTTGGTTTGGGAAGAATTGGTGTTGTTGCACAAAAGCATGTTGTTGTTGATATTGTAGATGAAATTGTTGTGGTTGCTGATGATATTGTTGTTGTGGATATTGCTGTTGCTGATTGATGTAGTAGTTGTAATGCGGTGGTTGAGACATTCTTGTGTTTTTGTTGATCGTGTAGATAATTAAGATGTGTGTTATGAGTTATAAGGTTTGGTTTTGGTTAAGTGATGTTTTTGTTCAATTTCGATAAGTTACTGTTCACAATTCCGAAAGGTCTCTTAATTGCGAAAGGTCTCTTAATTGCGAAAGGTTGTTCAATTGCGAAAGGTTGTTCAATTGCGATAAATCCCCAGAATTGTGATAACTTCAACAATTGCGATAAGAGATAATTATTGCGATAAACTTTCTATTTCCGAAAGATCTAACAATTTCGATAAGTTATCTTAATTGCGAAAGGAAAGGCAATTTCGATAAATTAACAGAATTGCGAAAGAACTTTAGCAATTTCGATAGATTATCAAAATTACAATTTCGATCACTTTCTCAAATCTTATACAAGATATGAGAATAAATGCCAAGTCGAAGTATTTTCACAAACTTATACAAGCAAGGAAAATACTGAGTACCAATTGCGATAAGTCCGTAGGCTGCTGAAGATTGCGATAAACCCTTGAGAATTGCGATAAACCCTCTTTGTCCACAATTGCGAAAAACCCTCTTTTATCGAAATTCAACTAATTGCGATAAACCCACTTTTCATCAACTTTCCGATAACACGCTAACTTACTTAGATTACTTTAACGTTTGGAAAACAAAGTTTTATCGACTGTTTTTTATTTCTAACGATTAGTAATCCCTTAATATGAAGAAAGTTATAAGCTTTAACGATTAAAACGAAAATTTGATGATGTTTATGGAGCTTGCAACGAGAGAAAAAACGAGTGAGTTTAACAAATAAACCTTGAACCAAAAAAAAAAAACTTACGTTAACTACTAAACCAACCTTAAACACTATTAAGTAACGATTTAAACTACTCAAAAATACAATCCTAACTATCCTTTGGCGTATGATACCACTTGATAATCCCTTATGTTAACGTAACACTAGACCCTAACCACGAACGCAACTACTAAACTATATCTAAGCTATGTAAACAACTAATACGAGAAAGATAATAAGAATAAGATGAAGAGAAAGATGGATGATCATATTTCATGCGATAGAATGACAAAGGTTCGGCATAATAGAAATAAAACCAACAACTTAAATGAGCACCCAATCACCCTATTTATAGGAATGAATTAGGGCGACAATGCTTGGAGTGCTTCTAGAAGGATTATACCAAAGTGGCCGGCCCATGGACTCCTAATGGACCGAGCCCTTAAGCACTAACATAGAATCCATATAGAGCAACATATTAATGATATGACTAAGACTTGTAATTACATAAAACGTGTTTCTAACATTCTTTATAACTAGTCTCTTGCTAGTTTGTCTAATAAATCTTCCGCCGTTGAAAAAAAAAAGTACATCTAGTTGTACACTTAAATACCCGAGCAAGATTTTAAATGTCAAGTTACCAACTACAATTTACTTTTGACAAAATTTATAAAATAAGTTATATAAAATAAAAATAGGAAATAATGTTAAAGAGTTATGAATAAATGTATTTTTAAGTAAGAATTATAAATAAATGTGTTTTGTATAGAAGGTGACCAGTTTTTTGTAATACTCAAATAATTAAGTTAAACAATGTTATTTGGGTTTTAGTTAAAAAATTGAACGTAGCCCATCAACCAAAATATATACTTTGTTTTGGCACGAAAAGCAATTAATTAACTACTTAATTATTTGGAAAATGAATTGTATGCCTAAACTAAGACCTAAAATTAGACCTAAAGATTTGATTGGTTCATTTGAAAAATTAATTGGTGAAAAATGATGAGAGAGAATTATTGTATAACACTTGTCAACAAATAACCCTTAAATCCCCTTTATCACAACCGACGTGTTTTTGGGCTAGAGGTAATCAAAGTTTGTCATATGCGGCTTATCTGCTTGTATATTATATGGTTATGGTTTCAAATCCAAACTATCTAGTAGAAGGTCTGTGAAATGACCAAGTGCGTTTGTTGTTAAAAAAGTGAGTGCCCTTTAGATCTGTTGTATTTGCAGACGCCATCCATAAGCAAGAAAATCGAAAAATGCTGAAAGTCTCTAAACAGACATGTAAAGGACCCAGAGCTTAACCCATGGATATATTGTCAAAAGACTTTTTGTTAAGAGTAAATTACGTAAATGGTCCCTGTGGTTTGTCGAAAATTTCACCTATCATCCCTCAAACTTAAAAGTTGCACATATAGTCCCTATCGCCTCCAAAGAATAACACTCGTGGTCCTTTTTTTAACGAGTGTTAAGTGCATTCCGTTATAATTTACACGTTAGCCTCTGTTAATTAACGATTGTTGCATCGTTTATCCTTTATAATAACGGCCGTTTATCATTTAAAGTGTTTCGACTTTAGATACGTTTTTATACGTTTTTATCCGTTTTTGTACGTTTTTATACGTTTTCATCCTTTTTTATACGTTTTCTTACGTTTTTATCCGTTTTCGTCCGTTTTTATACGTTTTCGTCCGTTTTTATACGTTTTTCTTACGTTTTATCCGTTTTCATCATTTTTTATATTTTTTTGTACGTTTTAATCCATTTTCTCCCGTTTCATATGTTTTTTTGTCTGTTTTTTAGGTTTTGATATGTTTTTATCCGTTTTTATACGTTTTTTTAACGTTTTTATCCATTTTCATTTATTTTCATCCGTTTTTATTACGTTTTTGTCCGTTTTTATACGTTTTCGTCCATTTTATACGTTTTTTTTTTTTATAGTTTTCATAGGTTTTTATTAGTTTCCATATGTTTTCAACAATTTTCATCCGTTTTTTACGTTTTCGTCGGGTTTTATACGTTTTTGTCCATTTTCTTACGTTTTTGCCTGTTTTTATACGTTTTCATCCGTTATTATATGCTTTTTTACGTTTTCTTGGGTTTTTATCTATGATTATATGCTTTTATGTGTTTCATCCGTTTCTATACGTATTTATCTGTTTTCATCCATTTTTATACATTTTTTTACGGATAAAAACATATAAAAACGGATGAAACCATATCAAAATGGATGTAAACTGATAAAAACAAATGAAAACGGATAAAAACCTATAAAAACGTAAAAAAGGCATATAAACACGGACCAAAACGTATAAAAACGGACAAAAACAAAAGAAAAAGGGACAAAAATGTATAAAAACGGATGAAACAGATAAAAACGTAAGAAAACGGATAAAAACATATGAAAACGAATAAAAACGGATAAAATTATAATGAAAACGGATGAAAACGGATAAAAACCTATGAAAACGTTAAAAAACGTATAAAAACGGACGAAAACGTATAAAAACGAACAAAAACGTAGGAAAAACAGACAAAACGTAAGAAAAACGGATGAAAACAGATGAAAACGGATAAAAACATAAAAATATGTATAAAAACGTAAAAATGCCAGACAAAAACATAAAAAAACGGACGAAAATGGATTAAAACGTAAGAATACATATAAAAATGGATGAAAACGGATAAAAACGTAAGAAAAACGTAATAAAAACTGATGAAAACGGATAAAAAGTAAGAAAACGTATATAAAAGGATGAAAACGTATAAAAATGGACGAAAATGGATAAAAACGTATCTAAAGTCGAGAAACTTTAAATTATAAACGGCTATTATTATAAAGGATAAACAATGCAACAATCGTTAACCAACAGGGGCTAACGTGTAAATTATAACGGAATGTACTTAACACTCGTTAAAAAAAGGACCACGAGTGTTATTCTTTAGAGGCGATAGGGACGATATATGCAACTTTTAAGTTTGAGGGACGATAGGTGAAATTTTCGACAAACCACATGGACTATTTATGTAATTTACTCTTTTGTTAATAAATAAATTATGGTTCAGAGAGTTGAGATCAATATGGATCTCATATTTGTCATAGATCCAAATAACCAATCTTAACCATCCATTTTTCATCTAAATTAATAAAACTCATTTTTCAAAATTTTTTTAAAACAACATATCTTGCAAACGGTAAATCTTCAAGCTACAAAAAATACACAATCGCGACGAGAATTAAATTATCTATCTATAGATATGCATTTCTATATATTTTCGATGAACTTTTTTTTTTCAAAATTTTCGCTCAGAAAAATCACATATGATTTGTAAAAATCACATGTGATTTGTAAAAAACACATGTGATTCGTAAAAATCAAATCACATGTGACTTTTACAAATCACGTGTGATTTTCTTGGCGAAAATTAAAAAAAAAAAAAGTTCGTCGAAAGTATATAGAATTTATATCTATAGAAAGATAATTTAATTCTCGTCGCGATGGTATAATTTTTTTCGCGTAACGATTAACGGTTTGCGAGATATTTAATTTTTTAAAAAATGGTGAAAGTTTATATTTTTTGTTTTGATCAAAAAAATAGTGGCCAGGATTGTTTCATTGGATCTATGACAAATATGATATCTATATTGAACTTTTGTCGTCGTTCAGATCACCTCAAATGCAAAAGCTTTTCATATTCTTTAGTTGGGCACCGTTTTATTATTTAAAAAATATGGTTTGAGAGGGGCTATTCTTCAAGTCACTTTCTCAAATACTTGAAGATCTCAAGGCTCCAATTGTAGAAAACTTTGTTTTGATCAAAAGGTTTATCTAGAATTATTTGAAAAAGAAGATAGAAAGAACATTTGTTCTTTATAAGGCCAATCATGTCAAGCTATCAGCAAAGACAAGTTGATTTGTTTCCATACAATGATGCAGAACCCCTGAAATATAACAATTGAATTAAGAACTAGTCGATCAATTTAGCAAGATTATATGTTTTTCTGTTGATTAATCCACTTTTTTTGATTAAAACACCGTCATTAATATGGAAAAAAGAGCTAAACTATTTAATGATGCAGATTTTTACATATTACTGCTCTACACAGCTTTAGTATTACTTGTCACGATTCCTCTAACATGTATTTTTTACAATTATTTGAGACTAGGTTTTTCGTTCATTAATTCGAGTTGGAAAATGTTGTACTTGCCTTTTATGTTTTCATGCTTATAAATACTATTTGGTTATCCCTGAAATAGTTCTATATTCAAATTTATCATCAAACAAACTCAAGACATGATCAATTAACATCAATCCAAGATCTTCTGTCCATGTAAACTTGAACGTAAAGCATCTTGAACGAACTCATTGTACATGCAATGCTAGAACATTATCTTAGATAAAATTATCAATTTTTGTATCCTTGGAATTTGCTTCGATCACCAAAAAAAAAATTAGAAAAGGTCAGACAGCAGGCGTACATGAAGTTGCATATTCTACCAGACTAGGGATGGGATCTTGTAATTAGACAATTCGTTTTGTTTATAGAATCATGCATTTGAACAAGTCATGTGCACAATATAGGTCAAAAGACGCCTTTTTCACTATATGATATCACATTCATGCTTCCATTTTTAACACATTAACTTGGAGTTTTGTATCAAACTTAATAAAAGAAAGGAGGTACTGATCCCATCAATCATTTTAAAATGCATAGGACTTGGTCCATCAAATATCTGATACCATTCCTTTGTTAGTTTTATAGACATAAAATAGTAGTCGTATGTTAGGATCGAACTCGAGATCACGGGATTGCACACATTACGTATGAGAACTAAAGATTAATAATTAAATGTAAAACGTTATATTTGATTATTAATTATCACAAAATAAATAACGAATGTTAGTATTTAACGGAAGTGACTAACGGTCGTTAAATAAGAAAAGGAAAGGGACTAGAATGTAATTAGTAGTCAAGAAGGTTCCGGATCCACCTCCAGAGGGGAGGGCCGATCGGATTTGGTCTTGGGTTAGGGTTTCCTAATCCAAGTCCAACTTGGGCTACAAGTTACATTCACTATATAAACAAACTTAAGGTTCTAGTTTTTGTTACCTCCTATGCATTATACTAAACCCTAAAGTTTTCTTCCTCTTTTCTTGTCTTTGGTCGATCGGTTCTATACCCTAAAAAGGGTCGACCGAATTTTGTTAAAACAAAATTTGTTTTGGTTTTGATTTTGTGATTAATAACTTGCATTACTTTAGTTTGGTTTAGTACGTGTGTACAAGAACGTGATTCTTACACACTATTGTAAGAATCTTGAATTGAATTGCAAAACGGTAAGGGGCAATTCCTATAATCCTATTAACCCTAATTATGGTTCATAATCCATATTGCACAGTTTGATTATTGTTCTTGCTAGAATCATCAAGGTACGTTCACTTTAATATTTGGTTAATTATTTATATGTTATATGTATCCTTTGCTTCCGCTATATGTGTTCTTTGATGTTTTGGTTTATATATATATATGATTGTCATGGTAGTATAATTCCAACAGTGGCATCACGAGCCGTTATAACATGTAATTAATTACCGAAATCACATATAAAAAACAAATCTTGTTTGGTTTATACATGTAGTCGATTTAGGGTTTAATTTTTCCAACTCAAACCCTATTTTTTTTTCTTAGGATAGATCACCTATGATTTATTTTTTAGGGTTTGTGTTTGGTTAATTAATTTGATTAGAAACCCTAGGTTTATACATGTTTATGTGTTGTAAAGTGATATTGTGGCAATATGCTAATTGTTAGGTAGAATCCATGCAAACGTGCATGTTTGGCATGGATTCATGTATGATTTATTAGTTTTCACATTTAGTTAATTAATAGATGTCGAATTGGGGAAGACTCCAAATAATTAAGTAATCAATTATGTACAACTTGGTATATATTTTTTAAGACTTACGCAACCAAATTGTTTGGTGTATGTGGTCCATTGGTATCATTTGCTCGAAAACCAATGGGAGTCTTAGTTAAATATATGCATATTAAAACCTAGATTGATTATTAATAGATTATTGAATTAATTTGCATGTGGCGATATATTTACATAATTAATTGTTAAGTTTTGTGTATTATTTAGTTGTTTTATTTTAAAATTACTTGTTTTTTGTTTAATTGTTCGACATGTTTTAATCAAAAAGGGTAGTTTTTTAATAAAAGTTAAACGTACTAAATAATGGTGAAACATAGGTAATAAATTATGAATCTTGCAAAGTCTTATGTGCCGATAGTGGTTCGCTTCGCACGGTAATTTGCTCCCAGGCGAGACTAGCAAGATTATACTTTATTACATAATTTTTAAGACTAAAGTCATAAACTTTTGATTGATTGTTGAGTTTTGTACCAATAGTTTGAACGGCTCACCCAGTTTTAAAAAACTATAAGAGGGGTATAAGGAGGCTTGACATTAAATTGTCATCCGAAAGAGACGCGTTTTTAATTAGCCTTCGGGCGGACGTTTGTTTCTCAGCTCCTTTGTGAGAGGTTGGACTAAATTTCAATGGAAAGGTAGATTTCATACTCTCGTTACTAACAGATCAACTGATGTAATGGGATTATGGTGATTTACATTTTTTTTAATTAAACGACTTAAATTGAGTTAAGTGAGAGTTTAGACTCAAGGCATAAGATGGGGATAAAACATGCTTATATTGGAAATTGTTTGCCAATATAAATCCCATTGATCTAGGAATTGGAAAATTGTTTGCCAATTATTGTACGACAGATTACCTTATTATATACTTTCTTTACTAGCAGATCAACTGATGTAATGAAACTATGATAATTTGGATCCTAGTTTTCAAGAAAATACTATGGTTATATGAATATTTCCTTGGGTATTTTATTTTCTTGAAAAATTGTATTATCAAAACTACTAAAATTGAATTTTGTAAATTCTTTTAAAGTATTAATGCAACATTAAATCGTAAACGTGGGATATTCTTTATTAGTAAATTGATCTACACCCATAGGGTTTTTGGCTAGAGTCAATTTTACTAAAAGGATAACCTAGTCTCCTTTCCATGAGTGAAGCGTGAGACTTAATCATATTCTTTTTCATGAATGAGAAAAATATGATAGGAAAATTAGAATTGTCTAAATTCTAAATACATAACTCATAGTAAACTTTAATAGTTAAGATTATTGCACATTTTATGAGTTATTAAATTAGAAACTAGACTAATTACTGCAAAATGGTAAAAGACAAACTATTATATTTTATCTAGTTGTTGTGCTTTGACCATTTAAAGGTGCTACATACCATTGTGGGGATGGTAGACCTATTAAGGAAGAAAGTGCACGCCCGATTTTTTCAAGTTAATTGCGTTGATGGATAGTCCATCATTTACAAAATATAATACATCCTTTTAGTGCCTAAGTAATTGTTACGTATGGGTTTTCTCAAAGGTGTAGGAAGGTAAATAGCACACTATTTACTTTCACTGGTTATGAAACACTTACAATGTTGTCAAATCCAATGGGAGCATAGTGTTATAATTACCGAATAATAAATTATTGTAATGATCTGTAATTCAGTGGGAGCTACAAGCTTTGTCATCTTGGTAGTAACCCAGATTATCTCTAGAATGTATTGAGATAATTACTTTCCAATAGTAGACACTTGTGTTTTTAAGGATAGTCATGTACGTTTCCTTACTGGACAATGTGGTTCTATATCTACTTATTATGATTATATCTATGACACAATCATATTGATCACATAAACAAATGAGTGACGTGTTGTTTATCTGATACATGATGTTGTTCCATGCATAAGTGGGAGAAATCTTTATTGTGTGCAAGGAACAATACATAGGAATATGATTTAAAGGATTCTCTTGACTGCAAGGTAAGAGACTAATGTTCTAATGTGACTTATTCAGATCTAATTAATATAACACTTGAAGTTGTAATCTACGTCATGTGAGAGCTTGTACTAGATTACAATGGAAAGGTAAATTTCATACTTTTATTACTAGCAGATCAACTGATGTAATGGAACTATGTTAATTTGCAGTTTCAAAATTAGATACTTTTTAGAACAAGTGTCAATATGATAATAAGACTACTTCAAACTAAATATTTATGTATTATTGGAATGACATAAAATAAGTGAAGTAATAAATTAACTTGAAATTACTATTGAAACCAAGAGATGGTGTTCATAATTACTTTAGTTAAACATGTTTATGTTTTATTGTAAAGATATAAACATGAAGTCTTTTAATTGTTACAAGACTTATAATAAAGTAAGACGTTAACTTGTTATGTTTTTTAATTAAGACATATACAAGAAGTCATTGAGTTGATTAATGATTTATAACGTGTAGTGGGATTATAACAGTTTATGTCTTCTTGTTGAGACATAAACATGAAGTGACTTACTCAAAAGGTACTTATGTTATATAGCATGCAATTGGCTTGGAAATTCTATTATACCATTAAGTTGACTTAGTTGGTGAATAGATAAGCCAAACGAAATATATTTATCTTACATATTGTAAGATTATCTTACAATATTAATCCTAATGAAATACATAATGTTAATGGTATGTTCAGTTAGGAAAATTAAATTCTTGTTATATTGTTTGATTAAAGATAACTATATTTTCTATTCTTCCAAAGGATATCAAGGTTAGAAAATTGAGTATGGATTTGATATATTCAATAAGACTCCAACCTAGAATATTAATAAGATACCATTATATTATGGAATGTGATGAATCACATTAAGTCTTAAAATTGAAGTTCTGAATTTGTTAAACAACTTATGAAGTAGGATATTAACAAACTAATGAACTGTCAATGTGTATTTGTAATGTCCCAAAAAAAGAATAATTTAGTGTTGCTGTACTCGCTAAGTATTTATAGATAGTCTATAAATTACAAAAAGCAAGTGGGAGGTTTTATCTTGAAAAGATAAAATTACGAGATACATAATCTTCTAAAACACACTAGTAAAAATCATGATGAGGCTAAACATGTAAATGATAGACATCAAGATGTTGGAATTCTCATTCATAGATCCGCAAGGATATCTCAGATATTTAATTAATATGCTGAGGATTATATTATGATGCATTACCGAATATTGAATTGGGTAAATTACTCATACTATGAATGTTAAAGATGCTGTCCATAAAGATAATCAATTTTTTGGAAAATTGGTTTATCTTAATTCTTAATAGTTAGACTAGAAAATGAAGATGAGTTTCTTCAAAGACAAGGTAACCCTAGTGGTTTGAATCTTTGTGTAGAAATCATATGGACAATATTGTACATATTTTAATGCATGTCTTATGACAAGATTATTAATCATACTTAAGCAATTAACTATGATGGAATATACTTTTCTAAAGCGCATTAAATATACAAAGATGGTAATTGTCATATTCATTTTCATGAATATGAAATTTAACAATGGAATATCAAAACTCTTTCTTGAATGATTACTTGAGCGAGGACGGTAAGTAATCAAAAGGATTTTTGAATTCATAATAATCTTTGGAAGTGTACATACTGAAATAATTCATTAATAAATTAATGCATGCATCTAGGAGATAATTCTTATGTTTAAATATTAAAATCAAAATTTTGAATTGATAATTAAAATAAGATAATTCCTAAGTATTTCTGAAAGCTAGTGGGAGTATTATGTTTACTGTCTTAAATCACATATGTTGGATAACATATAAGAAGTAACATTCCATATAAGTTAAATGTTAAGACTTAATTTGGAATGAAACTTCATATAAAAGATTTAGGAAGAAAAACATATAACCTTATAATATGTGTTTATTATTATAAACATATGCGGTAAATAAATCTAATAGAACATGATATATTATTTAGAAGGTCTAAATAAATACATATCTTTTAAATAAGATAGAACATGAATGAAATCTAAGTATGACTCGAAGATTTTTCATGAATATCATGTTACATAAACGAATTGTTATAAGATGTTATGACAATGTTGATATCTACTTAATACTTATTAGATAACTAGTGTAATGAATATTCTAATGGAATATGTTTGGATATAGAATTACATCCTCAGCCTGGAACAGCTTCCAAGTTCTATATATGAACAATTTGTCAATTGTTGTGAAATTGTCATAGCCAACAAACTTGAAAGTTTGAAAGGCATCAAACATTACACAATAGATATTAAAGTTTACAGAATTTTAAAGAACATATTGTTGTTTGTATACAATGATGCTAATGAAATTGAGATGACACTCAATACTAGTCATGGTAGGATTTTATCCTTGTTAATGACCATGTATACTAGTTATGCTTAACTAAGAGCATAGTTTCCTTATACATTAAAAGAATAAGAATGTAACACCCCGACCCGTTAAGGGTAGAAGTGTCACGTACCATGGCTTCACATCAGAACAAGCAATAATAAAACAGCGGAAGTCTTAATATTAAACCAAGAGATAACAAGTCAACAAGACTTATATCAAGTTTAACAAGACAATGATAAGAAATAAATGAAGTACTTAACAACTCAAGAGCCAATCAAGGCATAACAAGTCTAAAATTTAAATGGTAGAACTAAGGTACTAAGGTCCATGCTTCACTCAAAGTTGCTCTCATCCCAAAGCAAAACCCAGCTTCCTAGCTTAAATACCTGCCGCAGGAAAAGAAAATGCGGCTGAGCTACGAGAGCTCAGTGAACAGATATAACGATAACAAGCAGTAATAAAGGTTTACGAAATATAAATGTAGTAAAGGTTATCAAGGGTAAAGGCACAGAAATAAGGTAATGGATAAATGTCACTAAAGTGTAAAGGTGAAAGTAAACAGAAAGGTAAGGTAAAACAGAAAGATAAAACAGCAATCCCCTACGAGCCCATAACATATCATATCAATCAAGTAAACAAGTATACATGTATACGGAGGGGTGACCTCGGTATGCCAAGTATAATATGAGGGGATACCTCCAAGGGTTGGAGTTGCAAGCTCCCAAGAGTGAATGATGTGTATCGCACACACCCATCATGTCACTAACAATACAAGTAATCAAGTCAAGTCAAGTTAAAATCCAAATCTAGGATGCATCCATGCGCCCCTGTAGGCTGCCACTATGTCTTCATCTACGTGTACAATTCAATTTTCAAGTCATGGCAGGGACGGGATAGGTATCACTTTCCTACCCAAAAGTCAATTCATTGGTGCATCAATGACAAGGACATGAAACCCTCATGCCTAGTATGGCTCGTAGTCTCAAACTGGGGTTTAAGGTCAAGGTCAAGTGTACAAGTCAAGTTCAAGTTTCAAGTTACATATCTATGGTTTCAATTTACATGGTCAAGACAATAGATCTTAGCAAATGTTCATAGTAAGGTTTAATCTAAAAGTTCATTTGAAAACAATCCTTTAAAATAGATTCCATAAAATAATCTTTTAAAATGGTTTTCATAAAAATAGTCTTTAAAATAGTTTTCAATAAGCTAGTTTTAAAAATGGTCTTCTTAAAACATTTTCACAAATAACTAAAAAGGTTTTCTCATCAATTACAATATCAAGCATATTAGGGTTCAAGTCAAGGTTTTATGGCAAGGTTCATATCAAGGTTCATAGTGGTTTAAGGCAAAGATCAAGGCAAAGGTTCAAGATAAAGGTTCACAAAACAAGGGTACATAGCAATGGCATTGGGGAATCCTAAACGAATCAAAACAATAGGTCAAGAGAACGAAGGCACCTTACAAGAAGGGCATAATATCCGTACGATAACATAAGTGTCTCAAAGTAAGACAGAATATCCGTACCTTATTTGCAGAAATACAATTAGCAAATGACAAGGATCAAGTTTACTCCTCCCTCGAACCTAAAGGAGTAGAAGAGAATTACAAGTACTCTTAGTTATCTTTTTCCATTCTTAGAAAGCTTTTGATATTATACATTTAGGTTAAGTCATTACTTAATACTATTATGGAAATAGGGTACATTTTAGCAAGTTAAGATAGTTTAGGATTCAATACATCAAGTTTCTATAACTTAGGGTTTTAATTGTAAATTTTCCAAAGTTAAGGGTTTTAAATAAAATATCACAAGTTACTACTTTTAAACACGTCTTTTAATCAGAAATACATCTTTAATCCTTTAAGTTTCATATTTACACTTTACACCCTTTTGTTATTAAAGTTACCAAATAGACCTCATAGTTACTTAATTTACAATCTAATCCTCACTAATATTATAATTACATTACAAGACCTTATAATTACTAATTTACAGAATATATCCTCACATTATCATTTGATACGAATTACACCTTCATGTTTCACATATTTACATATTTAGTCCTTTTAATTTATTAATTTCTAAATCGAACCATAATTAAACCAATAAATCATGATCTTGCATATTTTACACATAAGGACCTCATCTTATAATTTTTATACCTCTATACTGATCTAATTAACATTCTAAAAATAACCTTAAAGTTTCAAAGTTGGCAAAACAAGTCCTTGTTATTTATTTATCTGATCGTATAATACTTTTAATAAGCAAACCAAAACCCTAGCTCATCTAATCATCAAACACTCATTACCTAATCATTAGATAGCATTAATAGATCAGATTTAAGGTACCAAACCCTAACCCTAATCGGTTCTAGGGTTTCTTTTATTTTATTTCTATTCCATACATATATAACGATTACAACAAAATTAGCCACGATCAATCTAAGCTTCCAAAAATCGAACTACTATTTTTCCCAGACCATATTAGTCGTATAGTATCTAAAATAAATAATCACATGCCCTGAATAATTCGTATTATGCGTATTGGATTTTACTTACGTTTTAGCTCTCAAAATTTCGTACGATTTATATAGCTTGCATGATTCGAGTTATATATTTTATTTAGGTCTTATATAATCATACTAACATAAGAAAAATACTATATGCAAGATCGAACGTGTAGAAGGGTTATTTGGAATTATACCTCTCGGTTATGCTTGTATCGACAAAACAAATGACTAGCGATTGAACCAAAGGATCTCACGACCTCCAAACAATTTTCTAAGCTTCTTTAGGTTATGTAGAACTCTGGAAAAATAGCACACAAATTTCCTTGATCAATTTGAGGTTACACGATTTTTGGCAAAGGTTTAGGGTTTCGGTAATATGTATTTATAGGCACATAAATTATAAAAACGTGTATAAGTGATAAGGATTCAATATTTTCGGCCCAAGCAAGCCTAATTAAGGTCAAATACTGATTGTGATCTTTTCCTAATTTTATTTGCATTTATCTTGTATTTATATAATTTATTTTGCATTAATAATAATAATAATACACGAATTAATTAAAACCGGCCCAAAATATTTATTTTCATATTTTTGTACTTTTTAAAATGTTGAATTGTAGACACAAAAATTATTTGGATTCATATCTAGTTCATTCCCGAAGGTTTGGGATTTATTTGGTGATTTATAAGCTTTTAAATGAATTTTTAAATTTGTAGGGGCATTTTGGTCATTTTGCATATTTTCAGATTTCAGGTATTACAAAGAATACTTTAAACTTTAAAATTGTTTGAAAGTTTGATAATCATAAATTGGTGATTGAGGATGTCACACACTTTATGAAATATTATGTAGTAGTATCAAATTATTTGAATGCACACATACAAGAACTTCACTAATTGAATTCTTGAAATAAGTATTCTCAAAATTCTGATAGATCAAAGTTGGTTGATTTATGTTTTGTCAGCAAGTATAATTGTCATAGCTTGAGACATAATTCATCAACTAGAATTTTTCATGCATTGCTCTATTTAGTATTTGGATAAGGGATGTTAAGCAATTATTATTTATAATGAATTTAAGTACTTGGTACGTTTATTTTTATTAATAATAAATTGTGTCCTATATTTGCATGTTTATTCCGTGAATAATTTAGTTATTCTAAATCGTCCGTTGTCAATTAATGATATGAGAATATCATTGAATTAATACATGTGACAAATTGTAATTTCAGATCATTTTTCAAACCCCGACAATTTACTATTCACAGGTTACTATTCATCATTTACTATTCATTGATTACTATTCACCATTTCACTATTCATCATTTTTGAAGTCAGTTTGCGACTTTGAGAAGTTTTCAAAAATTTTACTATTCACGAAACACTATTCATTCCCGAAGGGAAATCACTATTCATGGCCATTATTCATCAGTACGTAAACTAGGTTTACGGGTATTAAAAATTCGCGTAACCGTTAGGGTTTAGCTGCGAATTCTTGAAACATCATTAAGGACACGTCATATAGACTAGAGTAGTCTACATATCATCAGTAACATCATCTGCATATTAGGTCATGCACGGGTTTGCATTATTTCAATTTACGTATGTTTATTTACTAAATGCGCATTACCACTCAGTCATTACTACGAATAATATACCCGACACTCCCGACTATGACCCTAATATATTTTCACACTCATTATAATGATATAAGAATTATATTATTAGTTTACCCGGTGTTTTGAAACCATTTGCTATATCTTCCGGTAAACGCTTATAACTATTCTTGCAAGGAATGTGGTATTACGATTTTTACAACTTTGTCATACCTTATTTTACTTCGTCAAGATTTATTTTTAGTTAACTCGGTACCCGATAACACCTAATACACAACTTAAACTACCAAACTCTTACACCTTGGAGACAAGATCTTTAATTAGCTCAACCCCTCCCATCCTTCCCATGCTTCACGCCACATGCACCCTCCCTAAGCCCATACTTCACTTGACTTTCTTGACTAACATTAATAACTAGCTAATATATATACCATTTTACTTCCATTTCTTCATTTTCACTTCCATAACTAAAACTAATTAGCAAAAGATTTTCTCTCTTCCTCTCCTTCTCATATGATCGGCAAAGAACACAAGAACAAGAGGAACGTCACCAAATTTTACAAGATCTAGTATATCAAGTCTCATTTGTATTCCTAATTAGGGTTTTGAAATAAAAACCCCAAGGATACTTAAGCTTTTTCTTCAAAACTCATCAAGAACTTCAAGTAAGTGTCTCATAAAATTTTCCAACCTTTATACCTTCATTTGATCTATTTTGTTGTTCTAATAGCAAATCATGCAATATACATATGTTAAACATACCACTTAACACTTATTTTCTCTAAAAAATAGATCTAAAGCTTTTTATTTGTAATCTCATGAGATCCACCATTTTTGGTGAAGATTAGGAACCCATGACACCCTAGGAAGGTGTGTGGTAGGCTTAGACTAGTTGTGGGTGTTGATTGGAAGTGTTATATTCAAGCCTTGAACTAGAAAAATAGATTTTTAAAAGCTATATAAAAGGATCTGTCCATTTTCATTAGATCTGGAAAAATCAGTAAACATTGAGTCATTTTGTCTTTTATTTTTAGAAAATACGTTTAAAAACGAAACCGTGGGCATTGGAATGAGCAAAAACGAGCTTACGACGAGAAATATACGTTAATTCCAAGATTGACAACGAAAAACTATTTTCTGAAAATTTTACATGCTGTTTTCCGAGATTCAACGGATAAAACGAGGCGTTAGACGTGATCTAGAAGAGTCGACCTACTGAAAATATGTTAGTTCATATTAATACGAAACCATGGATATAAAGAACGTAGAAAACGAGCTTATAACGACCGATATACACGCGTTTGAAACCCGACGATTACAACATATTTCAATCAGCTTTTAATAGAAATATTTCTAAGTATAAAAACTGTTTTTTTCAAGTAACCATATTGAGAGCCGATTTTCTCATTGATCGAGACGCGTATGGTCAAAATGACAAAGATACGAATTTAAGCTGATGTTATAAGGTTTCTAAAAACGTCAATCTTATATCCTAACACTTAACGTACACCCTTTTATGGCAAGTTTTGCGAGGCCATTTGGTCATATTTTCAAGTAATGAAAAATGCTATTTTTACGACGAAAACACAATATTCACCGATAGACCACCAAACGAGGATCGTGGAGTATCGGTTGAACATATTTACACGAAAAGTAGTTTATAACTTAACGAGACGTCAAAAATATATTTTTTTTCGACGATAAACGTTATTTTCAAAATTTACGAGTGGTATCGATAACATACGTATTTGCATGTGTAACATTATTTCATTGCTTACATTAGATCATATCATTCATATTAGGTTGCGGTTAGAGACCGAGCCTCATTCCAGCATATTCACTATTGTCATTGTTGCTATTACATCAGGTGAGTTTTCATAGCCCCGTTTTCAATTTAAAATCTAATTTCTAAACTCTCGGGGGAGAATACATTGCATATCATTTTATTTCAAGTTCAAGTACATTAAATGCATTTACATTGCTTAAGTTACTACATTGCCACATTAAAGTCCCCTTTTTATTTATCATGCACCGTTAATTGACATTAAGCTAGGATGAGTGAATAGATCTATTGAGGGTGACTCCTCCGTTCGGGGTTGGTAGCACCAAATAGTCTATGAACGCATTTCATTTGAATCATTTCAGAGTGTCTGGCAAAACACTCAGTTGGGGCGTACATTATTAGTATAGCTTCGGGGTCATGAGCTTATAGCAATTGTATTATTTTAATTATATGACGACATTGTCATGGCGACATTGTCATGGCGACATTGTCATATTCAACTTTAAATCTTGTGTTCCATATATTACTCTTGTTTACATAAATCAAATTTTATTTGGCAGTGGGTTGTAAACACACAGGTTTTAAGTCTTGTATGGGCGGGACTTGGAACTGAGTGGATTTACAATGCCTTTGCTGGGAAATCATATTTCAAATGCTTTACATTTTACACTAAACTCTATGAACTCACCAACCTCGTGTTGACCATTTTTAGCAATGTATTTTCAGGTAATTAAGGCATTCGCATCATGAAACGCATGAAGACCTATTATAGAGTCGCGATGACGACGCGTCTCACTTGGATTTGATGCACTTAAATTTATCGTTTGATCTTAACAAACTCATTTCCGCAAACTTGAATATTCTTTTGGGACCTATCTTTTGTAAACTCTGAATGTTTTATGAAATCAAATGATGTGCTTTTAAAATGACACTTTAGGTCGTTCAATGTAATTTTAACTGTGATGCTATGACAGTCACGCCCAGGTATTCCATTCCGCTGCAAATCAGGTATTTGGGGGTGTGACAGATTGGCATCAGAGCGAAGGTTATAACGAACTAGGTTGTATCATGGACCCTAGACTATAACCACATCATCATAGCATCTCATCATTTCATCATAAGTGCATATTCACTATACATGCGGTTTCATACACACACTATGCGAGTTACTTATACTTATACATATATATATTTATATTGACCCGGTTCACAGCGATATGTCTTCACCCAACCACCCTATTATCATTCTAGCAGACTCGGATATCGAGGATGTTTTTTTTCATCCACTGATACACCTACATCACCACTCTCACCTTCCTATACCTTGGCATTCCCATATCACTCACATTTGTTAGGTGATAACTCCCACCCATTTGAGGTGTTAGCACCACCTGAACCCGACTTAGAAGAGACTACCAGATATGACACTGAGACCTTTGAGATTTAGGAGACTGCCCCTGCCTTTCCACTACCACCATTATCATTCCCCTTTTCCATTCCCACGTATCAGAAACTAGATGACACCTTGTGGATAGTACCAAGACCGCCGACTCAACAGGAACATCAGCAGATTCCCCAAGAATGGTTTGAGATCTATGCTATATTGGATATGGTCAATGCACAACTCTAGACCCCACATCAGGACTCATCCCAACCCCAAGATGCCGCAAACCAGGATTCAATCAGAGGAGCACCAGGGAGCCTCTAGACTAGACTTGTATCTTTACTAGCCTTTACCATTATCCTAGCCATGGGATGTGTGGCATAGTTCAAAGAAACTTGTAGTATTTTGGTTGTTGTACAACGAACTTACCAAGTGTTGACTCTACTATATGGATATGGTTGTGCTATCTATGATATCGGTCCATGTAGGACGAAATTTTCATGTATTATATTCATGTGTGCTGTGATTATACTTATGATATTTCGTGGTTGTTTCTCGTTGTGATTATATATAATTGTATCGTTTCTATTGTGAGATTCTCATTATTGTTATCTTTTGTGATTATGAAGAATCATGCCACCCAAGAGAGCTTCTACTGCTATGACACCAGCTAAGATCAGAAAGCTTGTTGCCGACAGTATAGAGGCAGCACTAGTGACTGAAAGAGCTACCGTAGCTGCACGGGCTGCTGAAACTGCTTCTCTGGAAGAAGCCGCAGAAGCTACCGGACAGGTTACTAATGGTACTAATGGTCGTAAATGTACATACAAAGACTTTAAGAGTGGAGATCCCCCAAAATTCAAAAGCACTGAAGGAGCCACTGCTATGATCCGTTGGTTTGAAAAGATAGAATCTGTGTTTCTTCTATGCAACTGTCCAGATGATAGCAATGTGAAGTTTGCTACTAGTACACTAGTCGATGAAGCTATGTCATGGTGGAATTCTTATGCACAGCCTATTGCTATGGAAAATGCTCACAAGCTTACGTAGGAAGAATTCAGGAAGTTGCTGACTAAGAAGTTTTGTCCACGCACTGAAGTGAAGAAGTTGGAAACAGAGTTTTATGAGTTAGTAACTGCAGGTAATGATATCGAAGCCTATATCAGGAGGTTTCAAGAGTTGGTCGCGCTATGTCCAACTATGGTTCCAGATAATGAAAAGCTGTTAGAAAATTTAATTGGTGGGCTACCACACAGTATCCATGGAGATGTGATTTCTTTTGACCCACAGACACTGGACGAGGCAATCAGGATGTCTCAGAAGCTTATGGATCAGGTGGTAAAGAAAGGAACTACTGTAAAAAAAATAACAACTACAACAACAACCGAAACAATACCAACTATAACAATAACAAGAGAAGGTGGGACAACAATCAGGGTGGCAATGCTACTCAACAACCACCAAAGAGACAAGAAGTTGCTAAGGCCTATGCTGCAGGCCCAACTGAAAAGAAAGGTTACAAATGTACCCTACCCAAATGAAACAAGTGTCAAAGTCATCATAACCCTGGGCATTGTCTTAATCCTTGTGGTAACTGTAAGAAGATTGGTCATTCGACTAGAGAATGCAAGTTTTCGATCATTTTCGGAAATCAGAAACCTCCAGTGACATGTTTTGGCTATGGGGAGATAGGACACTACAATAATGAATGTCCAAAACAAGGAAATCAAGGGAACATGAACTAAGGTGGAGTAGCACATGGAAGGGCTTACATCATCGGAGGAAGGGATTGCCATCAAATCAACAATGTTTATGTTGGGTTCGTCAGTACCCAAGAGTCCTTAAAACAAGATTTGGACACAAATTAACCAAGTGTTAACCAACCTTAAAAAATACTAGGTCACTGAGTGAACAGTCACTCAGTGAGTCATCTTCAGGATGCTTAAGGCGAATTCAAGAAGAAGGATTCACTACTCAGGAAGGCGGTACTCCCTAAGAAGGACGTAAGCCAAAGAAGAAGATGATGGGTTCAGTGAGTATTGGACAAGAACTCACTGAACCCCAGTCTCCTCGACAACAATAAGTGATTGAAGACTGAAGAACCCAACACCTGAAAGAAAGGCGGGAATAGGCGGGAAGTGTTTAGAAAGATAAGAGTGTCAGACCAACCACTCTTATCTTGTCAGATTTAAACCTTCCCAAATGCGGCTAAAAGTCATGGAGTGTCAGACCAACCACTCCTAAAGACTTCATAACCCATTCCTATTGGTTCTTGGAAATGACAATTACTGTTGTAATTGTCAGACACGCTTGGGTCAACAACTTGCATTATTTTAATCACTTTTACTCTTTTATACTTGTGTATAAATAGGTTCAGTTAGGAAAGAAGAAAGTGTGTTTTGTACATTGAAAGCTTTAGACTTTTACAAAACAACTTCTCTCCTACAAAGAGTAACTGAATCCCTGAGATAGCTCAGTGGGTCCTGAATTGTTACCACTCAAGAATACCTTGAGTTTAGATAGGAGACACCATACCTTGTCTATTCAATCCCAAGTGTTTATTTCGCAAAACACTTGGGTAATAGATTCTTTGATTCATTTCTAATAAGAATTTAAACGTTGAAAAACTTGTGTTTTTATATCTACGTTTCACTTATCTGTTAAAATTAATCATCACATTAAGTCAGTCATGGAACACAATTAGTTTAACTTTCTAGTTATTTCTACTTGTGTAACGGGAACAACAAGTGGTATCAGAGCCTCTGGTTTATAAAATATTTTCAAAAACTAAGAGTGCTCAAGGTTTTTAAAATTAAGATCCTACTATGGCTGATATTGATGTACCCCAGCTCATCGATAAAAAGGGAGGAAGCTATTCAGCTGTTGCCCCCAGACTTGAAGCTAAAAAATTTAGCAAGTGGAAAAAGCGCATGCTTTGCTACTTGACTGGTATGGAACCATACTACATCACTTGTATCAGGGATGGCCCATTTGTACCTAAGACTGCTGAGGGGCTAAACAAGCCTGAAGCTCAGTGGACTATTGATGAGAGAAGGGTGGTCAATCAAGACCAACGCCTGAAAAGCATACTTATATATTGTCTTCCTGACGATATAATGGAATCAGTCATTAACTGCACTACAGCCAAGCAAACTTGGGTTGACTTGATTAATAGCTTTGAAGGTCCCTCAGATACCAACGAAAATAGGATCATGGACCTGAAACATGAGTACAACACTTTTAGAGCAAAGGACTCTGAAAGTCTCTCTTAGACATATACCAGATACAATACCCTGATAAATGAATTATCAAATGATGGTGTAGTTTTGTCTAAGCATGAGACAAATGTTGGCTTTGTCAACAGTCTCCCTGAGAAGTGGCTAAACTTCTCACAAGGCCTCAGGAATTGCGAAGGATTCGATACACTATGAGGTTGTTAGACCTTTGCTACGTGTGTATGTGATATGTTGAGTTAATATGATTAAGTACGCGGAATTTACTTAACCACACTTAGAAGATTATTGGTTATGATTATTGGAAATGGAAATGGTTATGCTCGTGTGAATAATAATGAACACAGAAAAGATATTATCAAACGATTAATATTATTGAAAATGATACAAAGGTTTGATATGCTTGTGTTGTGATTGCTATATGTTCTTGAGAGATATTAGTCACTTGTTCAACTTTTTGTCACTATTTGTCACACATTAACATCTACTCTAAGATCTTCTTTTATACCTCAAGAAGATCTTTACAATATTACATCAAAGATGTGTCAAGCTACTAACTATGATAAGTCATATGTCTACAACATGTCATACCTTTAAGAGTATACAAGTTGAACACTTAACTAATGACAAAACAAAAGATATTTGCTACTAAACATATTTGACTTTTCCATGCTTATCCATTCAGCAGTAATCGAGTGACTCAACCAGCAGAATCGACATTAGCAGCAGCATCAGATTTTCACTAACAGCAGAAACAGATTTTTCACTAGTAGCAGAAACACTCAGCAGCAGGAATGATAACTACCAGCAGGAATGATAACTACCAGCAGGAATGAGATGCACTAGCAGCAGGAACACACTTGGAGTATTTCCCGATTCTCAAACTTCAGAATATTTAATTCCCAACAATCCTCCCCTAAACATGTGAATCCATTTCAACATGTTTCTGAATTAAATGAGGACTTGTGAAGATCTTTCAAATACTTTATGGTCAGACCCTTGATCTGAACTTTCTTTTATTCTGAATGACTTATCTGCTTTCTGATCTTTGACTTGTCAATATCAACACTTTGCTCCAATCTTGGACTAAAAGATGGTGCAATTTCCATGGATGGAGGAATTATAAGAGGCAATGATGCTATTTTTCTTGGATACTTGTTTCAACAAGTGAAATCATCTATCAGCATGCCTTTGCAAGTGATGAACAAATGTAGTGAACTGAAATTGAAACTTTCCTTCGTGTGACCTAGATAGAACTTTCTCCTTTAGCTCTGTTCTTGTCATTTTCAATCTCTATGTCATCATCTTTCTTTTCCTCCCTTTCATTGGTTATTCTTCCTTTTTCTGGGTTTTATTTCCTCCCCTGAGATGTTTCTTTCCTCCCCTGAGATTCAAAATTTTCACCTCCCCTTGTTTGGAAGATCTCTCACCATGTACCAAAATATTTCTCTCCTCATCACCTGATCTATCGATGTGAACTTGTTTTCAGACAATATTGTACATGAAGCCATCAATTCCTTAAGAGTTTAAGATACTGCCCTCATCACTTCTAGGTGTGTTAACTCCTATGAGAGGTGGTTCATGGGACATTTGACTCATGGTCCATCAGTGGATGGTTTTTTTTTTGTGAGTCTCTTTGAAAAATCCTTTTAAGAAACTTTTGCCTTAGCAGTATGTATATGATTTTATTATGAAAAATCATACTGCTTTCAACCATTTTGAAGGGATCAAGTGTGTAACAGACACTTAATCAAAATTTCGGTTTAAAGCAACCTCTGGTTGTGTGAGAACCAATGATTTCAGTTATAAATAACTGCCTGTGTAAAGATAAACTCATTCAAAGAGCTTTCTTGACAGGGTTTCCAGCTCATAGTAATTGTTGCCTCTAACACAAGTGTTAGATTCACTTTTACTAGCTGTTCTTTCTATCAGATGTCCTTAGACTTGCTCATTATACTTAAGAGTATAAAATGATAGAAAGTGAGTTGTATCAGTTACTCTCTGATCAACTAAGTCATTAATTCAATGTGAAACATCATAATCAGGTTTCAAGAAAGAAGTTTTAAGGAGGTTTAAATTCCCAAACTCATTCTATCATGAACCTATTATGTTAGCAACTAGGATAAACATTCAGCTACTTCCATTTCACTTGAAACTACCTTTGTGTTCAAAGTTCATACCTGAAATAGTTAGTCTAAAACCAAAAGAACAATGTACAAAGTACTTGTTTTGCATTAGAATAATCATAGGACTAACTGTATGAATAACACAAGTTAAATTTGTACTACCAGCACAAACTTTTAACTAACAGCAGTATTGAGTAAAGCCAGCAGCAGAAACAGTTTTATATACAAAAACACATAGATTGAAAAAAAATTCAAAGATTAAGCATTCCAATACTTGCTACCAAGTACTGAAACCTTCCAACATCAAAAGCTTTTGTAAGAAGATCTGCAAAGTTTTGATCTGAAGCAATTTTCATCACTTGTATTAACCTTTTTTCATTGCAATCTCTAATAAAATGATGTCTAATTTCAATGTGTTTTGTTTTAGAATGTTGCACTGGATTTTTAATAATGCAAATTGTACTACTATTATCAATATGAATGACAATGTTCATGAAATTGTACCGATAGTCAAGGAGCTGGTTTTGAAGCCATAGAACTTGACCACAGCAACTTGCAGCAGCTACATATTCAGCTTCATTTGTTGAATTTTCCACAATCGTTTGTTTCTCACACTGCCATGAGATAAGTCTACACCCAAGGAATTGACATCCTCCACTTGTTGCCTTTCTGTCCAAGCTAGCACCAGCATAATCACTATCTGAATATGCTACCAAGTCAAAAGGTGACTCTCTAGAATACCATAAACCCAACCTTGGTTGACCTTTGAGATATCTAAAAACTCTCTTGACTGCAGTTAAATGAGAAACCTTAGGATTTACTTGAAATCTTGTACAAACACAAACAGAGAACATGATGTCAGGTCTAGATGATGTAAGGTACATCAAAGAACCTATCATAGATCTGTAAGTGTGTACATCTACATTGTCTCCATCTGCATCTTTAAGAAGTGGCTTCTCATAGTCCATTGGTGTGCTTGCTACTTTTGAATCAGCAAATTAAAATTTTCTAAGTATCTCTGCAACATATTTATCTTGACTAATAAATATGCCTTCAGTTGATTGCTTAACTTGCAGACCTAAAAAGAATGTATGTTCTCCCATAGAACTCATCTGAAACTTATCCTTCATAAGCTTCTCAAATTCTGAACACATCTCCTTCCTTGTAGATCCAAAGATGATATCATCCACATACACCTGCACTAATAAAATATCTTTCTTGTGTTGTTTGATGAAAAGTGTCTGATCAATCTTTCCTCTTTGAAATCCATTCTCTAATAAGTAGGAAGCTAGTGTTGCATACCAAGCTCTTGGTGCCTGATGTAGGCCATATAGAGCTTTCACTACTCTGTACACTCTGTCTGGATGGTCAGGGTCAGTGAAGCATGGAGGTTGTGAGACATACACCTCTTCTTCAATTGAACCATATAAAAATGCACTCTTGACATCCATTTGGTAGACTGTGAAGTTCATAAATGAAGCATAAGCTAAAAAAAGCCTAATTGCCTCAATTCTTGCTACTGGAGCATAAACCTCATCATAGTCTATTCCTTCTTCTTGTGTGTACCCTTGGGCTACTAATCTAGCCTTATTCTTAATCACTATGCCCCTTTCATCCCTTTTATTTCTAAAAACCCATCTAGTGCCAATTACCTTTGCATTCCTAGGTAAATCAACTAGCACCCAAGCCTTTTGAATCTTGAACTGAAGAAGCTCCTCTTCCATCGCCTCTACCCAGCTTGAATCATCTAGGGCTTTAAGAATGTTCTGTGGTTCATCTTGTGATAGAAAACATACAAACAAGCAAGAGTTGGAAAACTCATGCTGTTTTGAAGCATAAAGGGCATCAAGAAGCCCTTGTTTGTCTGAAGACATCAATTGTTGTCTTGTCTTCACACCTGATTGTATATCTCCAATCACATTTTCCAGGGAGTGGACTTTGTGAATCCTGGTCTGTGGAGTAGAAGGAACTTGATAATCAGATGAAATATTGCTCAAATCTACCTCATCTTCCAAGAAATCTGCTTTTGTTGTTTCTGAAGGCCCAGCAGCAGAAACAGTTGGCCTATCAGCAGAAACAATTTGCTTAGCAGCAGAATCAGTTTGCTCAGCAGCAGAATTCATTTGCTTAGCAGCAGAATCACCAGCATAAACATTTTGTTGTTTCTCTGTTCCTCCTTCTTTGTCTTCATCTTCAACACCTTCTTTAGCTTTGCCAGAAGAAGATTCATCAATTGTTGAAGTTGATTCCACACTTGTACTTGACCATATTGGCATCATCACATAATCTTGATTTGTCTCCTTGTCTAACCTTGCCTCATCTGTCGCTTGTGAACCTGAAAAATTGTTAGTTTCTGCAACAACAGGCACATAATTCATTGAATGGGTAAGAGTCTCAAGATCAAATAGACATTTTGGTCCTTGACCTTCTACATTGGACTTGTTTTCTAAAAGCTCCACATGTAGACTTTCCTCTACTTTCCTAGTTCTTGTGTTGTATACTCTAAAAGCTTTGCTATTGAGAGAATATCCAACAAAGAAACCTTCATCTGCTTTACCATCGAATTTTCCTAAATGGTCTAAGGTATTCAGAATTGTCACATGACATCCAAAAGGTCTACCTCTAAACAACTCATATGATGTCTTATTGTGTGGTTGTACTACTAAAACTATGTTCTGAACATAGCAAGCAGTGTTGATTGCTTCAGCCCAAAAAGTTATAGGTAATTTAGAATCAGCCAACATAGTTCTAACAGCTTCTATTAGTGTTCTATTCTTTCTTTCAGCTACTCCATTCTGTTGTGGAGTTATAGCAACACTAAATTCTCTCCTAATACCTTTTTCTTTGCAGAAATCATCCATAACTCTATTTTTGAATTCTGTCCCATTATCACATCTAATGACTTTTACTTTCTTGCTTACTAGGTTTTCTATCTCAGTAATGAAAGACTTAAGGATGTTAGGTGTCTCATCCTTAGTGGCTAAAAAGAAAACCCGTGTAAATCTGCTATAGTCATCAGTTATAACAAGACAAAATCTCTTATGCATTATACTACTTACTGAAATAGGTCCAAATAAGTCCATATGAAGCATAAACAATGATTGATTGATAGAGTTAAAAATCTTGGGCTTACAAGTGGCTTTGTGTTGTTTGCCTTTAAGACAAGCAATGCATGTTTGATCATTTTCAAATCTTTTGTGAGGTAAACCTCTTACCAAACCATTCTTAACAATCTTATTTATGGTTTTGAAGTTAATATGACCAAGCCTCCTATGCCATAACATAGACTCATCCAATGTGGCATTTGCAACAAGACAAGTTAGAGCCTCTTTAGGAACAATGTTATTCATATCAACACTGTACATATTGCCCTTCCTAGGAATCTTAAGAAGAACTTGACTTTCATCAGGCATCTTAAAATTAGGAGAAAGTACAAGACATTCAGTCTCAGTAAAAAGAACATTATTCTTTTTGTCACACATTTGTGAGACACTAAAGAGATTATACTTAAGCTCTTGCACATAGTACACATCTTCAAAATCTAATTTACTGGTTTTGATAGTACCTTTACCAGTAATTTTTCCACCAATTCCTCCTCCAAAGGTAACATATCCACCATCAATTGATTGAAAGTTAAAAAGATAAGACATGTTGCATGTCATGTGCCTTGAACACCCACTATCTGAATATCCTTGATCTTCATGATCTGTTGGTGAATTTCCCTGCACACAAAGAAAGAAATTAGTTTTCTTGGGACACCCAAGCCATTGCTGACTTGGTTGTGCCTCGTGCATCAATATAATCAATTCTCTTTAGAACAGTTGATGCACCCTTGGATTTAAGGGGTCTCCAAATCTAATTTGCTGAGGTCTTAACAACATTGACCCTCTTTTCCCTAGCAGTGGAACCTTTCAGTTTCCAAATTTGTTTCTTAATCACTGCTTTTGATTGAATGGGTCTTTGAACAGACTTTGGTGCTTGTTTGAAAGATGTTTTTGCACCCTTAGCTGTTGATTTTGGGTAAACAGTCATAAATGGTCGAGCAGCAGGAACAAATTGTCTAGCAGCAGGAACCATTTGTCTAACAGCAGGAACCATTTGTCTAACAGCAGGAACCCTTTTTAACTCAGACTTGTTTGAGACTGTTCTGGGTTTTGTTCTATTGGTGTTAGAGTGAAAATGAGATTTAGGTGTTTGCCTTTTGTAGTTCACTCTATTGTTTTCATACCCAGATACCCATTGGTTGCAGAAAGCTGCAAGATGGTCAAAACTTCCACAAGTGAAACAAGATTTGTTGTAAGATCCAAAGTCATCATTTTGGTGAGACTTGAAGGTATTCCATTTTCTATGGTCACCTTTGGGCTTGTTTGTGGACCTATATTGTTTACAATATCTAACTGGTTGCCTAACATTTTTTACATTGTTCTTAGGCCTATTAGTATCATGATTGACTATCTTAGGAACACTTGTTCCTACTTTCTTAACCACTTCAGGTTTAGACATAACCTATTCATCATCACTATCAGATGTACAGTCTTCAACAACTATATCATCTGCTTTCCTAACAAAGGACACCTTGTCCTGAAAAAGTAAAGTTTTATTTGAACTTTCACTTTCTTTCTTAGGCTCATCAACTACTTCATTATTTTTTGGTTGAACACCATACTTCAATTCAAGTAGTTGAAATTCAGGTAAACCTGAATGCTCTAGGTCAATCCCTGGGGGTTTAGGGATACCTCTGTATGGAGGTGGGACAACATTATATCCCAATCCTGACTTGACTTTATTATTCACTTGACAATCTATTATGTTATATACACCTCTAGAAGCATGTTCTAGTGTTTCTACAGTCAAATAAATGTTGTCACTTTTAGCTTTAACCCTATCATAAGCATCTCTTAACAGCTTAATTTCAGCATCTCTAAAGAAAATATCTTGCTCAAGAAGACCTCTTTCACCAGAAAAAGCTAATTCATTTGCTTTGTAATATAGGATTTGTTTTTCTAAAGTTTCTAAACCACACTTATAATTTATAAGGTCTTGAAAAGTTTTGGCTAGCTCTACCTTTTGGTCATCATACTGTTTGATTAAGATTTTTAGTTCTTTAAGAGCAGTACAAGTATTAGAACAAGCTTTATGATCTTGTACCTCAGTTGCAGAAAATGCCATAAGAGCCATCTGTGAAGAATCTTTTTCTTCATCATCCAAGAAACTCCAATCAAAGCCTAACCCATCAATAACTACCATAGCTTTTGGTTCAGAAACCTCCCCTGTTTTGGATTTGCTTCCAAAACCTCTATTCCTGCTATCATGCTGCCTTGTCCTTCTACACTCTCTTGAGAAGTGCCCCATCGTGTGACAGTTTTAGCATTCTACCTTTGACTTGTCATAACCAGCAGGATCATTATTGCTGATTATGATCTTCTTCCCCGTCCTTTGATAGAATTTCTTAGCCCTCATGCTAAGAAGAGAACTTTGCTATTTCAGGTCCATCTCCTCCAGATCATCATCATTGATCTCTTGGAGGTTGTTGGGAATTCTACTAAGTTAGAATTTTGCTGATGGTTACTGCTGATGGATTCTGCTGAAGCAGTGGTTTCTGCTGATGAAGAGATTCTGCTGAAGTAATAAACCCGCGTAGTTTGTTTCTGCGGATATAGTGAAACCGCGTATTTTGTTATTAGTTAGGATATGCATGAGATTAATTAGGAAGTGATAATGCATATCTTGTTTAGTTTTTAGAATATTGAAGATACGTTTCTTGTGAAACGGTTTAGGGTTCCTTATCTATAAAAGGAACACATCATTTTGTGTAATGTACGTGTTGAAAAACAAGCCTTTAGTATTAATCAAAGATCCATAGAGGATCAAGAGTTCTTAGTTATTTGTGTGTATACTTGTGTTTGATTTCCGCTTTAGAATACAAGTAATAGAGACTTTCTATTAGTGTGTTTGTGATTACATAGACATAACTAACGATCCACGAGCGCTCAAAGATCTATCAATGTCTTAAGTTCAACAAGTGGTATCAGAGCCTCGGGGGAGTCTCTGTGATACTAAGACCATCTTTTCTTTTACACCCTCTCACATAAAACAACCAAAAAAATGTCTGGTTCAGACGACGGATCAGATGTTAACAACAACCAAAACACCACATCTATACAACAACTCACTCTCACCAACAGCAATGCAAAGTTCCCATACCTGAAGAAGGAAGAGTATGAATTATGGGCTATGAAGATGCAGAATTGGATCACTAATATTGATTGGAATCTTTGGGAAATTGTCAAAAAGGGAAATAGTTTGAAGAAGCACATCAAAGATGCTGATGGTAGAGTTACCATTGTTGATCCTAAAACTGCTGAAGAGATTCTTGCTATACAGAGAGAGAATAAAGTTAGAACTATTCTCCTTCAGGCTATTCCAGATGATCACATGGGTGACTTTCACTACATTGAGGATGCAAAGGACATCCGGATGGCCATCAAGGCTAGGTTTGGTGGGAACGATGAGTACAAGAGAATGAAGAAATCAATGTTGAAACAGCAATTCCAAGAATTTCAAATCTCTGAGGAAGAAGGTATCCACAAGGGGTATGATAGATTCCATAGGATTTTGAGTCAATTGAATCAGCTGAAGGCCAGGCCAGACAATGAGGATTGCAATGCAAAGTTCTTGCGATCTTTACCTCCATCATGGCTGCAAGTGAGCATTGCACTCAAGGCTAAAGGTGGACTGGATATGCTCTCTTTTGATGATCTCTACAACAAGCTTAAAACTCTTGAGCCTGATGTCAGAAGTCCCATTCGTTCATCCACTCCCACTTATTCAGCTTTTGTCAGCTCCACCTCCAATAAGATGACTCAAGCCTCCAGCCCAAGCTCCTCAACATCATCTTCCTACACCAACACTAGATCAAATTCTCAACCACAGTCTAGTGGTGTATTGGAAGATGTACTTCACTCTTTTGTTGCTGATTATGAAAGTCAACAGCAACTTGCATATGAGGATTTTGAACAGGTGGATCCTCTAGATTTGGAAGAGATGAACTTGAAGTGGCAGGTGGCCATGCTTTTTGTGAACATCAAGAGGTTTGAGAACAAGTCTGGGAGAAAGTTTGGTTTCCAGGGAAGAGATCCGGCTAGATTTGACAGAAGGAAGATCAAGTGCTATACTTGTGGACAGTTGGGTCACTTCTCAAGAGAGTGCAAGGATAGGAAGACTGGTGATGAGGTTAGGTATTCTACCTATAAGCATAATTAAGTGGATGCTGGGACATCCAACGCAGTATCCTCCAAAGCAATGGTTACTCTGGATGACCATGTCAACTGGAAGGCGCATGAGCCTGATAATGATGACTCTTCTGGTTCTGAGTTGAGTGGATTGCTGGCAAGCTGTACTACAGATGATCACCATGATCAAGTTGCCTTTATGGGCATCTCTCAGGTACATAATTGTGTGTTTGGTTGTAGTGAAAGATATAATGAACTTAAGGAGGCTTATGATGAATTGAAACCTAAATATAATGAATGTTATGTAGAAGTTGAGGCTTACAAACAGGCTTTAAAAACTAAAGAAAGACAACAAATTTGGTTTCAGAAGAATCAGACTGCCTATGAAGAAAAGACAGGGGTGTTAGAGAGAGACTTATTGTGTACTACAAATGATTTAAAATGTTGTGAAAAAGAAAAAGCTAAACTAGAGTTAGAAAAACAAGAACTACAGGAGAAGCTTGATAGAGAAGTAGCTAGACATAAAAATTGGTTGATTTCAGGTGATAAGTTAGCTAATTGTCTTTATGGTAGTCAAGCTGTAAACTCTGGGATAGGTTTAGGTTTTCAAAAATATGTAGGTTTAGAGGCTAGGAATGATATGGGTAAATCTACACAGCCAGGCTTAGCACATTATGTTAAAGAAGGAAAATTACATGCTGTGCCTGGACCTATTAGAGGAGAACACATGCCCACTAATATTGACACCACCACAGACTTTGATGGATCACACCATCTTTATGGAAAAAAGTCAAGTGACTTGCCAGACCCTGATTCTAATTCTACTGACTTTGTCTCTTGTTCTGACAGTGACAAGTCCTCTGACCAAGGGTCTACTACCTATACCAGTTGTGATTCAAGTGAAAAGTCGGACATTCCCAAGACCTCACCCACACCTACACCCAAGACTCCCTACAAGCCTGTTAGAGTTTCTGCTGAGGAATTACATTCCAAGACAGTTTCCTCTGAAGACTTGTCATTTAATTCTTTGCAAAACAATGTTTTTAATTCTGTCAAAAACAATTCTGTTAATGTTACTGGTTTGAATAATTTTGCATGTAATGGAACATCTTTCACTTTTAATAAATCTTCTAAAAAGAAGAAATGTTTTGTTTGTAGAAGTAAATTTCATTTGATTAAGGATTGTAATTTTCATGAGCAAAGAATGGGTGTATGTGATGGTCGAAATAAACCTAGACCAATGTGGAAAAATGTTAATAATATACCACCATATGTTCCACAAGAAACTCCTAGGACCAGCTATTCTGCTGATAGACATTTTCCATCTGTTTGGAGAAGCTCTGTTGCTAGACCGTATATGAGACCCACTAGTTCTTATTTTCAGAATGGTTCTTGGCCTGGATTTAATGACCCAATGTATATGGGAAGGGGAAATTGGGATACTGCTGTGAAGCCCTCAGCAGGTTGTTTTTGGACTCAAAGGGGACCCAATGTTAATAGAAGGTCCAAGAACAATTGTGGATCTTATACATCTACATGGCCTAAATCTTATGATCCACAAGGCAGGCTCAAGTCAGTGATGACTTGAGTCTCCATAATGTACTTATATTTTGTATATTTTTGTTGTTGTTGTAGGATCATCCTCTGAAAAGTAAAGAAGTAGGCATAGTAGATAGTGGCTGTTCCAGGAGTATGTCAGGAAACAGAGAGATGATGCATGATTTTGTACCATTGAAGGAGGAGGCAATGTGACTTTTGGTGGAGGAGATGGTAGAATCACTGGGAAAGGAACCATCAGAACACCTAATTTGGACTTTGAGAATGTGTATTATGTGAAGGAACAGCAACATTTCAACTTGTTCTCAGTATCACAAATTTGTGACACCAAGAACAAAGTCTTCTTCTCTGAGGATGAATGTCTTGTGCTCTCTAAAGATTTCAAACTTCCAGAAGATACAACTATTCTGCTGAGAGTTCCCAGACGCTACAATTTATACACATTCAATTTGAATGATGTCCAACCTGAAGGTGATCTCACATGTTTGGTAGCTAAAGCATCCCTGGATGAGTCTACAAAATGGCATAGAAGGATGGCTCATGTGAATTTCAAGACCATTAACAAACTTTCTAAACTTGGTCTAGTTCATGGACTTCCTTCCAAAGTCTTCACCAATGAGCACAATTGTGTTGCCTGCAACAAAGGAAAGCAACACCGAGCCTCATACAAAGCCATCACAGCTGTTAGCACTATCTCAGAACCTCTTCAGTTGCTGCATATGGATCTCTTTGGTCCAACTCAAATCAGAAGTATTGATCATAAGTACTTCTGCCTGGTAATCACTGATGACTATAGCAGGTTTTGTTGGGTATTCTTTTTGCAAACTAAAGATGAAACATCTCCAATTTTAAAAGAATTCATTACCCTTGTTGAAAACCAGCTAAACAAAAAGGTTCAAGGTATTAGGTGTGATAATGGGACAGAGTTCAAAAATGTTGTTTTAATAGACCTCTGTCAGTCTAAAGGGATAAAAAGGGACTATAGCAATCCAAGAACCCCACAGCAAAATGGGGTTGCTGAAAGAAAGAATAGGACCTTAATAGAGGCAGCAAGATCCATGCTTGCAGACTCTAAATTACCCACTATGTTTTGGACTGAAGCAGTAAGCACTGCTTGTTATGTTTTGAACCGGGTATCCATCACTAGACCTCATTTCAAGACACCTCATGAACTTCTCACTGGGAAAGTTCCTGCTATTCACTATCTCAAACCTTTTGGATGTCAAGTCACCATTTTGAACACTAGTGATCCACTGGGAAATTTTGATGCGAAAGCTGATGAGGGGTATATTGTGGGTTATTCAGCACATAGTAAGGCTTATAGGGTATATAATTTACATGCTAAAAAGATTGAGGAGACCCTTAACCTGAGATTCCTAGAAGACAAGCCCAATGTTCAGGGACAAGGTCATGCTTGGTCTTTTGACCTGAATTACCTAACTGATTACTTGGGTTATACTAGATATGTTGCTAACCAATCTGCAGGTACAAAAGAGTCTCCCACTCACAATGCAAGTACCCTGGATGATGACTCAGATAGTGAGTCTGAGCATGATGAACAAACAATTGTTGTACCTTCTTTTCCTCCTAACCATTTTGCAGGTGATAGCTCTCAAGAAACTCCTGATGAGATTGTAGATGAGTCACACTATGCAGAGAACCTTGCTAGACTCAAGAAGCAAGAGCATGCAGCCAATCAAGAAGCTGAGAGGCTTGGTGTTGAGTCAGCACAAGCAGTCAGTGGAAACCAGGATTCTGCTGATGGTTCTCCTGACAGCACCAAATCTGCTGACAGCCCTACTGCATACACTCCCAATTCTACTAGTGTGTCCACAGACTTTGAAGAGCCATATACACGATTTCCAAGTCCTTCTGATCTTGGGAATCATCAACCCAAAGCTGGAATCTTTACCTCATCTTCCTATGACAGTGACTTTGGACCAACTGTGACCAATCATGACACCACGATTGATGTCAACCCCACTACTATAAAAAGGATCAACATTGCTCATCCTCAATCCAATATTCTAGGTGATCCTCAAGCACCAGTTAGAACTAGAAGTGCTGTGAAAAGTTCTAAGTATGGTCAAGTTGCTTTTCTTTCCTATGTCTCCAATCAGCAAAGGGACAATCACACAGACTTTAAGCATTGTCTGTTTGCTTGGTTTCTTTCTCAAGTGGAACCAACCAGTGTTGCTCAAGCTCTTGAAGACTCAAGCTGGCTTGAAGCAATGCAAGATGAGATGCAACAATTCAAGAATCAGCAGGTTTGGATACTGGTACCACTACCTGATGGGAAGATTGCAATTGGGACAAAATGGATTTTGAAGAATAAAAGAGATGCAAGGGGTATTGTGGTGAAAAACAAAGCAAGGTTAGTTGCTCAGGGGTTCAGGCAAGAGGAAGGAATTGATTATGATGAAGTTTTTGCACCTGTGGCTAGAGTTGAGGCCATTAGACTCTTCTTGGCCTATGCATCTTATATGGGTTTCATGGTCTATCAGATGGATGTGAAAGGTGCTTTTCTGTATGGTGAAATTGAAGAGGAGGTATATGTCACTCAACCCAAAGGTTTTGAAGACCCAGATAATCCAAAGCATGTTTACAAGGTAGTTAAAGCTCTCTATGGACTACATCAGGCACCACGAGCTTGGTATGCTAGGCTTTCTGCATTTCTGCTGAAGCATGGTTACAGAAGAGGTGCCATTGACAAAACACTCTTCATTAAGAAGAATTCAAGAGACATCATTCTTGTGCAAGTTTATGTGGATGACATTATCTTTGGCTCCACTAAAGAAGCTTGGTGCAGGGAGTTTGAGGAATTGATGAAGGGTGAGTTTCAGATGAGTGCTATGGGGGAGCTTACTTTCTTTTTGAGTCTACAAGTTTAGCAGAAACATGATGGTATATTTATCAGTCAGGATAAATATGTGAGAGACATTTTGAAGAAGTTTGATCTGGAAAATGTCAAAACTGCCACTACACCTTATGAAGCTCCAAAACCAAAGCATAATCTTGAACCAGATCCTGCTGTGAATGTTCACCTATACAGATCCATGATTGGTTCATTGATGTATTTGATAGCTTCGAGGCCTGACATTACATTTGCTGTGAGTGTTTGTTCTAGACATCAGGTCACTCCACTTACTTCACATTTGAATGCAGTCAAAAAGATCTTCAAGTACCTCAAAGGCCAACCCCACTTAGGTCTTTGGTACCCAAAAGAGTCTCCTTTTAAGCTGCAAGCATATAGTGATAGTGATTATGCTGGTGCAAATCTGGATAGGAGATCCACAACTGGAGGTTGCCAATTTCTTGGAAGAAGATTGATTTCTTGGCAATGCAAGAAACAAACTATTGTTGCTACCTCTTCTACTGAAGCAGAGTATGTTGCTGCTGCTAATTGTTGTGGTCAGGTACTATGGATTCAGAATCAATTGCTGGATTATGGGTTTAATTTCATGAACACCACAATCTTTATTGATAATCAAAGTACCATATGCATTGTCAAAAATCCAGTTTTTCATAATAGAACTAAACATATTGAGATTAGGCATCATTTCATAAGAGATGCCTATGAAAAACATTTGATAAAAGTGAGTAAGATTCACACAGATGATAATGTGGCAGATTTGTTGACTAAAGCTTTTGATGGACCTAGGTTTCAACACTTAGTTGTCCACATTGGGATGCTTAACCCTTAACTGCAAAGTTTGAGGGGAGGCATAAGCCTCAGGGGAGACATATGCCTCAGGGGAGGATTGTAGTTGGATACCTTGTAAAGTTTGTAGATTATTGTTTATGTTTCTGTTTGCTAACACTAACCAGCTAATGTTCATTAAGTTTTGTATGGTTTGGTTTGGTTTGTTTGCTACTTTGTGTCTGTTTTGCAGAATGTGCAGTTGCTGATTTGATTGGTTCTTTGGGAAAATGGTCATGATAGCTTAAAGTCTGTTTCTGCTGAAGAGAAGCACAAGTCATTATCTTTGGTGAAGATCATTATTTCTACTGAAAAGAAATGCAGAAGTAATGCAAAAGTGCTACTCAATGAGACATATACGAAGTCTTGTTCATTCATTCAAGAAACAATTTACATCTTACAATCAACTTCAAATGAAATACAAGACCATTCCTATACAAAACCAACTACACAGATTCTAGATCCTATCATCATGGTTACAAAAGCTGTTGGAGATGCATGACCAGTACGATGAAGAAGTTGATTGTAGCACAGGGATGATGATGCTGAAGAACCTAGTTTTATATCTTTGGTCCTTGGCAACATCTCATCTCCACTTTCAACTCCTACTCAACTTTACCCTTTCCTTTTCCTTTCACCACTGCTTCTTTGCCCTTTCCCATGTTTCTATGGTAGGAAACACCAGATTCTGGAGCAGGAAGACCAATCACCACTTCCCTTGATTTTGGAAGTGAAAGGTTTGACTTCCGTGACATTGGACAGGAAGATTGGGGTCTCGATTGTGGTCTCACAGGTGTGGAAGGAGGGATAAATGTCGGATCTCCATAATCAACCTCGGAAGATTCCTCATCGGATGTACAAAGGAAAGGAGAGACAAAGTCTCGTTGTGTTACTAGGTAAGGGAACAAGGGATGTGAATCAGAAGAAGAATCAGCATCAGCAGGAATGGGGGCTTTGCTTGGTTCCCCCACATTGTGCTTCTTCTTACTAGCTTGTTCCTTGGTTAATCGTAGTGTCCATGGTTGAGCACTGGGTGGAAAGTAAGTGCTCCAACCATCACTGGATGATGATGATGATGAGGAGGAGGATGGTAGATCTATGATTTCTGGTTTAGAAGACATGTTTGTTGTGGCTCAGTATGGTGTTGTTGAGAAATTAGGGTTTGATGTTAATTTGGGGTTAATTGATATGTGTGTCTAGTGATTTGGGGATATTTTATAGGCGAAGTCAAGGTTTGATGTTCATAAATGCGAGTTGGGTGGCACAGTAAAACTCAAGATATTTACCGAAGATATTTTTACACTTGAGTTGATACTGCTGATTGACTATGTATCAGCAGATTGACTTTGATTCTGCTGAAGGGTTAATTTTGAATTGTGGTGGAGTTACTTTACACGTCAGATCTGGTCAACAATTTGTTTCGATACTTTTGACCATAATTGGGTAACTTCTATTAGTAACCTATTTCGCATATCTTCGCCCAAAATCAACTGATTCCCTCTTCTATCCTTTTAAACCCAGTTTCCACTCACGTGATTCACAACTGATTTCTCACAAATTCCTTAAATGGCGGCACTTCAATTCAAGAAAGATCATAACAAAGTTGCTTTTCTAGGGAAAGCAAAAGGACATGAAGTGTATGATCCTATGGTGGAGTTCTTGAAGCGTTCGAAGATTCATTATGCACTGACACATTCTCCAAATGTGATATATGAATCCCTGGTGCAACAATTTTGGTCATCTGCTGCAACACGATCAGACACTGAGATTGTAGCTACTATTGATGGAACTGAGATTGTGGTGACTGAGTCCTTGATTAGGACACAGCTTCGGTTGGATGATGAGAATGGTGTTTATCACTCCAACACCGCAGAGATACTTGCTGGGTTAAGGGCTGCTGGATACCAAAGTACTGATACGAGTATTTGGCTGAAGAATAAGTTTTGCCCCATGTGGAGGTTTTTGGTGCACACATTACTTCAGTGTATCAGCAACAAGTCGGGAGGATGGGATCAATTCTCTACCCAATTGGGTTGTGGTATTGCTTGTCTTTCACAGGGTTTGACTTATAATTTTTCTAAGTTTATTTTTGATAATATGGTTGAAAATATTCAGAGGAAGAAACATAAGTTTCTAATGTACCCTAGGTTTCTCCAAATCATCTTACCCATAACAACCCAAGATAGAGTCTTTTGTCCAATAGGAGCTCTTAGTGGTAAAGTGTTTGCTTCAATGAAAACTCATTATGTAGGGGCACATCACCCTCTACTACCAGCTATGTTGCCACATGGCAATGATGATGCTGATGAGGGTAATGCTGCTGATTTTGCACCCTCTCCTAATGCTGATGATGATGGTAATCCATCATCTCATAGTGTTGCTGCTGATGATAATCCATCAGTTGCCATTAATGAGGGCCCTTCTATAACTGCTGAAGCATCCCATGTTTCTCCTGACCAGCCTACACCTTCACCTTTGCCTATGTCACCTAGTCCTAGTCCTTCACCAACTCATGTTGCTCCTGATGAGCTTGTTCCAGAGGTTGAGGAGACAATTCAGTCTATTGATACTCCAGTACCTACACCTCTTGAACATGAGACTACTAGACTGCCCACACCTAGTCCTTTGAGAGAGCCTATTGATGAAAACTCTCCTATTTTTGAGCATGTATATGTTTCTCCTGAAAGGCCCAATGAAGCTCCCATTACCACAGAGCAATCTGCTGGTGGAGCTGAGGACCCTATTACTCTCACTTCTGTCTATGATTTGCTCAACAGGAATATTCAAGAAGTTGATAAGTTAAAGCAGGAGCTTGCAGATACCAAATCCTCACTTGGTGAAGAGATTGTGGTATTGAAAAGGAGGGTTAAGGAACTAGAAGATCAACTTGGGCAGAAGAAGAAAAGGAAGGTTGTGTTTGCCTCTGATGAAGAGCAGGAGGATATACAATTGGATCCTCTTGACTTATTGGCTGAAGCTGCTCAGCAGACTCATGCTTCTTCACCCAAAGCTGCTGAATCATCCAAATCAAAAGAGATCATCAAGTTCTATAGAAAGAAGAGAAGACAATATTTGAGCAAGGATTCCACTGAGACTTCTAAGGTGCCAAGTGTGAATGTTGTTCAAGATACTGCTGATGTTACACCTTCAAAAGATCCTCATGTAGTCTTTGTTGCTGGGAGAACTTTTGTTCTGGATTCTGATGTTGATGTTTCTTCTAAACATGTTGAAGATACTTCTCAACATGTTTCTATTGATGCTTCTCTTGGTGTTTCTTCTGAGCATATTGACAGAGTTCCCACTGTTGATATTTCTCATGGTGATTCTTCTGATGAGCTTGCTACAAAGGGGAAAGGAGTGTTGGCTGAGGAAGATCTTGTTTCTGCTCTTGTGACTGACAAAGAAAGGATTGAACAAGCAAGAATGCTAAAAGAGTATGAAGATCTGATGAAGAGTCAGGCATTGGCACAAAATCTTGCAACTCAGTTTTCTACAAATTTGACTTCTGAAAGACAAAGAGCACTGGATGCACAATCAGTTCATTTCACTGATGAGCAGTGGGATTCTTACACTTCTCAAGCTGCTTCAAATCCTACACTTGTTCAGAGTATTTTGGGAGCTGATTTCAATAGCGAGAACTTTGCTGCACAAATGGTGGCTATTGGTCAACAAAAGAAGCAGGCTGCAGCTGAAAAGAGAAAAGCTATTATTGTACAGAAGGCCAAAGCAAAGAGAGAGAAACCAATGACTGAGGCCCAAATTAGGAATTATATGAGAAATCTGGTCTATAACCAATATACTTCTATTTTTACCTCTGGTTTGACCAAGAAGCAAGTCTGGGCTTTACCCATATCCGAATTGACAAGTCTATACAATAGGATTGTGGAGGGTATTCAGCCAGCTTCTACTAAATTGAAGAGGAGTGTTGCAAGTATGACTGCTCCAGAAGCTAAAAGACTCAAGACAATTGGGATTGTTGATTCCTTTTCTGATGCTACAGAACAACTGAGCACTCATGCTGTTTCTACTGAGACAACTGCTGAAGGAATATAATCTGCTGAACCTATTGCTGCACCTTCCATTCCTACTGAGGAAGCATCTGAGAGTCAATCCACAATGAATGCTGAGAATCCTTCTATTCTTGTTTCTCCTGAAGCCATTCCTTCTTCTTCATCTGCTGAACAAGAAGGATCACATGCAGATATGGTTAGGAGAGCTGAACAAGAAGCTGCTAAGTCTAGGCAGGCCAGAGAAGAGTTAGAGAAATTGTATGAAGAGGGTGGTTCTGTTCCAATTTCCTCAATTCTTACATCTTCTATTCCTGCTGAAGATGCCTCTGGTGCATCTGAGAAGGTAACTTCTCCTTCTTTGGGAATTTATGTACCTGGTAGGAGGGGAAAACGGATGGCACATAGGAGACATACTACCTTCAGAAGATCAGTGAGATTAGCTAGGAAGCAGACCTCTGGAGTTCCTAAGTCTCATAAGGGTAGTTCTTCTAAGCATGTGGACCTAGATTCTGCTGATTCAACATTTATCCAAGTGGGTTCTTCTGAAACTTTTCCTGAGGGTTCTTGTAGTGTTTTGACACACTGGGATGTGACTGATGGCCAACTTAACACCATATATAGGATAGATAAATCCTATATGCAGTTCACTTTCTTGAAAGACATCCTTCACTTGGTGGATAAGCAAGATCTGATTACTCTCTATGGCCTTGTCACACAGTATTATGCCACTCATCCACCTCAGGGTTCTGGTTTGTATTTATTGGGAGATCTTCAAGTTCTTTTTGATTCTCAATCTCCAAATGGCAAAGGCTTCTCAATTTGGAAGAATTCTCATAAGTGGAAGGTTGATACTTGGAGATTTTATCCTATACCAAGTGTGCATGTTGTTGAAACAAAGTCTGGTATTCGGGTATGTATGTTTTCTGATCAGCATTATCCTTTGTCCATCAAGCTGATGCAACGGATGCTTAGAAATAAATTGGAAGTTCCTCCTGATCCAGTGGGTAATGATATGCTCCATGCTGAACAACTGGTTGGGTTAATCAAGTCCAAGCTTCTACAACACAAAGCTTCTACTTGATTCTGGTATCTTGTATATTTTGTTGTGTATTATATTTTATTTCATTTCTTTCTTTATTCTTAGTTAAAAAAAAAAAAAAAAAAAAAAAAAAAAAAAACATTATATTTTTGTACTAACTTTTATGCAGGTTTGTTGTATATCACTCTGTTGATGGTTATCAACTCACCATGATGATGACTATATTCCATCAAAGAGTTGGCTAGTCCAAAGGGTACAGCTTTGGTAAAGACACATCAAATCTGTTGATAGCTGTTATGGTTTGCTTAAAATCATAGGGTTTGCAACTCACCCATGCTTAATTGCTGAGGGTTGTATGGTCATCAATTCACCATGGATTAATCCTTTTTGGATTCCAAGAATTGGCTAGCCCACAAGTATATGGCTTGTGGTAAAGGCAGTGGAATACCATATTTGGTAATCAATTCACCAAAGGGGATTTCTTTACTCTAAGAATTGACTAGTCCTGAGCAAACGGCTACAGGTAAAGAAATCTCAAATCCGTTTATAGCTGATGATTTGCTCAAAATCATATGGTTATCAGTGTACCATAGTTCTCGAACTTAAACATTTGGCTACTCCAGTAGTAATGGCTATTGGTAAAGAGACATCAAATCCATTATTTTCAATGATTCACCTCTCACAGGAGTTAACACACCTGGAAGTGATGAGAATAGTATGAAACTAATCTGTTTTGATGTACAATTTGTCCTTTGTTGCTGCAAAGATCTGAAGGTTTAACGTTTTGCCATTCATAGAGATGTGGCTGGTTTGATTATTTGCTGCTGATGTTCGAATTCAATCCTCTAGTTCTGGAATGTTAAAGATCTATCAAGAATCTTGAACTTAACTATGTCAAATTCAAGATTAGGGGAGGATTGTTGGGAATTCTACTAAGTTAGAATTCTGCTGATGGTTACTGCTGATGGATTCTGCTGAAGCAGTGGTTTCTGCTGATGAAGAGATTCTGCTGAAGTAGTAAACCCGCGTAGTTTGTTTCTGCGGATATAGTGAAACCGCGTATTTTGTTATTAGTTAGGATATGCATGAGATTAATTAGGAAGTGATAATGCATATCTTGTTTAGTTTTTAGAATATTGAAGATACGTTTCTTGTGAAACGGTTTAGGGTTCCTTATCTATAAAAGGAACATATCATTTTGTGTAATGTACGTGTTGAAAAACAAGCCTTTAGTATTAATCAAAGATCCATAGAGGATCAAGAGTTCTTAGTTATTTGTGTGTATACTTGTGTTTGATTTCCACTTTAGAATACAAGTAATAGAGACTTTCTATTAGTGTGTTTGTGATTACATAGACATAACTAACGATCCACGAGCGCTCAAAGATCTATCAAGGTCTTAAGTTCAACAGAGGTCTTCATGAGTTAACATGGACCCATCATGCTTGCTTGTGAGAAAAGCACAACATGTTTTCTCATCCAAAATACCCTTGGTACTGCTTGATGAACTAGCAGCACCAACACCATCATCAACCTTCTCATCTTTAACTGGAACTGAATTATTAGGAGATGTCAAAAATGCCATGTTCCCAGTACTTGAGCTAGAACCTCCAGTTTTCTTCAGATCTTGCTCCACAATTTTAAAGTTGCTATAGAGATCCATAAGATCCATGGTGTCAATGTCTTACTTGTTCTTCCAGACAACAACATGCATAGCCCACTCTTCAGGTAAGCTTCTCAGAAATTTTGAGTTTAGATCTTCTTGAGGTATCACAACCCCAAGTGTAGCAAGTTGGCTCACAATATTCTGCAGCCTGTTGAACATGTGGTCTAATGATTCATGGTTGGTTGATGTGAAATTTTCAAATTGTTGCTTAAGAAGAGTTTTCTGGGTCTTCTTGGTGGCTTCATTCCCACCATACCTAGCAATAATGGCCTCAAATAATGACTTGGCATCTTTGAACTTGCTGAAATTTATTAGTTGATCATTTGGAATGGTCATCATCAGCACGCTTCTGGCTTTAAGGTCATTTTTCTTCATGATTCTTTCTTCTACAGTTTTTGGCTTAGTCTGCAGAGTTGTTATTACAGTGCCTTCAACTGTCGATGTAGAGGTTGTAGGCTTGAAAGAATCTCCATCTTCAATAATTTCCCAAAGTGTATAATCCTGCACTTGGAAATATTGTTCTATCCTTAACCTCCACATCTCAAACTCATTCTATTTGAGCGTTGGTACTTTTGCAGCAACATTCGTCTGAACAGATTCAACATCCATTTCTATTTCTTCTTCTTCTAAATCAACTATATCAACCTGACGCTCTAATACCAATTGCGAAGGATTCGATACACTATGAGGTTGTTAGACCTTTGCTACGTGTGTATGTGATATGTTGAGTTAATATGATTAAGTACGCGGAATTTACTTAACCACACTTAGAAGATTATTGGGTATGATTATCGGAAATGAAAATGGTTATGCTCGTGTGAATAATAATGAACACAGAAAAGATATTATCAAACGATTAATATTATTGAAAATGATACAAAGGTTTGATATGCTTGTTTTGTGAGTGCTATATGTTCTTGAGAGATATTAGTCACTTGTTCAACTTTTTGTCACTATTTGTAACACATTAACATCTACTCTAAGATCTTCTTTTATACCTCAAGAAGATCTTTACAATATTACATCAAAGATGTGTCAAGCTACTAACTATGATAAGTCATATGTCTACAACATGTCATACCTTTAAGAGTATACAAGTTGAACACTTAACTGATGACAAAACAAAAGATATTTGCTACTAAACATATTTGACTTTTCCATGCTTATCCATTCAGCAGTAATCGAGTGACTCAACCAGCAGAATCGACATTAGCAGCAGCATCAGATTTTCACTAACAACAGAAACAGACTTTTAACTAGCAGCAGAAACACTCAGCAGCAGGAATGATAACTACCAGCAGGAATGATAACTACCAGCAGGAATGAGATGCACTAGCAGCAGGAACACACTTGGAGTATTTCTCGATTCTCAAACTTCAGAATATTTAATTCCCAACAATCCTCCCCTAAACATGTGAATCCATTTCAACATGTTTCTGAATTAAATGAGGAGTTGTGAAGATCTTTCAAATACTTTATGGTCAGACCCTTGATCTGAACTTTCTTTTATTCTGAATGACTTATCTGCTTTCTGATCTTTGACTTGTACTTTGCTCCAATCTTGGACTAAAAGATGGTGCAATTTCCATCGATGGAGGAATTATAAGAGGCAATGATGATGTGTTTCTTGGATGCTTGTTTCAACAAGTGAAATCATCTATCAGCATGCCTTTGCAAGTGATGAACAAACGTAGTGAACTGAAATTGAAACTTTCCTTCGTTTGACCTAGATAGAACTTTCTCCTTTAGCTCTGTTCTTGTCATTTTCAATCTCTATGTCATCATCTTTCTTTTCCTCCCTTTCATTGGTTATTCTTCCTTTTTCTGGGTTTTATTTCCTCCCCTGAGATGTTTCTTTCCTCCCCTGAAATTCAAATTTTTCACCTCCCCTTGTTTGGAAGATCTCTCGCCATGTACCAAAATATTTCTCTCCTTATCACCTGATCTATCGATGTGAACTTGTTTTCAGACAATATTGTACATGAAGCCATCAATTCCTTAAGAGTTTAAGATACTGCCCTCATCACTTCTAGGTGTGTTAACTCCTATGAGAGGTGGTTCATGGGACATTTGACTCATGGTCCATCAGTGGATATTTTTTTTTGTGAGTCTCTTTGAAAAATCATTTTAAGAAACTTTTGCCTTAGCAGTATGTATATGATTTTATTATGAAAAATCATACTGCTTTCAACCATTTTGAAGGGATCAAGTGTGTAACAGACACTTAATCAAAATTTCAGTTTAAAGCAACCTCTGGTTGTGTGAGAACCAATGATTTCAGTTATAAATAACTGCCTGTGTAAAGATAAACTCATTCAAAGAGCTTTCTTGACAGGGTTTCCAGCTCATAGTAATTGTTGCCTCTAACACAAGTGTTAGATTCACTTTTACTAGTTGTTCTATCTATCAGATGTCCTTAGACTTGCTCATTATACTTAAGAGTATAAAATGATAGAAAGTGAGTTGTATCAGTTACTCTCTGATCAACTAAGTCATTAATTCAACGTGAAACATCATAATCAGGTTTCAAGAAAGAAGTTTTAAGGAGGTTTAAATTCCCAAACTTATTCTATCATGAACCTATTATGTTAGCAACTAGGATAAACATTCAGCTGCTTCCATTTCACTTGAAACTACCTTTGTGTTCAAAGTTCATACCTGAAATAGTTAGTCTAAAACCAAAAGAACAATGTACAAAGTACTTGTTTTGCATTAGAATAATCATAGGACTAACTGTATGAATAACACAAGTTAAATTTGTACTACCACCACAAACTTTTAACTAACAGCAGTATTGAGTAAAGCCAGCAACAGAAACAGTTTTATATACAAAAACACATAGATTGAAAAAAAATTCAAAGATTAAGCATTCCAATACTTGCTACCAAATACTGAAACCTTCAAACATCAAAAGCTTTTGTAAGAAGATCTGCAAAGTTTTGATCTGAAGCAATTTTCATCACTTGTATTAACCTTTTTTCATTGCAATCTCTAATAAAATGATGTCTAATTTCAATGTGTTTTGTTTTAGAATGCTGCACTGGATTTTTAATAATGCAAATTGTACTACTATTATCAATATGAATGACAGTGTTCATGAAATTGTACCTATAGTCAAGGAGCTGGTTTTGAAGCCATAGAACTTGACCACAGCAACTTGCAGCAGCTACATATTCAGCTTCATTTGTTGAATTTTCCACAATCGTTTGTTTCTTACACTGCCATGAGATAAGTCTACACCCAAGGAATTGACATCCTCCACTTGTTGACTTTCTGTCCAAGCTAGCACCAGCATAATCACTATCCAAATATGCTACCAAGTCAAAATGTGAATCTCTAGAATACCATAAACCCAACCTTGGTTGACCTTTGAGATATCTAAAAACTCTCTTGACTGCAGTTAAATGAGAAACCTTAGGAGTTACTTGAAATCTTGCACAAACACAAACAGAGAACATGATGTCAGGTCTAGATGATGTAAGGTACATCAAAGAACCTATCATAGATCTGTAAGTGTGTACATCTACATTGTCTCCATCTGCATCTTTAAGAAGTGGCTTCTCAGAGTCCATTGGTGTGCTTGCTACTTTTGAATCAGCAAATTAAAATTTTCTAAGTATCTCTGCAACATATTTATCTTGACTAATAAATATGCCTTCAGTTGATTGCTTAACTTGCAGACCCAAAAAGAATGTAAGTTCTCCCATAAAACTCATCTGAAACTTATCCTTCATAAGCTTCTCAAATTCTGAACACATCTCCTTCCTTGTAGATCCAAAGATGATATCATCCACATTTACCTGCACTAATAAAAGATCTTTCTTGTGCTGTTTGATGAAAAGTGTCTGATCAATCTTTCCTCTTTGAAATCCATTCTCTAATAAGTAGGAAGCTAGTGTTGCATACCACACTCTTGGTGCCTGATGTAGGCCATATAGAGCTTTCACTACTCTGTACACTCTGTCTAGACGGTCAGGGTCAGTGAAGCCTGGAGGTTGTGAGACATACACCTCTTCTTCAATTGAACCATATAAAAATGCACTCTTGACATCCATTTGGTAGATTGTGAAGTTCATAAGTGAAGCATAAGCTAAGAAAAGCCTAATTGCCTCAATTCTTGCTACTGGAGCATAAACCTCATCATAGTCTATTCCTTCTTCTTGTGTGTACCCTTGGGCTACTAATCTAGCCTTATTCTTAATCACTGTGCCCCTTTCATCCCTTTTATTTCTAAAAACCCATCTAGTGCCAATTACCTTTGCATTCCTAGGTAAATCAACTAGCACCCAAACCTTTTGAATCTTGAACTGAAGAAGCTCCTCTTGCATAGCCTCTACCCAGCTTGAATCATCTAGGGCTTTAAGAATGTTCTGTGGTTCATCTTGTGATAGAAAACATACAAACAAGCAAGAGTTGGAAAACTCATGCTGTTTTGAAGCATAAAGGGCATCAAGAAGCCCTTGTTGGTCTGAAGACATCAATTGTTGTCTTGTCTTCACACCTGATTGTATATCTCCAATCACATTTTCCAGGGAGTGGACTTTGTGAATCCTGGTCTGTGGAGTAGAAGGAACTTGATAATCAAATGAAATATTTCTCAAATCTACCTCATATTCCAAGAAATCTGCTTCTGTTGTTTCTGAAGGCCCAGCAGCAGAAACAGTTGGCCTATCAGCAGAAACAATTTGCTTAGCAGCAAAATCCGTTTGCTCAGCAGCAGAATCCATTTGCTTAGCAGCAGAATCACCAGCATAAACATTTTGTTGTTTCTCTGTTCCTCCTTCTTAGTCTTCATCTTCAACACCTTCTTTAGCTTTGCCAGAAGAAGATTCATCAATTGTTGAAGTTGATTCCACACTTGTACTTGACCATATTGGCATCATCACATAATCTTGATTTGTCTCCTTGTCTAACCTTGCCTCATCTGTTGCTTGTGAACCTGAAAAATTGTTAGTTTCTGCAACAACAGGCACATAATTCATTGAATGGGTTAGAGTCTCAAGATCAAATAGCCATTTTGGTCCTTGACCTTCTACATTGGACTTGCTTTCTAAAAACTCCACATGTAGACTTTCCTCTACTTTCCTAGTTCTTGTGTTGTATACTCTAAAAGCTTTGCTATTGAGAGAATATCCAACAAAGAAACCTTCATCTGCTTTACCATCGAATTTTCCTAAATGGTCTAAGGTATTCAGAATTGTCACATGACATCCAAAAGGTCTAAGAAATCCTATTGCAGGAGTTCTACCTCTAAACAGCTCATATGATGTCTTATTGTGTGGTTGTACTACTAAAACTCTGTTCTGGACATAGCAAGCAGTGTTGATTGCTTCAGCCCAAAAAGTTATAGGTAATTTAGAATCAGCCAACATAGTTCTAGCAGCTTCTATTAGTGTTCTATTCTTTCTTTCAGCTACTCCATTCTGTTGTGGAGTTCTAGCAACACTAAATTCTCTCCTAATACCTTTTTCTTTGCAGAAATCATCCATAACTCTATTTTTGAATTCTGTCCCATTATCACATCTAATGACTTTTACTTTCTTGCTTACTAGGTTTTCTATCTCAGTAATGAAAGACTTAAGGATGTTAGGTGTCTCATCCTTAGTGGCTAAAAAGAAAACCCATGTAAATCTGCTATAGTCATCAGTTATAACTAGACAAAATCTCTTATGCATTATACTACTTACTGAAACAGATCCAAATAAGTCCATATGAAGCATAAACAATGATTGATTGATAGTGTAACACCCCGGCCCGAGAAGGGTAGAAGTGTCACGTAACATGGCTTCATATCAGAACAAGTGAATATTAAAACAGCGGAAGTCTTAACATTAAACCAAAATAATAAGCCAACAAGACTTATATCAAGTTCAACAAGACAATAAATAAAGTACTTAAGAGCCAATCAAGGCATAACAAGTCTAAAATTTAAATGGTAGAACTAAGGTACTAAGGTCCATGCTTCACTCAAAGTTTCTCTCATCCCAATGCAAAACCCAGCTTCCTAGCTTAAATACCTGCCGCAGGAAAAGAAAATGCGGCTGAGCTACGAGAGCTCAGTGAACAGATATAACGATAACAAGCAGTAATAAAGGTTTACGAAATGCGAATGTAGTAAAGGTTAAAGGTAAACAGAAAGGTAAGGTAAAACAGAAAATAAACAGATACAGCCATCCTCTACGAGCCCAGATCATATCAATCATTCAAGTAAACAAGTATACATGTATACGGAGGGGTGACCTCGGTATGACAAGTATAATATGAGGGGATACCTCCAAGGGTTGGAGTCATGAGCTCCCAAGAGTGAATGATGTGTATCGCACACAACCATCAAGTCACTAACATTACAAGTAATCAAGTCAAGTCAAGTACAAATCCAAATCTAGGATGCATCCATGCGCCCCTGTAGGCTGCCACAATGTCTTCATCTACGTGTACAATTCCATTATCAAGTCATGGCAGGGACGGAATAGGTAATCACTTCCCTATCCAAAAGTTAAGTCATTTGTGCATCAATGACAAGGACATGAAACCCTCATGCCTAGTATGGCTCGTAGTCTCAAACTGGGGTTTAGGTCAAGGTCAAGTGTACAAGTCAAGTTCAAGTTTCAAGTTACATATCCGTGGGTTCAATTTACATGATCAAGACGATTAGATCTTAACAAATGTTTATTAGCAAGGTTTAATCTAAAAGTTCATTTGAAAACAATCTTTTTAAAAAAAATGGTTTTCATAAGAATAGTCTTTAAAATAGTTTTCAATAAGCTAGTTTTAAAAAATGGTTTTCTTAAAACATTTTTAGATATTTATGAAAATGTTTTCTCATCCAATTACAATATGAAGCATATTAGGGTTCAAGTCGAGATTTTATGGCAAGGTTCATATCAAGGTTCATAGGGGTTTAAGACAAAGATCAAGGCAAAGGTTCAAGACAGAGGTTTACAAAACAAGGGTACATAGCAATGGTTTGGGGAATCCTAAACGATTCAAAACAATAGATCAAGAGAAACGAAGGCACCTTACAAGAAGGGCAGAATATCCGTACCTTATTAAAAGCAAGAACAAAGACAAAAGGCTGAAAGAGATCAAGTTACTCCTTCTTCACACCTAGAGGAGTATAAGAGAATTTCAAAGTACTCTTAGTTATCTTTTCCGTTTCAAGTAAGTTTCACATTTTAAGACAGCTTTTAAGTATCAATTCTTGTTAAGTCATTAATTATGGAATTAGGGTTTCTTTTAGTAAGTTAAGATAGTTCAGGGTTACTTATGACAATTTCCATATTTACACTTTACACCCTTTAGTTATTAAAGTTACCAATTAAACCTTATAGTTACATAATTTACAATCTAACCTTCACAATACTATAATTACATTACAAGACCTTATAATTACTAAATTACAGAATATATCCCCACATTATCAGTTGATACGAGTTACACCTTCATGTTTCACATATTTACATATTTAGTCCCCTTAATTTATTTATTTTCAAATCGAATTATAATTACACCCATAAATCATGTTCTTGCATATTTTACACTTAAGGACCTCATCTTATAATTTTTATACCTTTATACCGATCTAATTAACATTCTAAAAATAACCTTTAAGTTTCAAAGTTGGCAAAACAAGTCCCTCTTATTTATTTAACCGATCGGTTTATATTTTTAATATGCAAATCGAAACCCTAGCTTACCTAATCATCAACCACTCATTACCTAATCATTAGTTTGCATTAAATGACCAGAATCAATATACCAAACCCTAACCCTAATCGGTTCTAGGGTTCCTTTTTAATTTTCTACTAATCGACCCATAATACCCGATTACAAAATAATTTGCTACGATCCATCTAAGCTTCTACAAATCGAACTACTATTTTTCCCAGACCATATTAGTCGTATAGCATCTAAAATAAATAATTACCAGCCCTGGATCGATCGTATTATGCGTATTGTATTTTACTTACGTTTTAGCTTTCAAAAATTCGTACGACTTATATAGCTTGCATGATTCGAGTTATATATTTTATTTAGGTCTTATATGATCATACTAACATAAGAAAAATACTAGATACAAGATTGAACGTGTAGAAGGGATAATTAGAATTTATACCTCTCGGTTTATACGTATCGACAAAAGAAAAGACTAGCGATCGAACCAAAGGATCTCACGACCTCCAAACAATTTTCTAAGCTTCTTTAGGTTAGGTAGGACTCTGGAAAAATAAGCCACGAATTCTTCTTGGTCGATTTGAGGGTACACGATTTTTGCAAAGGTTTAGGGTTTCGCTAATGTGTATTTATATACACATAATTTATAAAACGTGTACAAGGGATAAAGATTCAATATTTTCGGCCCAAGCAAGCCTAATTAAGGTCAAATACTGATTATGATCTTTTCCTAATTTTATTTGCATTTATCTTGTATTTATATAATTTATTTTATATTAATAATAATAATAATACACGAATTATATTAAAACCGGCCCATAAAAATCATTTTCATATTTTTGTACTTTTTAAAATGTTGAAATGTAGACACAAAAATTATTTGGATTCATATCTAGTTCATTCCCGAAGGTTTTGGATTTATTTGGTGATTTATAAGCTTTTAAATGGATTTTTAAATTTGTAGGGGTATTTTGGTCATTTTGCATGTTTTCATATTTCAGGTATTACAACTTCTTCCCCTCTAACAAAAAATTTCGTCCTCGAAATTTGCAAGAAAACGGAAAGGAAAATAGAACGGAAACGAAACAATCACATACCAGACGTTTTGCCTTCCTGGTCACGAGAAAGCGAAAAGACACAACCGGAATGAGGAGCAGGAGGAGGAGGATCAAGATATTTTTCAAGTGCCAACGGATTCTTAGGGCATTCCTTCACCATATGTCCAGTGGATCCACATCCATAGCAAGCACCCGAAGCCTTACGACAAACTCCCGAATGATACTTTCCACAATAAGCACAACCAACTGGAGTAGTTAGTTTCTCAGCTGATCCCTTCTGAGTATTCGATCCAGAAACCCGATTCTGTTGGTAATCCCTGGAAGACTGATCCCTCCACTTCCTTTGACTGTCGCTGCGCCCGTGACGATCACCATCTTGATTAGAATTTGACTTCGAATCCAGACCTCTCTGATCATGACCACGATCCGCCTGATCTCGTGATTCAGAACTCCTATTAGATCGCCTTTGCTGTTCATATCCTTGGTCCAGACGACTTTGCTCCTTGGAGTTCATACGATTTCCTTCCCTATCCCGCTTATTAGAACCTTCGTCCGCATGTAGCAACTCAATGTTACGCGCAGCTGATAAGGCGAAAAGTGTACCGCTTTTAGGGGGTCATTTAAGCCCTAAACCATATTTATTTGATCAAATATTGCCCTAAATCGTTCCTTTTGTCATTTTAGGTACTTTGGAGATGAAATTTGGAAATAGAAGCATTTTGGACGTTTTTGGAGCATAAAAGTGAAGAAAATGACAAAGTCTCTAATTCGGCTGGAAAAGTACTCTTGACGACGTCAGGGATTGCCCCAGACGGCGTCACGGCTTGGCAAAAGAGGTGGATGTGACAAAATACACGTGACGCGCCAGAGAGCTTTACAAAGGGATCTCTGACGGCGTCTCGCTTTAAGGAGATCAAGGCCATCACGGTTTATGCTAAAGAGGGACGGCGTCAAGCATTATTCAGACGGCGTCAAGCTCTGACGCGCCAGAGGGCAAAATTACGGATTTACACGAGACGGCGTCAAGAAGGCCATCCGAGAAACCCTAGACACGGCGAGGTGACGGCGTCAAGACCCAAAGAGTGACGCCGTCAGCCCTTAAACTCTATATATAGTTTTGCAATTTTATGTCATTAGTGTGCTACTTTGTGAGGAGAAACCCTAAAGACGATTTTCTTAGTATTTTTAAGGGTTTTATGCCCTTGGATCTCCCATGTTCAATTGAAGATAAGTAATCAATTAATCATTCAATATGTCTATGTGTTGTTTGATTCTATCTTATTCTTGTCTTTTGTTTAACATGCTAGGCTAGATTTATCTTGTGTTTTGCTTAGATCTAATGAAACCTAACTATTGATTATTGGTTATTGGTGTGTTATTAATTGTATTGGATGATTGTTTATCGATGTTTGGATTAAGAAAACTGGCTAACCTCCTATACGGTAACTTGCTTGAACGTCTTAAGAAACATGAACCAATGCGTACTAGGTTTTTATGGTTGTATTTAATGCACAAGCGAATTCTAATGATCCCATGTTAGGAGCTTCTTAGCCGGCTCGACATAGGAGTGAAGTAGGAGCTTGTAGAGTTGGGGAAGTACGTACGCCACCCCACGATTGGTATTAAGGAATACACCCGTCATCCACGCAATTAATACACACTAATCAACCGGTAAAAGATAGTTAGGGAGTAAGGAAATCTAAGTAAACACATTTCTCTCCACATAAGTTTCACAACCTTTTATTTTTAGTTATTTTATTTTATTTGCATTTGTAGTTATTTGGGTTAGTTGACTAGCAACTAATTCCGCCCACTCCTTCAAACCCGAGATTTTACTTGCTTTCCATAAAATATAAAAACACAAAAAGAATCTTCCCTCACCCTTAGACCTATTAGAATAGTCTTTTTCAATCCTAACGCCACTATTCCCCTAGAGAACGATCAATCCCCCGGTACTTGCCACTACACTATACTACATCGGTCAGGTACACTGCCTGGTGGGGATTGCAAGCTTCTCGAGATCCCTCGAGAGGTAAAACCTGTTGTAAGGTCGCAAAACCACGCATCAAGTTTTTGGCGCCGCTGCCGGGGAATAGTTATTGTTTAGGTTGAAATTTTTTATTTTATTAGGTCTACTCACTAGATTCCTTTCTAGTGAGATTTTTTTATTTTATTTTTCTAGGATTTCTTGTAGTCTATCTTTTTCTTTGTGCCATTTGTTTGTAAAACCATTTTCATTTGTCACCATGGCAGATGAAATTCCATTTAGATCATTAACAATAGAGGAACAATTACTTTACCCGGATAGATTTGCTTCATGTTGTTCCAATGAATTTTTAAGTGATCTTAGATATATACAAGAGGAGGTGGGTGTAAAGTTTGATAGGTTTGATGAATTATGTGCATGTGTGGCTTCTATTAAACAATCATTGTTAGGATCAACTCCTTTTAATAAGACCCTTTGGAAAAATTTTGAGGAAAACCTCCTAACCGTGAACCATAAGTTTAATAAATTAATGGGTTCGTATACATCACAACTTGAGGAAACAATTGAGGAGGATTTAGCCGAACATGAGCATATTGAGCAAAAAGACCTAGGTTTTATGATCAATGACTTTGAATCTCAAGGAACACATGATGAATCCTTTAGGCAAATTGAACATAGCAATCAAGTTATCGGGGAAGATTCTTATGAATCGGACTTAGAACTTGAAATGGCTAGAGAAGGATTTGAGATACTTAGGAACATGTTTGGGTTAGATTCTACTAAAACACATGATGTGGATATAATTGATATAGAGACAAGGAAGGATGAGGTAAATAACACAAACCTACAAAGTACCCCACAAGTCCTACCATCATTCGAGGCATACACACCGCCCGTGACTTACCCGGAAGAAGTAGAAGGGACTATAGGAACCCCAATTGAAGTAGAACCTTTGGAAGAAACACAACTAGAGGAAATAGGTTTGAATACTTTTAGTCATAACCTTTCTTTTAGTTCTATGGAAGTTCCTAGTTTTGATGAACTGGAGCCTAAACCAAAACCGTTACCTAATCTTCCATCCTTAGATGTGAACTTAGGAATTGAATTAGGTCCCGATCCACCCATCAAACCATATAGTACGGGTAGTTTTATGTTGAAGGTAGTAGACCCTAAGCCTTGTAGAGAGGAAGCCAATATAGGAGTGAACCATGACCTTACATACTTACATCGCCCATTCATGATTGATCACAAGAAACATTATGGGTTTAAACCGGGTTTATTAGGTCAAGATGGATTCCCAACTAGGAATCTCTCGAAGTTGATTGAAGATGATCCCTTTTTAGGAGAAAACTTTAATTCACCCACTGACCAAAGTAAACTAGGCAAGGTTATGATGAAAGGAGCACACCCCTTTGAGCATGTAATTCATCCACCACTCTTTCCTCATGAGGCATACCTCCACCGAAATGGTGTGTATCACTACTATCACCCGCACTTAATCCTAAGTGTAGGGAAAACCTCTCCTTTATCCGTTAAATAAGGGTAGAGTCAGGCTCGTGACTCGAACAAAAACAAGCGCTTCTTGGGAGGCAACCCAAGCTTTATTTGCTTTGTGTATTTATTTGTTTGTTTGTTTGATTTTATTTGCTTCCGTATGTATGTTTAATTTTTATTATCATTGATTCATGTTCGAAACTAAATTGTGAAAATGCTTTATTTTGTTTTTAACTTCGTCTTAACTACATATAAAGGTATTTTGCAAAAGATAAGTGTAAGGGAAATCCAAATCGGTTTATTAGAACACAAATGAGCATGAATCGTAATAATATCAAATTAACATACATATTAGTATTTGTTTGAGTCAAATGCTTGTATCGAGTCATAATGATGTTTTGCAGGATTTCCAGGAAGTAAGGTAAAGATTTTTTCCAGAAATTTTTCTGGAAACTTAACATGAGAATTTTGTCAGATCATTTCTGACGGCATCAGGGTCTATAACCTGACGGCGTCAGATTTAATTTTCAAAAATTTTTTGAAAGTTTTGTTTTCATAAAAAGTTTTTATTAAATCTCCAACTTATAATCTCCAGGAATCTGCAAAATTATCATTCCACAAGCATTATATCCTTATATAGATTTATCCCGCCGATGTTATGCAGGTTTTCGTGTTTGTTTTCTCAGGTTTAACAGGTTATTTTGGACAAGAAGATGATTTATATTTCGGAAGGGAAGCTTTCTACGTTCATTTTCTTGGAGGACGATTTAACCATATTACCGGATCGTCCACATCGAACGAATCAGGGGAGTATTTGATTTCATTCTTTTACCTTATTTACTTTTGCATCTTATTATTTGAACATTGGGGACAATGTTCATCTTAAGTGTAAGGGGGGGTAAAGTACGATACTTTAGAGAATACAATTGCACTTGATTTTTGTTTGTTTAATAGTAGATGTGTAATAAAACTGAGAGAAATACCCGTTAAGGCAATTTTAGTGCCAAATTTAAAATTTTTTACAACATTTAGGAGTGAAACTTTGATCTTAATGAGCGTCTCACGGATAGGAGTTATATGACTAGCACAAAACCGTACCACTAAAAAATTTTCCACCCCCAAATATGTGAGGTTCGCCCCTAGAATTGGTAGGGAAAGCATTTATGCTATGATGTGTGTACCGGTAGCACTTAGATTCTAGAACTTGCGTTAGGACCATTCCGAGGCCACAAGTGAGACTACATTCGTGTAGTTAGATTTACTACATGATAAGAGGCATTAGGATTAACCCATTGTTTTACACCTGTGTTTTTGTTATAATTACATTGGCTACATTGGTCAAGTAATTCTCCCACACCCTTTGCGTTGTACTCATTTTTAGTACACGATACCCCTAGTACACCCCTCAGAGCCTATCTTTTCGTTTCGACCTTTAAGCATTTTACTTAAAGGAAGAATTTGTTTACACCCCACTTAAATGTACACCCAAATCGCCTTAGCCTACCTTGTATGCACTCATTTTTAGTGCATTATTGTGACAACATTTGTTTAAACCCTAAGTTAATTATCTAATTGATTACATGGTTGCTAAGTCGAGTCATATCCTTGTACATATTGTTTTGGGACGATTGGGACTCATGGGTAAAGTACTAGTATAATGGAGTAATGGGGAAGAACAACATTATTACCCCCATATGTGCTAAATATTTTAAAAGTACTCCAAGTGTTTTGATTATCTTAATTCGAGTCATTAGAATAGTTATTTGTAAAGTTATGTAAAAGTTCAAGTGTAAGGGGAGAACCGAGACCCCTTTATGATGTATTATTTTGGATGGTAGGGCAATAGTGTATGTCAAAAAAAAAAAATAATAAATAAAATAAAAAAAAATAATAATAATTTTTTAGAAAAACATACGGACTACCATCCCGTTTCATTTTATGTTTATTTTATGTTTCTATTATTTTTGTTTCATTAGCTTAAGTCGAGTCTAGTCTTGGCTTAGCAACGCCATTTTGTACATGTAATTAATCAAGATCTTTAACTCGCCACCAGTAAAAAATATCCTTATCCAACAAAACCGTGTTTATCATATCCCTACACCTCACGTTATAACCCATTTAAAAGCCCTCTTTGATAGTTTATCTTAGGTGCTTACGCCTAGTGGAGGAGGTTTTCGATCCTTTCCCAAGCCTATGGTAATCTATTTGCTATGACAGGTAGTGAGAGATATTATCCGTTTTCATTTATGAGATTTATTTTGATGACACCTGAGAGATGTGAGTATCTAAACACTACTTGTGAGGTGCTAGTGTGTAATCTCCGTGCTTATTATGATTAAAGTGGAACGATTAATTGTTGTAATTACTTTTATATTAGCATTAAATGACCCCTAACTTGTATTTTGATTAGAATAAAAGCTCATTTGCTTGAGGACAAGCAAATCTCAAGTGTAAGGGTATTTGATAAGGCGAAAAGTGTACCGCTTTTAGGGGGTCATTTAAGCCCTAAATCGTATTTATTTGATCAAATATTGCCCTAAATCGTTCCTTTTGTCATTTTAGGTACTTTGGAGATGAAATTTGGAAATAGAAGCATTTTGGACGTTTTTGGAGCATAAAAGTGAAGAAAACGACAAAGTCTCTAATTCGGCTAGAAAAGTACTCTTGACGACGTCAGGGATTGCCCCAGACGGCGTCACGGCTTGGCAAAAGAGGTGGATGTGACAAAATACACGTGACGCGCCAGAGAGCTTTACAAAGGGATCTCTGACGGCGTCTCGCTTTAAGGAGATCAAGGCCATCACGGTTTATGCTAAAGAGGGACGGCGTCAAGCATTATTCAGACGGCGTCAAGCTCTGACGCGCCAGAGGGCAAAATTACGGATTTACACGAGACGGCGTCAAGAAGGCCATCCGAGAAACCCTAGACACGGCGAGGTAACGGCGTCAAGACCCAAAGAGTGACGCTGTCAGCCCTTAAACTCTATATATAGTTTTGCAATTTTATGTCATTAGTGTGCTACTTTGTGAGGAGAAACCCTAAAGACGATTTTCTTAGTATTTTTAAGGGTTTTATGCCCTTGGATCTCCCATGTTCAATTGAAGATAAGTAATCAATTAATCATTCAATATGTCTATGTGTTGTTTGATTCTATCTTATTCTTGTCTTTTGTTTAACATGCTAGGCTAGATTTATCTTGTGTTTGCTTAGATCTAATGAAACCTAACTATTGATTATTGGTTATTGGTGTGTTATTAATTGTATTGGATGATTGTTTATCGATGTTTGGATTAAGAAAACTGGCTAACCTCCTATACGGTAACTTGCTTGAACGTCTTAAGAAACATGAACCAATGCGTACTAGGTTTTTATGGTTGTATTTAATGCACAAGCGAATTCTAATGATCCCATGTTAGGAGCTTCTTAGCCGGCTCGACATAGGAGTGAAGTAGGAGCTTGTAGAGTTGGGGAAGTACGTACGCCACCCCACGATTGGTATTAAGGAATACACCCGTCATCCACGCAATTAATACACACTAATCAACCGGTAAAAGATAGTTAGGGAGTAAGGAAATCTAAGTAAACACATTTCTCTCCACATAAGTTTCACAACCTTTTATTTTTAGTTATTTTATTTTATTTGCATTTGTAGTTATTTGGGTTAGTTGACTAGCAACTAATTCCGCCCACTCCTTCAAACCCGAGATTTTACTTGCTTTCCATAAAATATAAAAACACAAAAAGAATCTTCCCTCACCCTTAGACCTATTAGAATAGTCTTTTTCAATCCTAACGCCACTATTCCCCTAGAGAACGATCAATCCCCCGGTACTTGCCACTACACTATACTACATCGGTCAGGTACACTGCCTAGTGGGGATTGCAAGCTTCTCGAGATCCCTCGAGAGGTAAAACCTGTTGTAAGGTCGCAAAACCACGCATCAGCAGCATCCTGAACTGCAGCCACATCTTCGTACTCAAAGTTTACAACACGATCTAGTACCCACTTCTTCAACGCCCACTTGAAATGACGAGCCTGACGAGGAGCATCTCCAGTAACTTCCGGCCCAACAAAGCTGGCCAAGCGCAAGAATCGCTGCATAAACTCACCAGAAGACTCACGATCCCCTTGACGAATCGTCGCATAATCTCTCTCGTATCTCTGCTGCTCCGATAATGGAATATACTGCTTATAGAACCCTTCAATGAAGTTCGCCCACGAACAGGTGTCAGCATAGTCATCTCCTTTTGCTTGAACAAGAGTAGTCCACCAATTAAGAGCGTCACCTTCCAGCTTGAATGTGGCCAAACGAGTTTTAAATTCGTCAGCGCATCCGAGAACCCTAAACAACTTCTCGACGTGGGTAATCCAGTCCTCTGCCTCATGAGGAGTAGCGGCGGACTTAAAGGAGAGAGGCTTGAGCTTGTTGAACCTCTCAATCCATACATGAATACCGACAGGTGGAGCGGCGGGAGGAGCAGTGGGTGGAACATCACCACCACCACCAGAAGAACTTGCCCCATTTCTGATGTTGTTGGTGACTTGAGTCACCAACGCAGGAAGAGCAGCGGCCATAGCAGCAGCTATCATGGCCTCAAAATCAGGGCCATCACTCCCATCAGTGTACTGGGTAAATCGCGTGTTCACCATCTGAATGATTGTCAAAACGATTAGTAAGAGCAAAGGGAAATTGACAGAGCAGAACGGAAAAAGAGAGTTCGCGAGAGGAAACCTAATGTCTACCCAAATCCTCACAGGTCAATGGCCTAAGCCTAAGGGTTTCGGGAAACCTAAGGGTCAAACCTGGCTCTGATACCACTTTTGTAACACCCCGACCCGAGAAGGGTAGAAGTGTCACGTAACATGGCTTCATACCAGAACAAGTGAATATTAAAACAGCGGAAGTCTTAACATTAAACCAAAATAATAAGCCAACAAGACTTATATCAAGTTCAACAAGACAATAAATAAAGTACTTAAGAGCCAATCAAGGCATAACAAGTCTAAAATTTAAATGGTAGAACTAAGGTACTAAGGTCCATGCTTCACTCAAAGTTTCTCTCATCCCAATGCAAAACCCAGCTTCCTAGCTTAAATACCTGCCGCAGGAAAAGAAAATGCGGCTGAGCTACGAGAGCTCAGTGAACAGATATAACGATAACAAGCAGTAATAAAGGTTTACGAAATGCGAATGTAGTAAAGGTTAAAGGTAAACAGAAAGGTAAGGTAAAACAGAAAATAAACAGATACAGCCATCCTCTACGAGCCCAGATCATATCAATCATTCAAGTAAACAAGTATACATGTATACGGAGGGGTGACCTCGGTATGACAAGTATAATATGAGGGGATACCTCCAAGGGTTGGAGTCATGAGCTCCCAAGAGTGAATGATGTGTATCGCACACAACCATCAAGTCACTAACATTACAAGTAATCAAGTCAAGTCAAGTACAAATCCAAATCTAGGATGCATCCATGCGCCCCTGTAGGCTGCCACAATGTCTTCATCTACGTGTACAATTCCATTATCAAGTCATGGCAGGGACGGAATAGGTAATCACTTCCCTATCCAAAAGTCAAGTCATTTGTGCATCAATGACAAGGACATGAAACCCTCATGCCTAGTATGGCTCGTAGTCTCAAACTGGGGTTTAGGTCAAGGTCAAGTGTACAAGTCAAGTTCAAGTTTCAAGTTACATATCCGTGGGTTCAATTTACATGATCAAGACGATTAGATCTTAACAAATGTTTATTAGCAAGGTTTAATCTAAAAGTTCATTTGAAAACAATCTTTTTTAAAAAAAATGGTTTTCATAAGAATAGTCTTTAAAATAGTTTTCAATAAGCTAGTTTTAAAAAATGGTTTTCTTAAAACATTTTTAGATATTTATGAAAATGTTTTCTCATCCAATTACAATATGAAGCATATTAGGGTTCAAGTCGAGATTTTATGGCAAGGTTCATATCAAGGTTCATAGGGGTTTAAGACAAAGATCAAGGCAAAGGTTCAAGACAGAGGTTTACAAAACAAGGGTACATAGCAATGGTTTGGGGAATCCTAAACGATTCAAAACAATAGATCAAGAGAAACGAAGGCACCTTACAAGAAGGGCAGAATATCCGTACCTTATTAGAAAGCAAGAACAAAGACAAAAGGCTGAAAGAGATCAAGTTACTCCTTCTTCACACCTAGAGGAGTATAAGAGAATTTCAAAGTACTCTTAGTTATCTTTTCCGTTTCAAGTAAGTTTCACATTTTAAGACAGCTTTTAAGTATCAATTCTTGTTAAGTCATTAATTATGGAATTAGGGTTTCTTTTAGTAAGTTAAGATAGTTCAGGGTTACTTATGACAATTTCCATATTTACACTTTACACCCTTTAGTTATTAAAGTTACCAATTAAACCTTATAGTTACATAATTTACAATCTAACCTTCACAATACTATAATTACATTACAAGACCTTATAATTACTAAATTACAGAATATATCCCCACATTATCAGTTGATACGAGTTACACCTTCATGTTTCACATATTTACATATTTAGTCCCCTTAATTTATTTATTTTCAAATCGAATTATAATTACACCCATAAATCATGTTCTTGCATATTTTACACTTAAGGACCTCATCTTATAATTTTTATACCTTTATACCGATCTAATTAACATTCTAAAAATAACCTTTAAGTTTCAAAGTTGGCAAAACAAGTCCCTCTTATTTATTTAACCGATCGGTTTATATTTTTAATATGCAAATCGAAACCCTAGCTTACCTAATCATCAACCACTCATTACCTAATCATTAGTTTGCATTAAATGACCAGAATAAATATACCAAACCCTAACCCTAATCGGTTCTAGGGTTCCTTTTTAATTTTCTACTAATCGACCCATAATACCCGATTACAAAATAATTTGCTACGATCCATCTAAGCTTCTACAAATCGAACTACTATTTTTCCCAGACCATATTAGTCGTATAGCATCTAAAATAAATAATTACCAGCCCTGGATCGATCGTATTATGCGTATTGTATTTTACTTACGTTTTAGCTTTCAAAAATTCGTACGACTTATATAGCTTGCATGATTCGAGTTATATATTTTATTTAGGTCTTATATGATCATACTAACATAAGAAAAATACTAGATACAAGATTGAACGTGTAGAAGGGATAATTAGAATTTATACCTCTCGGTTTATACGTATCGACAAAAAAAAAGACTAGCGATCGAACCAAAGGATCTCACGACCTCCAAACAATTTTCTAAGATTCTTTAGGTTAGGTAGGACTCTGGAAAAATAAGCCACGAATTCTTCTTGGTCGATTTGAGGGTACACGATTTTTGCAAAGGTTTAGGGTTTCGCTAATGTGTATTTATATACACATAATTTATAAAACGTGTACAAGGGATAAAGATTCAATATTTTCGGCCCAAGCAAGCCTAATTAAGGTCAAATACTGATTATGATCTTTTCCTAATTTTATTTGCATTTATCTTGTATTTATATAATTTATTTTATATTAATAATAATAATAATACACGAATTATATTAAAACCGGCCCATAAAAATCATTTTCATATTTTTGTACTTTTTAAAATGTTGAAATGTAGACACAAAAATTATTTGGATTCATATCTAGTTCATTCCCGAAGGTTTGGGATTTATTTGGTGATTTATAAGCTTTTAAATGGATTTTTAAATTTGTAGGGGTATTTTGGTCATTTTGCATGTTTTCAGATTTCAGGTATTACAGATAGAGTTAAAAATCTTGGGCTTACAAGTGGCTTTGTGTTGTTTTCCTTTAAGACAAGCAATTCATGTTTGATCATTTTCAAATCTTTTGTGAGGTAAACCTCTTACCAAACCATTCTTAACAATCTTATTAATGATTTTGAAGTTAATATGACCAAGCCTCCTATGCCATAACATAGACTCATCCAATGTGGCCTTTCCAACAAGACAAGTTAGAGCCTCTTTAGGAACAATGTTATTCATATCAACACTGTACATATTGCCCTTCCTAGGAATCTTAAGAAGCACTTGACTTTCATCAGGCATCTTAAAATTAGGAGAAAGTACAAGACATTCAGTCTCAGTAAAAAGAACATTATTCTTTTTGTCACACATTTGTGAGACACTAAAGAGATTATACTTAAGCTCTTGCACATAGTACACATCTTCAAAATCTAATTTACTGGTTTTGATAGTACCTTTACCAGTAATTTTTCCACCAATTCCTCCTCCAAAGGTAACATATCCACCATCAATTGATTGAAAGTTGGAAAGATAACTACCAGCAGGAATGAGATGCACTAGCAGCAGGAACACACTTGGAGTATTTCCCGATTATCAAACTTCAGAATATTTAATTCCCAACAGGAATGCTAATCACATTCAGACCCTTGAGCTTCCTGAGATCTATGGGAAGTTTGTCTATGAAGACAACTTAATCTCTAGGAGATTCCCTGACTCAAAAGCTCTTGAGACCAAAAAGGCCTTGAGCTCCTCACCCATATCAACTGCCTTTTATTCTAATGGTGTTGTGCAGGATTTTCAAGAGGAGTCTGATGATGAGTTTGATGATAGAACCAGTGAGGAGTACCTGAATGATTTAAACTTGGAATTCTAAGAAAGGGCACTCCTTGCTAATTCAAAACGTTTTATCAAAAGGAGTCAGTCAAACTTTTCAAAAGCTAAAGCAAATGAAACCACTGAATGCTTTAAATGTGGTAAAAAGAGTCATTTTGCTAAAGACCGTTATTCAAAAACAACCTCAGAACCCTCCTACAAATTTTCTGGAAACAGTTCTTCTTCAGGGACTCGCAAGTTTCAACCTAGAATGCTTCAGTCGACCCAACATTTTCAAAACAATAATTTTCAAAAGGGGTCAAAAAGACTTTGAGGCTAAATATAGGCAAGCCAATGCTAAACTTGCACTTCTTGAATCTAATCCCTCAATGTCTCAGGCTGCTCAAACTTCCAAACCTGTTCAGACAATGAACAAGGTTCTTATTGCTGAAGCCTATAACTGGGATGAAGAAGAGGTCTCCTCAGAAGATGAAGAAATTAGAGTGAGTGCACTGATGGCACTCTCTGAAGGTGATCAGGTGGCCGTTGGAAAAGGCCATGCAAGGAATGGGGAGTGGGTGAACATAACCATGAAGAAGGTAAACCTTTTACTTTCAATGGATGATGATTCTGACTGGCAGTCCTATATGAATTATATTTGTGTAGATCTTAAGTTTGTAGAAGAACAAAGGCTTAATTTGCTTTCAAAATATAACAATCTTGTGTTAGAACTGAATAAGTGCAGAGATGAATTGCTTGTACTTAAACAAGCCAAGTTAGAAAATATTACACTACAAATTCAAAACACTGAGATTTTGAAACAAAATCAAGTCCTTCAAAATGAACTTAACAAAGAAAAGGCTGTCATTAAAGGCTGGACTAAAAAGAATACCAAGGTTTTTAACACTGTAGGCCTAATTCCTATGACAACTATAGGAATTGACCAACTTACTGAAACCCTCAGTGAATGTCACAGTGTAAAAGCCTTTATTCCAGCTGGCATATCATTTGAGCAAGAAATGGAACCCAAGTTAAATGACTGGATTGTCAGGGACAACCCAGTCAGTAAGTTACCAAACTTTGAGACTGGAAAAATCTTGCTTCCTGAAAGTCAGGCTCTAAAAAATGTGCTTGGACTCACTGACCAACCCAGTAGTACTGAGTTAGTCAATGAGTCTGAATCAGAATCACTTGCACCACTCCCACCTCTGAAAGTCCTTCAGGGAGCAGCACCAAGCTCTGACCTCACACCATTGGTCTACTCCCAACACTCTCCTAAGGAGAAGCCAGGCATGGGTAAAACCATCCTGAAAAGGCAAACCCCTGAAGTCTCAGTACATACTGATGACTCATCAACTTCAGTCCCTTCTGAAGTAAGAACAGAAAGCCCTGACTCAAAAATTGATCAGTTGGCTGAGCTTGTCAGGAGACTGAGTGAGAAGATTGAATCTTCTGAGAAGCCTTCTCAATCTAAGTTGAAGGAATCCAAATCAGCATCCTCAAGCTCCAAACCAAAGCCCTCAAAACCTCTGCTAAGGTGTGAGTTGTGTCACTATACCAATCATTCCACTGATGATTGTTTTAGAATCCTTTACTGCATGATATGCAAAAAGGAAGATCACAGGATCTCTGATCACAAATCATACATAGCCAAATCAAAGATGGGAAATTTTAAGGATCAAGCTCTTAAGTACCCATCAGATCCTAAGCAGAAACTGAAACAAAAGGCCAAACCTTTTGCACCTTGCCCTCACTGTGGCAACAATGAACACTCTCCTAAGGATTACCTAATGAACACATGTTGCAACATATGTGGTGATCCCACTCATGACACCTCAGGACATGAGAAGGTCATTCAGGAGAGAAGAGGAAGGACCAAGTCATCCTCTTAGTCTACTGAGTCCACATCTATAATCAAATGCAAAATATGTGATAGCTCAGTTCACTCTACCACTGACCATGAATCAATTGCTAACTTTAAGAAAACCATTAAAGCCAAGCCCTCCAAAAAGAGGGGTCCTAGAAAGAACTAACTCAGTTTACCATTTGTCCAGAGACATGCCAGGGAGCCAGTTTGGCATCTAGATAGTGGATGTTCAAGGAGCATGACTGGTGTGAGAGAATATCTGCACAAATATGTAAAGGAACCAGGACCCAAGGTGGGATTTGCTGATAATTCAGCATGTCTCGCTGAAGGTTATGGTTCAGTAAACTGCAATGGTATAGTCTTTACTAGGATAGCTTATGTAAATGGTCTTAACTACAATTTGATCAGTGTCAGTCAACTATGTGATGCAAAGTACATAGTTCAGTTTGATGATAAGCAAGGAACCATCTTCAATGCAAATAAGGAAGTTGTCCTTATTGCACTAAGAAGAAAAGATGTTTATGTATTAGACATGTCTAGTCTGACTCAAAATGAAACTTGTCTCTTTGCTAAGGCTACTGAAACCCTCAACTGGCTTTGGCATAAGAGACTCTCCCATCTAAACTTCAAAAACATAAACAATCTTGTGAAACAATACAAGGTCCTTGGCTTACCATCACTTGTGTTTTCAAAGGATAAACCATGCTCTACCTGTGAAAAGGGTAAACATCATAGAGCATCCTTTAAAACCAAAATAAACTTTTCCATTAGGAACTGCCTTTATCTTCTCCATATGGATCTCTTTGGGCCCATCAGTCCTAGATCCATCAATCATGAGAAGTATACTCTGGTCATTGTGGATGAATACTCAAGATACACTTAGGTTTACTTCCTGACCAAAAAGAGTCAGGAAGCAGGAACAATCATGTCCTTTGTCAGGAACATTGAAAATCAAAATGACATTAAAGTCAAACAGATTAGGACTGAAAATGGGACTGAGTTCTGAAACCATGAACTTGAAAGTTTCTGTGATGAGAAAAGGTATCTCCCAAAACATCACCTCTCCATACACACCTGAACAAAATGGTGTTGCTGAGAGGAAGAATATAACACTCATTGAAGCTGCCAGGACAATGCTAAATGGATCAGTCATTTCCAAACACTTTTAGACTGAAGCAGTTAAAACTGCTTGTTAAACACAAAACAGATCCATCATTCTCAAGAGACATAGCAAAACCCCCTATGAGTTATTCAAGGGAAGGATCCCTGACATCAGCTATTTTCATATCTTTGGGTGTCCTGTGTTTATTCATAATCACAAGGATCACTTAGGGAAATTTGATGCAAAAGCTGATGATGGATACTTCCTAGGATACTCTCTTGTCTCAAAGGCCTTCAGGGTGTTCAACACAAGGAGACAGCAAATTGAGAAAACATTCCATGTTACCTTTGATGAGAGCACTGAAGCAATCAGGTTCTCAAACACCTCAGTGGAAGAAATAGGAATTGATGACTCATCAAGATATCCTCCTGATGAATATCATCCTGATAACAATCCTTCCACTCAATATCAAGCAGATGCTGACATCTCCTATCACATTATCCCTCACAACCTTCCTTAACCCACCATCACTGAGTTTATTGAAGCACAAACAGGTACTGATGTAATCAATCAGTCTGAACTAAGTGCTCAGGAACCAAATAATCTCAGTAATCAGCCAACCCAGTCAGACACTCAAGGTCCTGAAGATCATCAAGTGTCTGCACCATAACCTAATCAGGCATCCACAAGTTCCAATCAATATCCCAGACCTCAGGACAGTTGGACTAGGTCTCAAGATATAGAACTTGTTATGATAACTAGAGATCCTACTGAAGGCTTGCTCACTAGAAGCAAGGCTGCTAAACTAAGAGCAGCCTCAGCCAATGAATGCCTATTTTTGGATTTCATTTCCACCATTGAACCCAAAAGTATCAAAGAAGCACTGACGTTGGGTTCAGGCCATGCATGATGAACTGGAACAATTTGACAGAAACAAGGTAATGACCTTGGTCAAATGTCCTGAAGATGTTTCAGTCATTGGCATGAAATGGGTGTTCAAAAACAAATATGATGAAAATGGCATAGTCATTAAAAACAAGGCCAGACTTGTTGCCAAAGGCTACAATCAGCAAGAAGGCATTGACTATGAAGAAACATTTGCACCAGTTGCAAGGATGGAAGCCATCAGGATCTTCCTTACATTTGCAACCTACATGAACTTCAAAGTGTACCAAATGGATTTTAAAAGTACATTCCTGAATAGCTCACTGAAGGAAGAAGTTTATGTTCAACAACCTCCTGGATTTGAAAGCAGTGAGTTTCCTGACTATGTCTGCAAGCTTGACAAGGCCCTTTATGGACTAAAACAAGCTCCCAGGGCATGGTATGAAACTCTCTCAGCCTTCCTCATCCAAAACAAGTTTGTCAGATGCAAGATAGACAACACATTGTTTATCTACAAGACAAATGATGATTTCATACTTGTACAAGTATATGTTGATGACATCATCTTTGGCTCAACAAGTTATAAACTTTGCCATTTAATGCTAACTTAAATCATTCAGGGGCCCTTAAGATGACATTTAATGCTAACTTAAATGCTCTAAGTATTTAGTTAGTAAATGTCTTAGGTTGGTAACTGAATTCTTATTTAATATAAGAATATTTGTTCCTTTTGCCTTTCTGGCATCCACCTATGGGCCCCTACTTCCCAACTTGGCATTCAATGCCCTCTCTCACACATAACACTGTGTGATGATCAAAACTCTGCAACTTCCACTTTTGCAGAACATCTCAACTGCTCACCTCGACAGTTGCGCAAAAGCAGGAAAGTGGAGTGGTGGCATTAGATGCGGATCCCAAAATTTTATTCAAAATAGCTTAAAAAATTCTCTTTTGACCTAATTAAAAACCGCTTAATGCCTAAACTACCCTCCACTGCTGATATGATTGCTCTCAAGTAGAAGAAGGATGAAAGAGCAAAAAGGGCTGAGGAAATAAGACAAAAGAGAATCGAAAGGTACCAATGGGTCATGACAAGCAGGTTGAAGCCTGAACCTATCACTGATGTCAAGATCCACCAAAACACCAAGCCTGCTGTCATCACTGTTTTCAGAAGCCAAGACAGAAGACAATTTGATGTACATAATCATTTCAGATTCGCTGACTTTGGGATCACTGAGTTGGATGAACTGGGTTCACTCATAATGAAGAAGAGCAATGTGGTTGTCCCTGAACTGATGAAATCTCTGAAACTTAGATATGAAAAATAGACAGCCACACCTGAAGAACTTGGTATCCCTTCTCTTCTCCCAGCTTCAGTCAGTCAGCCTGCTCCCTCTCAGTCTTCTACAAGAAAGAGAAAGAAGATTGAGACTGAGCCTGAGATGAGAGTCCCTGGCCTTGAATGCAACCGAGCCCTCCCTGAAGGAGTTACATTTCGGAACAACAAGGTCATAGAACAGCCTGAGAGAGGACTCTTCTTTACTGATGAGTTCGGAGACCCAGCCTTCCAGAGGTGGAGTGTTATTGATCTGTCAAGGATCAAAGCGATGCTTGGTTTCCTTATGTTGGCTTCCCCACTCAAAAGTCCTGAGAAAGCGAGGTTCTGCCAAGACCTGAGAAGAAAGATCCAAGAGCATCCTGACAAACATGAGCTTCAGTCAAAGAAGCCAAAGCTTGAAGCACTGGGTCTTAAGTTCGACTGAATGAATGCCAACACCACCACTATCCTTGTACTTAGTTTGTTAGGACTTGTAATAATATTAATAAGATGAAGTTTTTATTATTTCAGTGTCCTTATTTACTTTCTAGTACATTCAGTATGAGAAGAAGTCATTAGCTCACTCATAACTGATCAAAACACTTAGGAAATAATTTATATCCAAATAGGGGGAGATTGTTGGGTCCGTCAGTAACTAAGAGTCCTTAAAACAAGATTTGGACACAAATTAACTAAGTATTAATCAACCTTAAACAATACTAGGTCACTGAGTGAACAGTCACTCAGTGAGTCATCTTCTGGATGCTTAAGGCGAATACAAGAAGAAGGATTCACTACTCAGGAAGGCGGTACTCCCTAAGTAGGACTTAAGCCAAAGAAGAAGATGATGGGTTCAGTGAGTATTGGACAAGAACTCACTGAACCCCAGTCTCCTAAACCAGGACAAGAACTCACTGAACCCCAGTCTCCTAACCCAACGCCTGAAAGAAAGGCGGGAAGTGTTTAGAAAGATAAGAGTGTCAGACCAACCGCTCTTATCTTGTCAGATTTAAACCTTCCCAAATGCTGTTAAAAGTCATGGAGTGTCAGACCAACCACTCGTAAGACTTCATAGCCCATTCCTATTGCTTCTTGGAAATGACAATTACTGTTGTAATTGTCAGACACGCTTGGTTCAACAACTTGCATTATTTTAATCACTTTTTCTCTTTTATACTTGTGTATAAATAGGTTCAGTTAGGAAAGAAGAAAGTGTGTTTTGTATATTGAAAGCTTTAGACTTTTACAAAACAACTTCTCTCCTACAAAGAGTAACTGAATCCCTGAGATAGCTCAGTGGGTCCTGAATTGTTACCACTCAAGAATACCTTGAGTTTAGATAGGAGACACCATACCTTGTCTATTCAATCCCAAGTGTTTATTCCGCAAAACACTTGGGTAATAGATTCTTTGATTCATTTCTAATAAGAATTTAAACGTTGAAAAACTTGTGTTTTTATATCTACGTTTCACTTATCTGTTAGAATTAATCATCACATTAAGTCTGTCATAGAACACAATTAGTTTAACTTTCTAGTTATTTCTACTTGTGTAACGGGAACAACAGTTTAGGACGACAACAATGTTTAAGAACAGAGAACTTCTGCCGTAATAATGAACCTTAGGAGTAGCCCTTTAGGGATGTATTTCTTTAAGTAGTCTATCTTAAGTACTTTCTTTTAACCTCGTTGTATCATGTACCTTTCTATCTAATATAATCTCTATCTTTTATCATCTCCACAGTAATCACAACCTTCGTTTATTTCATTTCCTATTCCAATTGCCCAATTTTCAATCATTCTGCAACAACATACCGCTATCCTAGAAGGGATTAGAAAAATTTTGTCTTTGACTATAGACTAGTACTATTCTATAAGATTCTCCCATACGTCCTATAACCCATCCAATAGACTTTATTCCAAACTATTGCAATACCGCTTTATAAAACTGTTCCACATAACTTAACCTCAAGCTATTTTCTACCGTCTTAGGGAATTATTTCACAGGATTTTTAAAACACGTTATATTACCACCACCTCATAAATTGATTTACTAGTATTCTACCAACTATTTACTTCCGTGCGAACCAATTTTTCTTGATAAAACAAAAATTTAGACTACCATCTTACCAAACAACACGTTGAAGACCATCTAAAACTTTTGAGAAACATAATGCTACTTTGACTAAACAGAGCATCGCATCATTAGTCCTCAATTATACATAGCCTGATCACCTATGTATAATTCAGGAAGGATTATGCCATGAAAAAAATAATCACCTTTTTCAAAAATTATTAATAACAGTCTTCATTCAAAAGCTTTGTAACCAAATAAAATCTTTCATAAACATCTCTTTTGACAAACCCTCTCCAGATACCTACACCACTTCTCACTCACTCAGCCATTAAGTTGGATTTTACCATTGACCTCTCTAGGAGAGACTTTCCATCTACGAATAGTATTCCATGACATAAGAAAACGATGAAAGGATTACGAAACAACAAACAAGGACTAGAAGTGTACAGTAAGTTGATTCGTATCGCAAGAAAAAACATAATATCTCACGAGGCAATCCAAATCACTATCTTTGGCATAGTCACCCAATCCCATCATTCCAGAAGTACTAGTTAGACTAAGCACCGTAGGCGAAGGGAGACTCATATCGTAACATTTGTTAGAACATGACACAAGGAACCAAAAACTGTTACCGTAGCTTTATCCTTCCGATATCACATTTCACGTTTCAAATCTCAAGAAGAGTCTTTCAGATGAATCACTCGTAATTCCATTAGAAGAAATTCAACTCGACGATAAGCTTAACTTTGTAGAGGAACCAGCAGAAATCATGGACCGTGAGGTCAAACAGCTGAAGCAGAGTCGAATTCCTATCGTTAAAGTTCGCTGGAATTTTCGAAGAGGTCCCGAGTTTACTTGGGAGCGGGAAGACCAGATGCAGCTCAAATATCCACATCTTTTCACCGAGTCCACTCCAGAGACCAACACCAACTGAATTCAGGGACTGAATTCCTTTTAGGGTGGACGAATGTGACAAATCGTAATTTCAGGTCATTTACCAAACCCCGACAATTTATTATTCATCATTTACTATTCATCGATTACTATTCACCATTTCACTATTCATCATTTTTGAAGTCAGTTTGCGACTTTGAGAAGTTTTCAAAAAATTTACTATTCATGAAACACTATTCATTCCCGGAGGGAAATCACTATTCATGGCCATTATTCATCAGTACGTAAACTAGGTTTACGGGTATTAAAAATTCGCGTAACCGTTAGGGTTTAGCTGCGAATTCATGAAACATCATTAAGGACACGTCATATAGACTAGAGTAGTCTACATATCATCAGTAACATCATCTGCATATTAGGTCATGCACGGGTTTGCATTATTTCAATTTACGTATGTTTATTTACTAAATGCGCATTACCACTCAGTCATTACTACGAATAATATACCCGACACTCCTGACTATGACCCTAATATATTTTCACACTCATTATAATGATATAAGAATTATATTATTAGTTTACCCGGTGTTTTGAAACCATTTTCTATATCTTCCGGTAAACGCTTATAACTACGTCGGTTTGCGAAATTTCAACCCGATAATTATTCTAACACCCGATTCTTGCAAGGAATGTGGTATTATAATTTTTACAACTTCGTCATACTTTATTTTGATTCGTCAAGATTTATTTTTAGTTAACTCGGTACCCGATAACACCTAATACACAACTTAAACTACCAAACTCTTACACCTTGGAGACAAGATCTTTAATTAGCTCAACCCCTCCCATCCTTCCCATGCTTCACGCCACATGCACCCTCCCTAAGCCCATACTTCACTTGACTTTCTTGACTAACATTAATAACTAGCTAATATATAAACCATTTTACTTCCATTTCTTCATTTTCACTTCCATAACTAAAACCAACTAGCAAAAGATTTTCTCTCTTCCTCTCCTTCTCATATGATTGGCCAAGAACACAAGAACAAGAGGAACATCACCAAATTTTACAAGATCTAGTATATCAAGTCTCATTTGTATTCCTAATTAGGGTTTTGAAATAAAAACCCAAAGGATACTTAAGCTTTTTCTTCAAAACTCATCAAGAACTTCAAGTAAGTGTCTCATAAAATTTTCCAACCTTTATACCTTCATTTGATCTATTTTGTTGTTCTAATAGCAAGTCATCCAATATACATATGTTATACATACCACTTAACACTTATTTTCTCTCTAAACATATATCTAAAGCTTTTTATTTGTAATCTCATGAGATCCACCATTTTTGGTGAAGATTAGGAACCCATGACACCCTAAGAAGGTGTATGGTAGGCTTAGACTAGTTGTGGTGTTGATTGGAAGTATTATATTCAAGCCTTGAACTAGAAAAAATAGATTTTTACAAGCTATATAAAAGGATCTGTCCATTTTCATGAGATCTGGAAAAATCAGTAAACATTGAGTCATTTTGGATTTTATTTTTAGAAAATACGTTAAAAAACGAAACCTTGGGCATTGGAATGAGCAAAAACGAGCTTACGACGAGAAAAATACGTTAATTCCAAGATTGACAACGAAAAACTATTTTCTGAAAATTTTACGTGCTGTTTTCCAAGATTCAACGGATAAAACGAGGCGTTAGAAGTGATCTAGAAGAGCCGACCTACTGAAAATATGTTATTTCATATTAATACGAAACCGTGGATATAAAGAACGTAGAAAACGAGCTTATAACGACCGAGATACACGCGTTTGAAACCCGACGATTACAACATATTTCCATCAGCTTTTAATAGAAATATTTCTAAGTATAAAAACTGTTTTTTTCAAGTAACCATATTGAGAGCCGATTTTCTCATTGATCGAGACGCGTATGGTCAAAATGACAAAGATACGAATTTAAGATGATGTTATAAGGTTTCTAAAAACGTCAAACTATGTCCTAACACTTAACGTACACCCTTTTATGGCAAGTTTTGCGAGGCCATTTGGTCATATTTTCAAGTAATGAAAAATGCTATTTTTACGACGAAAACACAATATTCACCGATAGACCACCAAACGAGGATCGTGGAGTATCGTTTCAACATATTTACACGAAAAGTAGTTTATAACTTAACGAGACGTCAAAAATATATTTTTTTTCGACGATAAACGTTATTTTCAAAATTCACGAGTGGTATCGATAACATACGTATTTGCATGTGTAACATTATTTCATTGCTTACATTAGATCATATCATTCATATTTGGTTGCGGTTAGAGACCGAGTCTTATTCCAGCATATTCACTATTGTCATTGTTGCTATTGCATCAGGTGAGTTTTCATAGCCCTGTTTTCAATTTACAATTTAATTTCTAAACTCTCGGGGGAGAATACATTGCATATCATTTTATTTCAAGTTCAAGTACATTAAATTCATTTACATTGCTTAAGTTACTACATTGCCACATTAAAGTCCCCATTTTATTTATCATGTACCGTTAATTGACATTAAGCTAGTATGAGTGAATAGATCTATTGAGGGTGACTCCTCCGTTCGGGGTTGGTAGCACCAACTAGTCTACGAACGCATTTTATTTGAATCATTTCAGAGTGTCTGGCAAAAAACTCAGTTGAGGCGTACATTATTAGTCTAGCTTCGGGGTCATGAGCTTATAGCAATTGTATTATTTTAATTATATGACGACATTGTCATGGCGACATTGTCATATTCAACTTTAAATCTTGTGTTCCATATATTACTCTTGTTTACATAAATCAAATTTTATTTGGCAGTGGGTTGTAAACACACAGATTTTAAGTCTTGTATGGGCGGGACTTGGAACTGAGTGGATTTACAATGCCTTTGCTGGGAAATCATATTTCAAATGTTTTACATTTTACACTAAACTCTATGAACTCACCAACCTCGTGTTGACCATTTTTAGCAATGTATTTTCAGGTAATTAAGGCATTCGCATCATGAAATGCATGAAGACCTATTATAGAGTCGCGATGACGACGCGTCTCACTTGGATTTGATGCACTTAAATTTACCGTTTGATCTTAACAAACTCATTTCCGCAAACTTGAATATTCTTTTGGGACCTATCTTTTGTAAACTCTGAATGTTTTATGAAATCAAACGATGTGCTTTTAAAACGACACTTTAGGTCGTTCAATGTAATTGTAACTGTGATGTTATGGCAGTCACGCCCCAGGTATTCCATTCCGCTGCAAATCAGGTATTTGGGGTGTGACAATACAAATCTGAGTTTTGGTATAATATACTTGAAAGTATATTGATGCGTTGTTAGACCAAATTCACATAATATTCAATGAATTGAATATAGGACTTATCCCAACTGCATGATGTTACTTATGGATATTGTTAATACAAATATCGTCCTAAAAACGTTATTTATATTTTACGATCTTTGCTATATTTTGTTAATAACAATTATAAAGTTTATCTTTAGCAAAGCATAAACATAAGTTAAAGTCTTTTTACATTTATAGTAATAAGATTTTAAAACTCATCATATACATGCTACATGATCACTAGGATACATGTTACATACATATATGCATTTACATGTTTATGTTTTTATTTTAAAAATAGAAATATATACATGACATCATGGCATACCTGATTTGGATATCTTTAGGATATCTTGAGGATTTAGAATATATCTTAGAAAAATATTGAAGCAAGATATTATATTGTGCAAGATATGGAAAGATTTATAAAGATATTAGCTGTCAGGTCCCGGCAGACCCAAACAGCTGTATGGGCGGAACCCATAATTTGGGTCCGCCAAATCCGTCCCTTGTCTGGTCAGTTTTGCCTATAAATAGCAAGCTGCTCATTCAAGGACAATTATCACTCATATAGCCATAAAACATAGTTTATATTCTTTCATACTTTACTAACCCATTCATTCATTCATTTCATTTGTAGAGATCTTTCTTTTGTAGCAAAGAGATCAAGCATCAAGGTTCAACACAGTGTTGTAAACCTTTAGAGTAGTTTCTGTGTGATTCATTTGTAGTTCACACATCATTGTTTATACCAAACATTCAGTAGTGATCGGTTAGTGTTTTAGTCCTCAAAACACATAGAGTGTCGGGAGTGGTTGTACCCTTGTAAAGAACTCGGTATTTAGCTTAGTACCGGAAAAAGGTTAAAGCGACGTTGGGAGTGGTTGTACCCTTGTAAAGAACTATGTATCTAGCTTAGTACCGGAAAAAGAGTAAGCGATGTGTAAAGGTTTTCTCCGCCCAGAAGGGAGCTTGTTTCTTAGCGAAGAAAAACTCTCGAGTTAGAGGCTCGAGGAGTGGAGTAGGGCAAGGAAGAGAGTCATTGTTGCCGAACCACTATAAACATATGTGTTGTGGTTTGATCATTTCTTTCCTTACTTGCTTTACTTATATTGTGTGATTGTTTAGTTTAAATTGAAACCACATCAAGTATTTAAAGCAAATTAATTTTTAAAACGGTAAAAACTATTCAACCCCCTTCTAGTTTTCCATAATTGGCATCAGAGCTACGTTACTCAAGATTTTCAAAATATATTGTATTTTTAAAACTTGAAACGATCAATGGATTTTGAAAACTACAAAAAAGGGCAATCTATGCAAAGACCACCACTATTTGAACCAAATAATTTTATATGTTGGAAAAACCGCTTTGAAACTTATGTGAAGTCAAAGGACATAGATCTATGGTATATTATGGTAGAGGATGATCATAAACCCATAATTAAAGATACATAAAGTGGTCGGGATAAGGATACTTCACTTGGTCGTCACTGTGATGAACAAAAGAAGTTGATTGCCAAAAATAATAAAGCTAAAATAATGCTTTACAAGGCTTTACCCAAGAAAGAATATGAAAGAGTCTTTATTTGTAAAACCGCAAAAGAAATTTGGCAATCTTTAATTATCACTAATCAAGGGAACTCCCAAGTCAAGGATAACAAAATTGATCTTCTTGTTCAACAATATGAACAATTTCTTATCCCTGAAGATGATACCATTGATAGTGCATTTGCTAGGTTTAATACGATCACTACTAAAAGCACTTGATGAATCCTTTTGTGTAAGATCTTTGTCAGAAAATTCCTTAGAGCACTCCATCCGAAGTGGAAAGCAAAGGTGACGGTGATTGAAGAATCCAAGGATCTTTCATGACTATCACTTGATGAGCTAATCAGAAATCTCATAGTTCATGAGATGGTAATGGTAAAAAGATTCAAAGATTACCTCATGATAAAACTAAACTAGGTTTTATGAAATTAGGAGACTTAAGTAGTTTTAAAGAACAAACAGTGAAAGTACAAGAAAAGGTTCCAACAGGTTCAGAAACCCACGGATCCCACAGAACCAAATCCTTGGTTCCGCCAGTTGTGGCCAAAGTTTCTGCGGGTACTGTTGCTGAACAGAAGGCTTGTACTTCGGATCGTACTGAGTTCGTTAAAGTTACAAGAAAACCTAGCACTAGTACAACTGTTAACAAACAAAAACCAGCAGTTGCTATAGGATTAGGAAAAGTCAAAAATGAGTTTAGGACTAAAACGGTTTAACAGAGACCTAGAACTTCTATTCCCAAACGCCCCTTTCCGAAGAGTAATTACAACTCATAACATCATTATCAAAATAGTTGGAACCCAAACATGCCTAGGAACTATCATAGTCCAAACTACATGCCATGGAACCCATATCCACCGTTTCCATACATGAATCAAGATAATGTTATGTTTAACCCAAATGGACCCATGAGATATTGAGGACCAAACGCTTGAGTTTTTCTTTAACTTAGGTGTGCTTAAAAGTCGGGTTAGAACCAGATGAGTGGATTAAAGATAGTGGGTGTTCAAGACACATGACGGGAAACAAATGCCTTTTCTCAACCTACCAAGTGTACGACGGAGGTAATGTTACGTTTGGTAGCAAGCTTAAAAGTAAAATCATCGGAAAAGGTACAATCTCTCATGACTCTTGTTGTTCCCGTTACACTGATAGAAATAACTACAAAGTTATCCTAATCGTGTACTAAGACTGATACAATGTATGATTAATTTTACCAAATAAGCTAGAACGTAAAGATAAAAACAACAAAGGTTTTTCAACGTTTAAATTCTTATTAGAAATTAATGAAAGAATTTATTACCCAAAGTGTTTTGCGGAATAAACACTTTGGGATTGAATAGACAAGGTATGGTTTTCTCCTCTTCTAAACTCAAGCTTTTCTTGAGTAACAACAAAAGACCCTACTGAGCTATCTCAGTGAGTAGTGATGCGTGGTTTTGCGACCTTACAACAGGTTTTACCTCTCGAGGGATCTCAAGAGGCTTGCAATCCCCACCAGGCAGTGTACCTGACCGATGTAGTATAGTGTAATGGCAAGTACCGGGGGATTGATCGTTCTCTAGGGGAATAGTGTCGTTAGGATTGAAAAACTACTCTAATAGGTCTAAGGATGAGGGAAGATTCTTTTTATATTTTTTATATTTTTATAAAAGCAAGTAAAATCTCGGGTTTGAATGAGTGGGCGAAATTAGTTGCTAGTCAACTAACCCAAATAACTACAATTGAAAATAAAATAAAATAACTGAAAATAAAAAGGTTGTGGAACTTATATGGAGAGAAATGTGTTTACTTAGATTTCCTTACTCCCTAACTATCTTTTACCGGTTGATTAGTGTGTATTAATTGCGTGGATGACGGGTGTATTCCTTAATACCAATCGTGGGGTGGCGTACGTACTTCCCCAACTCTATAAGCTCCTACTTCACTCCTATGTTGAGCCGGCTAAGAAGCTCCTAACATGGGATCACTAGAACTCGCTCATGCATTAAATACAACCATAATAACCTTAGTACGCATTGGTTCATGTTTCTTAAGACGTTCAAGCAAGTTACCGTATAGGAGGTTAGCCAGTTTTCTTAAGCCTAACATCGATAAACAATCATCCAATACAATTAATAACACACCAACAACCAATAATCAATAGTTAGGTTTCATTAGATCTAAGCAAACACAAGATAAATCTAGCCTAGCATGTTAAATAAAAGACAAGAACAAGATATAATCAAACAACACATAGACATATTGAATGATTAATTGATTACTTATCTTCAATTGAACATGGGAGATCCAAGGGTATAAAACCCTTAAAAGTAGCAGAAAAATCGTCTTAGGGTTTCTCCTCACAAAGTTGCACACTAATGACTAAAAATTATGAGAATATATATAGAAAATCAGATCTGACGGCGTCACGTTATAGAGCTGACGCCGTCACCTCGCCGCGGTTAGGGTTTCTTGATGGCCTTCTTGACGCCGTCCCCTTTTAATCATCCAAAATCCTCTCTGCGCGTCAAGGGTTGACGGCGTCACAATGGTGCTTGACGCCGTCACAGGTACTTTTCCAGCCGATTTTGAGACTTTGTCGTTTTCTTCACTTTTATGCTCCAAAAACGTCCAAAATGCTTCCTTTTCCAGATTTCTTCTCCAAAGTACCTAAAATGACAAAAGGAACGATTTAAGGCAATATTTGATCAAATAAATACGATTTAGGGCTTAAATGACCCCCTAAAAGCGGTACACTTTTCGCTTCATCAAATACCCTTACACTTGAGATTTGCTTGTCCTCAAGCAAATGCGCTTTTATTCTAATCAAAATACAAGTTAGGGGGCATTTAATGCTAATATAAAAGTAATTACAACAAATAGTCGTTCCACTTTAATCATAATAAGCACGGATATTACAAACTAGCACCTCACAAGTAGTGTTTAGATACTCACATCTCTCAGGTGTCATAAAATTATATCTCATAAATGAAAATGAATAATATCTCTCACTACCTGTCATAGCAAATAGATTACCATAGGCTTGGGAAAGGATCAAAAACCTCCTCCACTAGGCGTAAGCACCTAAGATAAACTATCAAAGAGGGCTTTTTAAACGGGTTATAACGTTAGGTGAAGGGATATGAAAACACGGTTTTGTTGGATAAAGGATATTTTACTGGTGGCGAGTTAAAGATCTTGATTAATTACATGTATAATATGGCGTTGCTAAGCCAAGACTAGACTCGACTTAAGCTAATGAAAAAAAAAATAACAAAAAGATAAAATAAACATAAAATGAAACGGGATGGTAGTCCGTATGTTTTTTTTTTTTTTTTTTTTTTTGCATACACTCTTGCCCTACCATCCAAAATAATACATCGTAGGGGGGTTGTATCCCCCTTACACTTGAACTTTTACATAACTTTACAATTAACTATTCTAATGACTCGAAATAAGATAATCGAAACACTTGGAGTACTTTTAAAATATTTAGCACATATGGGGGTAATAATGTTGTTCTTCCCCATTACTCCATTACACTAGTACTTTACCCATGAGTCCCAATCGTCCCAAAACAATATGTACAAGGATATGACTCGACTTAGCAACCATGTAATCAATTAGATAATTAACTTGGGGTTTAAACAAATGTTGTCATAATAATGCACTAAAAATGAGTGCATACAAGGTAGGCTAAGGCGATTTGGGTGTACATTTAAGTGGGGTGTAAACAAATTCTTCCTTTAAGTAAAATGCTTAAAGTTAGAAACGAAAATATAGGCTTTGAGGGGTGTACTAGGGGTAGCGTGTACTAAAAATGAGTACAACGCAAAGGGTGTGGGAGAATTACTTGACCAATGTAGCCAATGTAATTATAACAAAAACACAGGTGTAAAACAATGGGTTAATCCTAATGCCTCTTATCATGTAGTAAATCTAACTACACGAATGTAGTCTCACTTGTGGCCTCGGAATGGTCCTAACGCAAGTTCTAGAATCTAAGTGCTACCGGTACACACATCATAGCATAAATGCTTTTCCTACCAATTCTAGGGGCGAACCTCACATATTTGGGGGTGGAAATTTTTTTTAGTGGTACGGTTTTGTGCTAGTCATATAACTCCTATCCGTGAGACGCTCATTAAGACCAAAGTTTCACTCCTATATGTTGTAAAAAAAATTAAATTTGGCACTAAAATTGCCTTAACAGGTATTTCTCTCAGTTTTATTACACATCTACCATTAAACAAACGAAAAATCAAGCGTAATTGCATTCTCTAAGGTATCGTACTTTACCCCCCCCCCCCCTTACACTTAAGATGAACATTGTCCCCAATGTTCAAATAACAAGATGTAAAAGTAAATAAGGAAAAAGAATGAAATCAAATACTCCCCTGATTCGCTCGGTGGATAAAGAGGTAACATGGTTAGATCTTCTTCCAAGGTAATGTTGAAGCTTCAAGATTAAAGCAGCGCCAAAAGCTAGATTCCACATACATCTCCTTGTCCAAAATAACCTGTTAAACCTGAGAAAACAAACACGAAAACCTGCATAACATCGGCGGGATAAATCTGTATAAGGATATAATGCTTGTGGAATGATTATTTTGCAGATTCCTGGAGTTTATAAGTTAGAGATTTAATAAAGCATTTTATGATTCCGGAAGAAAAGCAAAACTTTCAAAAAAAATTCCAGAAAACTGTTCCTGACGCCGTCAGACTGGGGTCTGACGCCGTCAGAAGTGATCTGACAGATTTTTCATGTTAAGTTTTCGGAAAATTTCTGGAAAAACTCAATCCTTATTTCCTGGAAATCCTGCAAAATATCATTATGACTCGATACAAGCATTTGACTCAAACAATTACTAATATGTATGTTAATTTAATATTGTTATGATTCATGTTCATTTGTTCTAATAAACCGATTTGGATTTCCCTTACACTTATCTTTTGCAAAATACCTTTATATGTAGTTAAGACGAAGTTAAAAACAAGATAAAGCATTTTCACAATTTAGCTTCGAACATGAATCAATAATAATAAAGATTAAACATACATACGGAAGCAAATAAAATCAAACAAACAAATAAATAAACACACAAAGCAAATAAAGCTTGGGTTGCCTCCCAAGAAGCGCTTTTCTTTATTAACGAGTCCTGTAGCTAGACTCAAAGTCACCGTACATTACGTGACTCCATCATTGGTCACGGTTTCTAGGTCATTCTCATGTCCAGTTTTATATTCCGGTCCTAATTTCAAACAATCCTTGTAGAAACCGGATATCCTTTCCATAACATAGTCTACTCCTTTACTTCTATCCCCATCATTCCTATAGTAGACTGCTTGATTAAGCTCCTTCTCAACATTTGACAAGTGTTGGAATTGCTCTATCTTATATGGCATTTTGGTAGTTTACCTCATCGGTCTCTTCCTTAAATCTAACTATCCCTAAGGAAGGTTCATAAGTCATTCTAGAGACCTTAACAAATGGTTTTCCAAAAACTACTTGAGTTAAGCATGCATCAACTATTGGGCGGATATCTTCTACAATTACAAAGTCGGTGACATAGGTGAAGTTTCCTACGTAAACCGGTAATCCCTTAACTCTTCCTGTAAGTTACTCATCCAACCCTTATCAGGGAACACCCTATACCCAAGTTGATTTTTCATTATCAAGTTGTAGTGGGCTCTAGTCATGATGTTTATGGGAGATCTAAGGTCGATGTAAGCTTTCCACACATGCAAATGTCCGATGTTGCATGGTATGTTGAGATTAGAAGGGTCGCCCATTTTTATAATTGGTCTACCTAGGAAGTATGGTGTCTCGGGGTCATCGAATAAGTCTGTATGATATGCGCGCTCTTCCTTAGTGGGTAGCCTATTGAAGTAGTCCTCATCATCATCTACTTCTTCAATCTCACTTTTCCTAACTTCTTTATCAACCTCGACTTTCTTAATCTCATCCTCAGGTTCACTATTATCCTCATTCCTATCAATTGGTTTAATAGTGACAATGTTGACGAAGTGGACATGTTTGGATGAAGAGGGGTCTTTTACTTGGGGTCCGCTATTTGTGTTCCTAGCGTCCTTATGTGGAGGTGATAGCACTTGGTTATTGAGGGCCTTCAATAAGTTGTCAATTTTATTGGTCATCTCCGTTTGTTGTTGATTGAATTCGGATTCGAATCTAGCTATCCGAGCTTCTTGAGATGCCATAAATTCGGACATCAATCCTTCAAGATTATTGGTACTACCATAATTGTTGGAAGGATTGTTATTGAAAGTACGGTTTGGGGATGAACCGCTTGATTGGAAACGATTAGGTGGGTTGGAAGAATTGGTTTGTTGTACGTTTTGGTTTTGTTTCCACCTAAGGTTTGGGTGATTTTTCCATGAGGGGTTGTATGAATCACCGTAGGGATTTGGCTCAGGTTTAAAAGTGTACCACTTGTCTCCTACTCCGTCGGTACGCAAGGATGCGTAGTCCGCAAAAGCTTGTTCGGGGAGTTCCACGCAATCACGAGTGTCGTGGGGACCACTACATAATTCACACGAAGAAGTGATTTTGTTCACTTGGCTTGAAGGTTTAGGAGCCTCGTAGGATTTCATAAGAAACTTGACTTGGTCTTCAAGTTCTATGATCCTACGGTCGGAAGTGCTTGAATTGTTCGAAGGCTAAGATATTGCCTTGACCGTTTTATTCAAATCACGGGGATCATTCCAACTTTTGTTGTCATAAAGAGCAAGATCTTCCAGGAGAGCCCATGATTGTTCCGCACTCAGATCACGTAGCTTACCACCGGCCGATTGGTCAATGGTTTGCCTTGTGGAGAGATTGATGTGGTCATAGAAGATTTGGACTTGGAGCCAAAGTTCTATGCCATGATGAGGGACTTTTTGGAGTAAGTCCTTGAATCGAGTCCATGCCTCGTAGAGTGTTTCGCTTTGACGTTGTTGGAACATCAAGATATCATTCCTTAGCTTGGTAGTTCTTCCTGGTGGGAAAAACTGAGCAAGGAAACGAGTGGTGAGATCATCCCAAGAGGTGATGGATCCTGCGGGTGGACGCTCTAGCCATTGACTAGCTTGGTCCCGCAGAGAGAATTGAAAGAGACGCAGTCGGGTCGTCTCTCGAGTGGCAACATCAAGGTCTATGGAATCAACAATTTTGAGAAAGTCCTTGAGATGTTGATTAGGATCTTCGGAACGAAATCCATGGAATGCGCATCCGCTTTGCACCAACCGGATGGTGTCAGATCGCAAGGGAGTGATATTGGCTCCTTGAGTGAGCTCAATGGTGTTTCGATAGCCAAGGTGGCTAGGACGGGAGTAGTCTCCTAAGGTACGGGCTCTAGGAGGTGGGTGTTGTTGTGGTGGTGGGTTGTTGGGATCGAGGATATTACCACCTTCCATGATGTCGGATGGTAATGGTTACGAACAAAGAAACGAAGAAAAAAGATAGACTAAAGAAAACCTAGAAAAATAAAATGAAAATCTCACTAGAAAGGAATCTAGTGAGTAGACCTAATAAAATAAAAATTCAACCTAAACAATAACTATTCCCCGGCAGCGGCGCCAAAAACTTGATGCGTGGTTTTGCGACCTTACAACAGGTTTTACCTCTCGAGGGATCTCAAGAGGCTTGCAATCCCCACCAGGCAGTGTACCTAACCGATGTAGTATAGTGTAATGGCAAGTACCGGGGGATTGATCGTTCTCTAGGGGAATAGTGTCGTTAGGATTGAAAAACTACTCTAATAGGTCTAAGGATGAGGGAAGATTCTTTTTGTATTTTTTATATTTTTATAAAAGCAAGTAAAATCTCGGGTTTGAAGGAGTGGGCAGAATTAGTTGCTAGTCAACTAACCCAAATAACTACAATTGCAAATAAAATAAAATAACTGAAAATAAAAAGGTTGTGGAACTCATATGGAGAGAAATGTGTTTACTTAGATTTCCTTACTCCCTAACTATCTTTTACCGGTTGATTAGTGTGTATTAATTGCGTGGATGACGGGTGTATTCCTTAATACCAATCGTGGGGTGGCGTACGTACTTCCCCAACTCTATAAGCTCCTACTTCACTCCTATGTCGAGCCGGCTAAGAAGCTCCTAACATGGGATCACTAGAATTCGCTCATGCATTAAATACAACCATAATAACCTTAGTACGCATTGGTTCATGTTTCTTAAGACGTTCAAGCAAGTTACCGTATAGGAGGTTAGCCAGTTTTCTTAAGCCTAACATCGATAAACAATCATCCAATACAATTAATAACACACCAACAACCAATAATCAATAGTTAGGTTTCATTAGATCTAAGCAAACACAAGATAAATCTAGCCTAGCATGTTAAATAAAAGACAAGAACAAGATATAATCAAACAACACATAGACATATTGAATGATTAATTGATTACTTATCTTCAATTGAACATGGGAGATCCAAGGGTATAAAACCCTTAAAAGTAGCAGAAAATCGTCTTAGGGTTTCTCCTCACAAAGTTGCACACTAATGACTAAAAATTATGAGAATATATATAGAAAATCAGATATGACGGCGTCACGTTATAAAGCTGACGCCGTCACCTCGCCGCGGTTAGGGTTTCTTGATGGCCTTCTTGACGCCGTCCCCTTTTAATCATCCAAAATCCTCTCTGGCGCGTCAAGGGTTGACGGCGTCACAATGGTGCTTGACGCCGTCATAGGTACTTTTCCAGCCGATTTTGAGACTTTGTCGTTTTCTTCACTTTTATGCTCGAAAAACGTTCAAAATGCTTCCTTTTCCAGATTTCTTCTCCAAAGTACCTAAAATGACAAAAGGAACGATTTAGGGCAATATTTGATCAAATGAATACGATTTAGGGCTTAAATGACCCCCTAAAAGCGGTACACTTTTCGCTTCATCAAGTAGGTTGTTCTTTGGAGGAGAAAAGTGGGTTGTGAAAGTCTAAGCTTTTAGTGCACAACCTTAACCACTTTTCTCCCCATCTATCTATTTATACACATGTATAAAAGAACGTCCATAACTAAAGTATAAGTTGACCTATGCTAGTCTGACAAAAGTACAAAAGTGTTTTGTCATTACCAAGACTCTATATCGGGAATAGGCTAAAAGGTCCTTTAGAGTGTCTGCACAACCACTCCTTGACTTTAAGCCGTTTTAGGGAAAGTTTGCTTTCGGCGTGATAGGACTTGTCCTTATCCTCTTCAAACTTTCCGGCTTGATCCCGCCTTTACTTCAGGTCTTAGATTCAGTCTAAGTCTTCAGTCTTTAGTTCTTCAGTCTTTATGTTGTTCAGGAGACTGAAGGGTTCAGTGAGCTCTTGTCAGTACTCACTGAACCCATCATCTTCTTCTTTGGCTTAAGTCACACTCAGGGAGTACCGCCTTCCTGAGGAGTGAATCCTTCTTCTTGAATTCGTCTTAAGCATCCTGAAGATGACTCACTGAGTTACTGTTCACTCAGTGACTTGAATTGTTCTCGGTTGGTTAAACACTTGGCTTAATTTGTGTTCAAATCATGTTTAAGATAATTGGGTATTTATGAACCCAACAATCTCCCCCTATTTGGATATAAATTATGCCTAAGTGTTTTGATCAGTATGAGTGAGCTAATGGCTTCTTCTCATACTGAATATACTAGAAGACATTAAGGACTACGATATAACATAAACATGGGACAGCATTTTATTCATGTCATTACAAAGCCCTATCAGCTAAACAAAATACTTAAGGTTCCTGACGGATACCCAATAGTTCTAGCTTTGCCTTCTTCGACGCTAACACTTCTTTGTCAGGTCGTTCCTTCATCATCTTATCCATCAGCAAGACAAACTCCTCATTATTAGAGCCCCTAATATTAAGTGCCATCAGTTTGTAGGCTAGGAGTGTTGTCGTTTCCACTTTATCGATGTCTGAGACTCTCTGAAAGGCTTCCTGACCAAATTCATCCACAAAGAAGATACCATACTCAGGTTCTTTGATGACCAGGTTGGGACAGAACTTGACTCCTTGAGGAGGAATTCTGTTGCAGTGAAGTGCAGCAATGTATTGTTCAGGCTCCTGAGCTACAGCTTTCCTTTTCTTTCCAACCTTCTGAGTAAGCTCAGGGATAGCCAGTCCCTGAGAAGCAAGTTCCTGATCGTGGTCAATGCCAAGACTCTTTGCCACCTTTGCGAGTTCCTCAAACTTGGCACTCAGTGACTTGATGACAATTGGGGCATTCTTGCTTTTGGTTTTCTTCCTTAGGATGGGCATCATCATATCCCATTCTCTTAACCCATAGTCTGAAAATTTGATTGTTGGGAGATGTTCAGACTTTCTTGGACGTCTATGGATTGTTAAGCTCAGAGGACTGGTGGGGTGAATGGTGATATCAGTGATAGTGCCTTCATCCTTGGTTTTGGTCATGTGCCATACATACCTCTCATATGTTTTCTGCCTCCTCTCTTCCTTAAGCTTGGCAACTTTGTTGTGTTCCTGAAGAAGTTTGGCTTGAAGCCTGATGAATTTATCTCCCTGAATTTCTTTATCAGACTCCTTGATCTCTTCTTTGGCGACCTCAATGATAACACTTCTGTTAAGTTCTTGGGTCTTCCTGATTTCTTCTTGATCAAGGATTTCAGCCAATTCTTCTGGAGTCCCATAGACTCTTCTCCCATCTTCTAAGTCAACATAGGACGGTGTATCAGGATCTGGTCGTCTTATGGTTGAAGCTTTGACTAAGAGTGGTTCAGGAGGAGAGGTTTCAGTCATGATACTCTTCCCTTTGTCAGTGAGAGGAGGTTGACTGGTGGATGTTTCAGGGACAGGAACAGTTACCAAGGCAGTAGAAGGATCAGGGATTTCATCCTTTTTCTCCCCCTCAGCAGGTGTAGGAACTTCAGTGAAAATACCTGCTGACTGAGGAGGTGGTGGTACATGAGAGGCCTGAAGAATTGATAGGATACGAGAGACCATGGACTTTGTCTCAGAAGTATCATTCTTCACGGCACTGAGTTCGGCAGCCATGGTTTGTTGGGTGGTGGAGAGTTCAGTGACACGGTTGGTGTAGTGGTTGATCAGCTCATTATGTGTTTGTGAGAGCTGATCAATGGCTAAGGACATCTTGGTTAGGTGCCCCTTTGATTCCATAGCAGCCTGATGAATGGAATCTTGTTGTGCCCTGAGACCTTTGAGATCTACCTCCTGAAAGAGCTTAAGAAGCTCAGTTAGGTTGGTGGAGGCAGTCGATTGAGTAGCCATGTGGTCTTTCATTGATTGAATCAGTGTAGGATCATCAGTAAGTTGTTCTTGGACTGATTCAACGGCCTTGAGAAGGTTTTCAAGGTCCTGATGCTGACCAGTGGCTGTTTCATCAAAGGTCTTGGTTAGTTCACCAAGTTGTTTGTCAGCGAGCCTTGAAGCCTGAAGAATCTTGTCCTGAGATTCTTCCACAGAGGCCCTGAAGTCGGCATAGGAGGCTGCCGCTTCAATATGCTGATCCATGAGGTCATCCGTAAGTGCATTGTAAAGACCCTCGTTGGCACGACGAAGGAATTTGACCATCTTTCTTTCAGAAGCCGGATGAACATTATCATACTTGGTTAACCGCTCAGGGGTGGCTGAGGCACCTGATGATGATGATGAGGTTGTTGGGGAGTTGGGTTGTTGATCCTCAGGGGGAGGTGAAGAATGTTGTTGCTCAGAATGCTGAGGAGAGTTGTCTTGACCCTCCATTTCCTCCTCAACATAGGGAATTGGTTCATCATCACCAAAATCAAAATCCATCTCCTCCTCTGACTCATCAGCCAACAAAGTTTCATAGTCAGCCAGAGAAGGAGCCTTCAGGAGATCCGGCTCCCCCTCAGAAGAGGGCTCACCTTTGTTGTGGCCAGGTCCTGATCCTTTAGCCATAATAACTGGTGGGGTTGTACCAGCCTGACTAGTCATAATAACTGGGGGGTTTTCCCAGCCTGACTGTTAGGATCAGTTCCCAAGTGACTTGGACCGCCTGAGTGGGTGATGGGTTCCGTATCAGCGGGTGGTTTGTTTCCCCCTCAGTCTTTGTCCCCCTGAGCACCTTCATCTACTGACGGGTGTTTTCCAGTAGAATCACTAGGTACTGATTGTGAAGATTGATGGACCCCCTTCCCATCAGGATTAGACTGTCCTTTTGGGGTTTTAGGGTCCTGAACTCCCTGAGACCCTGAGTGTGATTTCTCAGGGACGTTGATTGTTGATGGGTCCCCTTCTCAGTGGAGTAGTGCTTCCCCACTGAGGATATAGAACCCTGTACTCCCTCAGGTTCTGATTGTGATTTATCAGTGCCTTCACTGGGATGTGAATGGGTGGATGCTCCTGACCCACCTGACTTGTTTATGTCAGTAGGGACATTCGGAAAGGGTTTGCCCGAGGATACTGAGGATGATTGCTCAGTACCCTCCAGTGACGTTTGTTTTGTGGCCAATGTGGTCTCTTTGATGGGAGTCTTAGAGGTCAAGGTCACAATAACTTTCTTGGTGCCTGAGGCAACAGTCTCAGTGACGGGTGATTTAGGTCTAACCACCTTACTGGACTGCCCCCCTTTCTTCTTGGTCTTCTTCACCTTCTTGGTTGGTGAAGGAACAGGTGAGCATACATTTTCACCCTGAATCACCGTTAACATGTAGGCGGTCAGGGCGACTGGTTGTACCTCAGTAATGTCACTACTAAAGTTGGTCTTGTGAAGGACGTCAGGTTTTGAGCCTTCTTCGTCAGACCTTAAGTAGGCAGAACCAAGGAGGTCCTGAAGCACACAGGAAATGAACCTAGGGTAAGACATGTGCCTTTGCCTATGTTTTCCTGAGAGCTTAGACACGAGGTCACGGAAGATTATTCCTCCGATATCAATTTTTCTACCCTCCAAGAGACTGAACATCATCAATTGTTGTGATGAGTTCAATTGCTCAGTGGAGGATTTGTTTCCTCCGAGTACCTGAATGACGAATGTCATCATCAGTCTCCAGACAGGGTGAAACAATGTCTTCACTATTGGAGCCTTTGCCAGCAAGGCTTCAAAAGACTCGGTAGGACGCCTAACATCATGAGGCGCCAGGAATAGCATTTCAGCTTTTATTTCCTGATCAGTAGGGTTTTCCTCAAAGTTCTCAACAAAGTTAAGACCTGTGGCCTGGATGAATGTCTTGTAGTTCAGGGAGAGAGTCCTAGTCCCATTCATCACCGTGAAAGTGATGAGTGACTCTTTGGTGTCCTTAGGGCTGGTAGCCGTTGCGGTACACCAAAACTCCCTGAGGTAGTCATTATAGATGACTGGTGGGGTAGTTGTAAAAGCTGTGGCAAGGAAGCAGTTTTGTAAATACTTAACTACATCCTTGTAACCCTCATATTGCTGAAGGTAACGGAAATTACCAACCACATTGTTTTTGGTCAGGTCCACGCCCTCCATTGTGAAGTTCACATTGGGGGCGATGGTTATAGCATTAGAAGAAGCCATTTTATGATCGGGTTTAGGTCGGAAAATGGTCGGATGTATCTAAATGCTAAGAACACACACACAATTTGTTTGAGAGAAGAAAAAAAAGGCAGAATTTGCTTATAATTTTCTAAAAACGTGTGTGTATTCTTTTGGATGGGTATTTATAGGGAAGTGGAAGGGTTTGAGGGTATTTAGGGCATAAAGCATTAACTTCAAAATTTTGAAAATTGTTTTATAAAAAATTTGAAGTCCGCATTCAATGCCAAGATTCCACTTCCCCATATTTTGTGGCAACTGCCATGGTGAACAGTTGAGCCATCTGCAAAAGTGTAGTTTGCAGAGCTGAGTCATCACATTTCTGTTATGTGATTGGAGAGGCATTTAATGCCTAGTGGGAAAGTGGGGGCCTAAGATGTGCATGCCAGAAGGTTAAGAGGACATATATTCCTATATTAAATAAGAATTCAGTCACAAACCTCGGACATTTACTAACTAGATACTTAGAGCATTTAAGTTAGCATTAAATGGCATCTTGAGGGCCCTGAATGACTATTCATTCACTGAGGGGATCAGGAAGGGGATTCAGTGATCATTGATACTGAGGGACACATTGATTCAGGGACTTGAGGTTATAAGAATGTACACTTCAGTTAGATGGATTCAATCAGTGGACTGAGTCTCAATATCCAACATTCCTAACTTTGCTTTCAGTCTAGTGAAAGTAGGTTCATCCAAAGGTTTGGTGAAGATATCAGCTAGCTGATATTCAGTGGGGATGAAGTGTAATTCAATGTCACCATTCATGACATGGTCCCTGATGAAGTGATATCTGATATCAATGTGTTTTGTTCTCTGATGAAGAACAAGGTTGTTGGAAATTGCAATTGCACTTGTGTTATCACAAAAGATGGGTACCATCTTATACTGAATGCCATAGTCACTGAGTTGACTTTTCATCCAGAGTACATTTGCACAACAGCTAGCTGCTGCAACATATTCAGCTTCTGCTGAGGACATGGCAACTGATTGTTGCTTCTTAGCACTCCAACAGACTAATTTTCCACCAAGAAATTGGCAGGAGCCTGAGGTGCTTTTCATATCCATGTTGCAACCAGCATAGTCTGAGTCTGAGTATCCCTTGAGGTCAAACCCTGAGCACTTAGGATAATACAATCCAAGGCTTGGAGTACCTTTCAGGTACCTGAGGATCCTTTTCACAGCAGTGAGATGAGATTCTCTTGGGTCAGATTGATATCTGGCACACGAACATACTGAGAATTGGATGTCAGGTCTTGATGCAAGGAGATACATCAGTGACCCAATCATACCTCTGAATAGAGTCTGATTGACTGATTTACCAGTGAGGTCATATCCAAGGTTGTTTGGTGGGACCATGGGAGTCTTGACTGAGGCACAGTCACTGAGATCATACTTCTTCAGTATGCTTCTGACATACTTCTCTTGACTGATAAAGGTTCCTTTATCAGTTTGCTTGATTTGTAAGCCAAGAAAGTAAGTCAGTTCTCCCATCATGCTCATTTCAAATTTCTTTGCCATCAGTTTTTCAAACTGTTTGCAAAGTTTATAACTTGTTGAGCCAAAGATGATGTCATAAACATATACTTGAACAAGTATGACATCATCATTTGTCTTGTAGATAAACAAGGTATTGTCTATCTTGCCTCTGACAAATTTGTTCAGGATCAGGAAGGATGAGAGAGTTTCATACCATGCCCTGGGAAATTGCTTCAGTCCATAAAGGGCTTTGTCAAGCTTACAGACATAGTCAGGAAACTCACTACTCTCAAATCCAGGAGGCTGTTGGACATAAACTTCTTCTTTCAGTGAACCATTTAAGAATGCACTTTTAACATCCATTTGGTACACTTTGAAGTTCATGTAGGTTGCAAATGCAAGGAAGATCCTGATTGCTTCCATTCTTGCAACTGGTGCAAATGTTTCCTCATAGTCAATGCCTTTTTGCTGGTTGTAGCCTTTGGCAACCAGTCTGGCTTTGTTTTTGATGACTATGCCATTTTCATCAGATTTGTTTTTGAATACCCATTTCATGCCAATGACTGTAACTCCATCAGGACACTTGACTAAGGTCATTACCTTATTTATGTCAAATTGTTCCAGTTCATCATGCATGGCTTGAACCCAACTAGGGTGAGTAAGTGCTTCTTTGACACTTTTTGGTTCAATGGTGGAAATGAAGTCCACAAATAGGCATTCATTGGTTGAGGCTGCAGAAAGTTTAGCTGCCATGCTTCTGGTGAGCATACCTTCAGTAGGTTCTCCAATGATGTTGACAAGTTCTATATCCTGAGACCTAGTCCATCTGTCCTGAGGTCTAGGATACTGATTAGAACTTGTGGAGGCCAGATTGGGTAGAGGATCAGGAATTGGTTCAGACACTTGAGGGCTTTCAGGGTGTTGGGTGTCTGAATGATTTGGCTGATCACTGAGATTATTTGGTTCTTGAGCACTTTGAACAAACTGATTGTTAGGGTCAGTGTTTGTTTGTGCTTCAATAAACTTAGTGATGTTTGAGTGAGGAAGGTTATGAGGGAGGATGTGATAGGAGATATCAGCATCAGCTTGATACTGAGTGGAAGGATTACTTTCAGGATTAAACTCATCAGGAGGATATCTTGATGAGTCATTGATTCCTATCTCTTCCACTGAGGAATTTGAGAACCTGATGACTTCAGTGCTCTCATCAAAGGTAACATGGAATGTTTCCTCAGTTTGTTGTCTCCTTGTGTTGAACACTCTGAAGGCTTTTGAGACAAGGGAATATCCTAGGAAGTATCCATCATCAGCTTTTGCATCAAATTTCCCTAGGTAATCTTTGTGGTTATGAATAAACACAGGGCACCCAAAGATATGAAAGTAGTTGATGTCAGGGATTCTTCCTTTGAATAACTCATAAGGAGTCTTGCTATGTCTCTTGACAATGATGGATCTGTTTTGTGTGTAACAGGCAGTTTTGACTGCTTCAGTCCAGAAATGCTTGGAGAGGACTGATCCATTTAGCATTGTTCTAGAAGCTTCAATGAGTGTTCTGTTTTTCCTTTCAGCCACACCATTTAGTTCAGGTGTGTAAGGTGAGGAAAAGTTTTGATGGATGCCTTTCTCATCACAGAAACTTTCAAGTTCATGGTTTTTGAACTCAGTCCCATTGTCAGTCCTAATCTGTTTGACTTTGATGTCATTTTGATTTTCAATGTTCCTGACAAAGGACATGATGGTTCCTGCTGCCTGACTCTTTTTGGTCAGGAAGTAGACCCAAGTATATCTTGAGTATTCATCCACTATGACCAGGGTATACTTCTCATGATTAATAGATCTAGGACTGATGGGTCCAAAGAGATCCATATGAAGAAGGTGCAGGCAGTTCCTGATGGAAAAGTTGGTTTTGGTTTTAAAGGATGCTCTCTTGTGTTTGCCTTTTTCACAAGCTGAGCAGGGTTTATCCTTTGAAAACACAAGAGATGGTAAGCCAAGGACCTTGTTTTGTTTCACAAGATGATTTATGTTTTTGAAGTTCAGATGGGAGAGTCTCTTATGCCAAAGCCAATTGAGGGTTTCAGTAGCCTTAGCAAAGAGACAGGTACCATTCTGAGTCAGACTAGTCATGTCTAACACATAAACATCTTGTCTTCTTGGTGCAATAAGGACAAATTCCTTGTTTGCATTGAAGATGGTTCATTGCTTATCATCAAACTGAACTATGTATTTTGCATCACATAGTTGACTGACACTGATCAAATTATACTTAAGGCCATTTACATAAGCTATCCTAGTGAAGACTATACCATTGCAGTTTACTGAACCATAACCTTCAGTGGGACATGATGAGTTATCAGCAAATACCACCTTGGGTCCTGATTCTTCCACATATTTGTGCAGATACTGCTTCACACCAGTCATGCTTCTTGAACATCCACTATCTAGATGCCAAACTGGCTCCCTGGCATGTCTCTGCACAAATAGTAAACTAGGTCAGTTCTTTCTAGGACCCCTCTTCTTAGAGGGCTTGGCTTTAATGGCCTGCTTAAAAGTAGATAATGATTCATGGTCAGTGGTTGAGTGGACTGAGCTCCCACAAATTTTGCATTTAATTGCAAGGGAAGACTCAACAGACTGAGAGGATGATTTGTTCTTTCCTCTCCTTGCCTGAATGACCTCCTCATGTCCTGAGGTATCATGAGTGGGATCACCACATAGGGCACAGCATGTGTCCATTAGGCAATCCTCAGGGAGGTGGTCATTGAATCCACAATGAGGGCAAGGGGCAAAAGGTTTTGCCTTTTGCTTCAGTTTCTGCTTGGAGTCAGATGGATACTTATGAGCTTGAGCTTTAATGTTTGCCATCTTTGATGAGGTTGTGTATGATTTGTGATCAGAGGTTCTGTGATCTTCCTTTTTGCATACCATGCAATAAAGGATTCTGAAGCAATCATCAGCAACATGATTTCTAAAATGACACAGCTCACATATCAGCAGAGGTTTGGTGGGCTTGGGTTTAGGTTTGGAGCTTGAGGAAGCTGATTTGGTTTCCTTAATCTTAGACTTAGGATTTTTCTCAGAAGATTCAATCTTCTCACTCAGCTTCCTGACCATTTCAGTCAACTGATCAATTCTTGGATCAGGACTTTGGGCTGCTACTTCAGGATTTGCTGAGACATCAGGGATTTGCTTTTTCAGGATTGTATTTCCTGGTCCTGATTTCTCCTTTGGAGAATGTTCAGAATAGACCAATGATGTGAGGTCTGAGCTTGGAAAGCTCCCTGAAGGACTTTCAGTGGTGGGAGAGGTATAGCTGATTCTGATTCAGACTCAGTGACTAACTCAGTACTACTGGGTTGTTCAGTGAGTCCTAGCATGCTTTTCAAGGCCTGACTTTCAGGGAGCAAGATTTTCCCAGTCTCAAAGTTGGGTAACTTACTGACTGGGTTGTCCCTGACAATCCAGTCATTTGACTTGGGTTCCATGTCTTGCTCAAAAGCTATGCCAGCTGGAATAAAGACTCTTTCTTTGTCAGTCTCACTAGGGGTGTCAGTGATTTGGTTAATCCCTATGATTTTGAAGTTCTCACTAGGATTCAGACTGACAGATTCATAGACTCTAGGGTTCTTTTTAGTCCAGCTTTCTATGACAGCTTTTTCTTTGTCAAGTTCATTTTGAAGGGCTTGGTTCTTTTTCAAAATCTCAGTGTTTTGAATTTGTAGTGTGACTACTTCTAACTTGGCTTGTTTCAGTACAAGCAATTCATCTCTACATTTGTTCAATTCTAACACAAGATTATTGTATTTTGAAAGAAGGTTAAGCCTTTGTTCTTCCACAAACTTGAGATCAACAGAAATATAATTTAAATAAGACTGCCAATCAGAATCATCATCCATTGAAAGTAAAATGTTTACCTTCTTCATTGTGATGTTGACCCATTCTCCATCTCTAGCATGGCTCTTTCCAACAGCCAGCTGATCACCATCTGAAAGTGCCATCAGTGCACTCACATGAATTTCTTCATCATCAGAGACCTCTTCATCATCCCAGTCATAAGCTTCAGCCATAAGGACCTTGTTCTTGGACTGAACAGGTTTGGGAGCTGAGGCCTGAGAGACTGAGGGAGTGGCCTCAAGAAGAGCAAGCTTGGCTTTTGCCATCCTATACTTAGTTTCATAGTCTTTTTGACCACTTTGAGAAGTTTGTGGAGACTGAAACATCTTAGGTTGAAATTTGCTAGCTCTTGAAGAAGAACTGTTTCCAGAGAATTTGTAAGAAGGTTCTGAGGTTGTTTTTTAAAAGCAGTCTTTAGCAAAATGACCCTTTTTACCACATTTAAAACATTCAGTGGTCTCATTTGCTTTAGCTTTTGAAAAGCTTGACTGATTTCTTTTGATAAAACGTTTTGAGTTTGCAAGAAGTGCCCTTTCTTGGAATTCCAAGTGTAGGTCACTTAGATACTCTTCACTGGTTCTATCATCAACCTCATCATCAGAATCCTCTTGAAAGTCCTGCACAATACCATTGGAATAAAAAGCAGTAGATATGGGTGAGGAAGTCAGGGCCTTTTTGGTCTCAAGAGCTTTCTTTGAGTCTGGGTATCTCCTTGAGATTAAGTTGTCTTCATAGACGAACTTCCCATAGATCTCAGCAAGCTCAAGGGTCTGAATGTGATTAGCATTCCTGAGGCCCTGAGAGAAGTTTAGCCACTTCTCAGGGAGACTGTTGACAAAGCCAACATTGATCTCGTGCTTAGACAAAACTACACCATCATTAGATAACTCATTTATCAGGGTCTTGTACCTAGTGTAGGTCTGAGAGAGACTTTCAGAGTCTTTGGCCCTGAAGGTATTATACTCAAGTTTAAGATCCGAGATCCTATTTTCCTTGGTATCTGAGGGACCTTCGAAGCTATGAACCAAGTCAAGCCATGTTTGTTTGGCTGATGTACAGTTAATGACCGATTCCATTATATCGTCAGGGAGACAAGATATAATTATGCTTCTCAGGCGTTGGTCTTGGTTGACCACCCTTCTCTCATCTATAGTCCACTGAACTTCAGGTTTGTTTAAGCCTTCAGCAGTTTTTGGGACATAGGGACCATCATTGATACAAGTGATGTAGTATGGTTCCATACCAGTCAAGTAGCAAAGCATGCGCTTTTTCCACTTGCTAAATTTTCCAGCTTCTAGTTTAGGGGCAACAGCTGAATAGCTACCTCCCTTCTTATCAACTAGCTGGGGCACATTAATATCAGCCATAGTAGGATCTTGGTTTTAAAAACCTTGAGCACTCTTAGTTTTGGAAAGATTTTATAAACCAGAGGCTCTGATACCACTTGTTGGTCCATGAAATTCGAGTAAAACAAGAACATATTCAAGGATAGTGAATAAATTGTTACAAGATTACTCAAAACCAATTAGATTACATGATAACATTCACTGTATCAGTAAGTAAAGTGTTTCTTCAACAACGGGCTTTTTACAACATTCACTGATTTTATTTATCAGTGAGTTAGGCTATTTTATGTTCAAATCTTGTCAGGACACTTGGGTCAAATTCTTGACCCAGCAATCTCCCCCTATTTGAATATACAAATAGCCTGGGTGAATGAGGTTCTGGTTCTGCTTTTTCAGGGACTTTGGTTTTAGTTCCTGAGGTTCATGTGACTGAGGGTTCAGGGTCCTGATGGTTCAAGGGTTCAGTCACAAAGAGGTTCAGTAACCAAGGGTTCATTCATCAGAGGGTTCAGTCATCTGAGGGTTCAGGGACCCGGACTGAGGTTCAGGAACCTGGGGGTTTAGGGACCTGGGGGTTCAGGAAGTAGGGTTCAGGGAGTAGGGTTCAGGGACCTGGATCACTTTAGATACATCAGTGTCCTTTCCCTTTTTTTCACTTCCCTGATTAACAAGATACAACTTAGCAAAACATATTGAGTGTGCTTTTTAACACATTTACATAATGAATTACAAAATTTATATCACCACTTTTGATGGACACAATCGTGTTCACGTTCATGTCACTTCCTGAAGAACAATGCAGCAGTCTGATACTACTGCTTCCTGATGAATGCATCAGCAGCCTGATACTGCTGTTCCCTGAGAAGCTCATCAGTAAACTCCAATTTTTGGAGACCAGGGTGCTCAGGGCCCCTGGGTTTAGGGAATTGGTTTAGTGACTTGGGTTTTAGTCACTTGAGTCCACCCAACTCCCTGATTCAGGTTCTCCTTACACCCACACCTCACTGACCCGTTATCCAACCTATCACACCATAATAACAACCAAACTGATAAACTAATTTTTTCATCAGGGGCTCGTTAACTCTTCCCACTGGTTTACCCACGGCTGTTATAGGCTTAGCTTCCCAACACACTCCCTGAGTCACAACATTCTGACCCGAAACACACCCTGATTTATATCATCTTATCAGGTCACAGCAAGAATAGTTGACTGTGTTTAAACTACTATGCATCCACTGATTGTTAAAATCAGCTTTTTGCAAAGTAGAATGAGCTCAACAACTGATTTTCATTATCAGTCCAACAGACGAGCCATTTTCAACCTTCACACTCCCTGACCTACCCACCCTTCGCCTGATTTTATCAGACTCCCTGATAACATTTTATCAGCTCTCTCGTTAACTTCATTTTTCAAGACTTCAACCTGTTCAGGTTTAGCTTGGAAAATCATAACACTCCATGATAACCTATCAGCCCATTCCACTTTCCCTGCTTATCCGAATATCAATCTTAACCTTCAAATCAACTCTTATATCCCTATCATCATCTAACTTCTACTCATCTAAAGTCTCGATTTCAGGCCTTCAACACCCTTATCACGACTTCGTACATGCCACAATCATCACAAGCACTTCTAATCCCAAATCTTTTACCCACAGTAATCTTTTTAACACTTATACCCGCAAATCAAATTCATTCCTTTAATCATCTCAACTGCCTACCCCTTTTTTTGTTTTTGACAACTTTTTTTTTACCTGGGTTCGATTATTCACTCCAGAAGGTTTCTTGATTCTTGTATGTGGGTTTTTGTGTACGAGATTTTTGTTGTGTGTTTAGATCGGGTTTTTGTCTGGTGATGTTTTTTGTGTTGTGGTGTATTGATCAGATTTGTTTTTTTTTTTTTTTTTTTTTTTTTTGATGATTGATCGAGTATTTGTGATAAGAGTTATTGGATCCGTTTTTTTTGTTGTGATAATAGATCGGATATGGTTTGAGGAAATGGGTTATTATATAGATCGACAGGTTTTTTTTTTTCTTGTGTGTATTTTGGATTGAAGAAGAGAGAGAGGAATGGAAGGGATGAATCAGACGTGGGTTTTTTTTTTTTTTTTTTGTGATAGATGTGGTTTTTTTTTATAGATCTAATTGTAGATCTGGGTTTGTGTGTTAGATCTAATTGTAGATCCGGGTTTTTGTTTTTAATCTTATTTGGGTTTGGATAAGATTTTTGTGTGGTGTGAGTTGTGTTGGGTTTTGTGTGGATAAGATTTGTGTGGTGGGTGGGGCTTCAGGGAGGGGTTTTGGGTATGTTTGGTGTTTGTCAGTCACCAAAATGTGTCTCTCCCCCTCGAAAATTGCTATATCAGTAGCAGTTTTTGAAGAACACATTTAATTTTTGAAGAATGTTATCATCAGTGATGAACGGATCTGGATCATAAGAATAATCCACCCGCTCTGATACCACTTGTTGTTCCCGTTACACTGATAGAAATAACTACAAAGTTATCCTAATCGTGTACTAAGACTGATACAATGTATGATTAATTTTACCAAATAAGTTAGAACGTAAAGATAAAAACAACAAAGGTTTTTCAACGTTTAAATTCTTATTAGAAATTAATCAAAGAATCTATTACCCAAAGTGTTTTGCGGAATAAACACTTTGGGATTGAATAGACAAGGTATGGTTTTCTCCTCTTCTAAACTCAAGCTTTTCTTGAGTGACAACAAAAGACCCTACTGAGCTATCTCAGTGAGTAGGTTGTTCTTTGGAGGAGAAAAGTGGGTTGTGAAAGTCTAAGCTTTTAGTGCACAACCTTAACCACTTTTCTCCCCATCTATCTATTTATACACATGTATAAAAGAACGTCCATAACTAAAGTACAAGTTGACCTATGCTAGTCTGACAAAAGTACAACAGTGTTTTGTCATTACCAAGACTCTATATCGGGAATAGGCTAAAAGGTCCTTTAGAGTGTCTATCCAACCACTCCTTGACTTTAAGCCGTTTTAAGGAAAGTTTGCTTTCGGCGTGATAGGACTTGTCCTTATCCTCTTCAAACTTTCCCGCTTGATCCCGCCTTTACTTCAGGTCTTAGATTCAGTCTAAGTCTTTAGTCTTTAGTTCTTCAGTCTTTATGTTGTTCAGGAGACTGAGGGGTTCAGTGAGCTCTTGTCAGTACTCACTGAACCCATCATCTTCTTCTTTGGCTTAAGTCACACTCAGGGAGTACCGCCTTCCTGAGGAGTGAATCCTTCTTCTTGAATTCGTCTTAAGCATCCTGAAGATGACTCACTGAGTTACTGTTCACTCAGTGACTTGAATTGTACTCGGTTGGTTAAACATTTGGCTTAATTTGTGTTCAAATCCTGTTTAAGATAATTGGGTATTTATGAACCCAACAACTCTCTCACTATTGATGATGTTGCTCATGTAGATAACTTAGGTTTTAACTTTCTTAGTATTAGTCAATTATGTCGTAAAAAGTATGACGTCCTCTTCAGTGAAAACGGAAGTAAGATACTTAAAAATGGCATAACCGTACGAAAAGTTGTTTTGAAGAATAACATTTACGTTATGAAATTAGACAAAACATCTAAAGACAAACTTTGTCTCACCTCCTTAGATGACAACTCAACTCTGTGGCATAGACGTTTAGGTCACGTCAACATGAGACTCATCCAATCCTTATCATCTAAGGAACTCGTTAGGAACCTACCCAAGTTGAAATACGGCCAACACTTTTGTGATGCTTGCAAAATTGGGAAACAAGTTCATAATAGCCATAAGGCTAAAAACATGGTGTCTACATCTAGGTGTCTAGAATTATTGCATATGGATTTGTTTAGTCCATCTGCTATACAAAGTTATGGAGGAAACTTCTATACTTTGGTAATAGTAGATGATTACTCTAGGTATACGTGGACTAAGTTTTTCAAAACTAAAAACGAAGCGTTTGATAAATTTGAAATTCTAAGTAAGAAAATTTAAAATCAAATAGGAAATAGCATTGTGTCAATTAGAACCGACCACGGTCGTGAATTTGATAACGAAACCCAATTTGGAGCATTTTGTGATACTAATGGTATTACACATAATTTCTCGGCTCCTCGAACTCCTCAATCTAATGGTGTAGTAGAACGTAAGAATAGAACACTTCAGGAAATGAGTCGAACAATGCTAAATAAACAAAGTATACCACAAAAGTTTTGGTGCAACACCGTAGACACATCAACATACATTCTAAATAGAGTCTTAATTAGACCTTTTTTGAATAAAACACCATATGAGCTTTATAGAGGCAAAAAGCCTACTTTAGGATATTTTAGAGTTTTTGGAAGCAAGTGCTTCATTTTAAACACTAAGGATTATCTCACCAAGTTTGACCCAAAGTCTTATGAAGGTGTATTCCTTGGATACTCACAAAATAGTAAAGCCTACATATTCTTGAACAAAGAAACCTCAAGAGTCGAGGAATCGTTGAACGTAACATTCGACGAAAGTCCACCTCCCTCTAAGACATCACCTTTGGTAGATGATGACTTAGTTGAAAGTCAAATGGTTGATATCTCAAAATCTAGAACATATAAGTAAATAGGAAATGTTTATGATGCAAATTGAAGCAATTAACTACAAAGCTAAAAATATGAACTTTAATTTTTCAATATTTGATTATAGAAAATACCATTGGTTATAGAAGAAATAACATTTTAAATAGTCTGATTGTACATCGTTTAATTTTAAATTAACAAACGTTAATAATTAATTATAGAGAAAAATTATAAAATATACATTTGTTATATGACAAAACGGATCTTATATAAGCCTATTGAGATTTATACTATGTAAAAAGATTTTATTCACATTTTTTGAATTAATTGAAACTTGTAATAATTAGATCAAAGTTAAAATAAGTAACGGAAATTTTAATCAGAAATATATCAATATTTAAAATTAGAATATCTTTTTTTAAAACACAATATATTTGGAAAATAAAGTTCTAAGATTAATAAGTTTACAGTTATACTTTAATAACACCATATAACTAATTTGAAAAAATGTTATAATTTTTTTTTAATATTAAACAATATTTTAAAAAATGTAATAGAATTTTGAAGAATTAAAGATACTAAACTTTAAAAGAACTTAGTATAAAACTAAATGTTGAATTATTTAAAAATAAATAATTAATTAAAAACATATTTAAGTTAATTTAATTTATTATAAATTATTTAATATGAAATTAAAAAAATTATAAAAAAATATTTTGTTTTAAAGATCAAAATTAATTTAACAAAGATACTTGAAGGTTAAAAACATTTTGAAATACTTTGGATTGTTCAACTATTAAAAATAATCAGCTAAATTGACATTTATTAAATGTTGAAAAATTAAATGTTATTAAAATATGTAAGTATATGAGACTAAAAAAATTTTTATAATAGATAAGATATTTAAATTATATTTATTATAAGTCAATGTATATTATAACACATATTTATAAGTGATTTAAAAGACTAAGTTTTTAATCAATAAATTTTAGTTAAAATTGCATTGTTAAAGTTGCTTCAATTAAATAAGTATATTATAGTTTAATTAAAATTATCATTTAAAATTTACCATACAATACAAATTTTTCTTAAGACTTAATTTTGATAATGTATAAAACAATTTAATTTTTAAAAAATAAAATTGATTAAATTGAATTAAATGAAAAATAGTTATATAATAATATACTTTGAAAAACTAAAGCATATTTTCATATTAATGATTATATGAAATTATTAATTCACAGTCAAATTATGAACAGAAATTTAATTGTAAGTATAATGTAATAAAAATGTTCAATCTATTTATTTAAAACTAATAAGTTTTATCTTATATTAAATTAGAAATCTTCATTAAAAAATTCTTCTATGAAATGTATTATTTCATACATTGTAAAGTAAATTAGTTCTGAAATATATCATTATCATCATTTATTTAATCCACAAATGTATAATAATCAAATTTTTATATTGCTAATGAAAACTTTGCAATTATCAGTTATATCCCATTAAGATATATTATTATATATTCTACTAATAATTAAATTGTTCAAGTATAATAAATTTTGCATAAATTAAACATTATATATTATATAGTTATTAATGTTAAAATATATTCTAGAAATATTTTTCAAGTGTAAGCATAATTCCAATCGTTAAAATTATATTGTTGCTGAAGGTTTTGTCGCCAAGATTTGACGTATGTATCTTTTTAGTGAATAATTACATATATATTTAATGTGTTTTAGTAATATTATGAATTTTTGTGTTAAATGTTTTAGTTATAATTAATATTCGAGCGTATTTAGACACTTACAGAGCACAATATTTTAAATTTTGGATATGAAAAATATATGAGTTAGGGATTAGAAATTAAGGATTATGGTTGTTATAGGATTAAGATTGAATTAAGGGTAATTATGATAATGTTTAATTTATTATGTAATATGATGTTTATGGGATAATAAGTTATAAGGCGAATGAAATTTATAGTTATTACTATTAGTGTAATTGATTCTTTAAAAGTTACTTGTTATATAGATTTTTAAATTGGTGATAAATATGTTTCGAAACACTGTATTGAATAAGTTAGTTAAAAGTTGTTAGATATTTGTATTGGTATATTTCTCAACATTATGTTGTGTTTCGTGTTTATAAGTTAATGTATAATGTGTTCTATATATAATTATGTATATGATGTCGTAATGTATTAGATAATATGTGTATGTTTTAATATTGTTAATTTAGTCTTTTATGTAACTGTATTATTGAGTAGTGGATTTAGTGAAGTTTGTATGAGTAGAGTTATAAGGTTGTGAGTTTCGATTAGACATGATAAATTTTTGTTGAAATTTTCGTTGTTTATGTTGATATGTGAAGTTTATGATTGTGTGTATGGAAGTTTAGATTTTTTAGGATTGGAAATTTCTAAATATTTTGGTAGAATAAGGATATTAATAGTATCATAGGGAAGATAAGTAGTGATGTTTATGAGTGATTATAGTATGATTTGTTGTAGAGGATTGAGGAGTTTTTAATAGTTTAATGATATTGTGTAAGGGGTATTGAGTTATGGGTTGATTATATTATTGGGTTGGAGAATCTAAATGGTATTGTTTGGAAATGAAGTTGTATAATTTTTTGGAATTGATTTAAATTTTATGAGGATAAGTTGGGAATATTATGTTAGAAAAATAATTGTGTGGTCTAATGTTATAATGTATAGTAATAATTATGTGTTTATTAGAATTTGGTGGATTATTAGAATGTATAGAGATATTGTGATATTATTTTTGAGAAGTTGAATATGTTATGTATATATGATTTTGAACTTATTAATTTATGATGGATTATTTATTAAAATTTGCAGTTGTCTTTTGAATTTATTTTAATGTTATGTTGAAATGATTGATTATGGTGATTTATATATTGTAAAGTTAAATAATTGTCAATTGATTGTAATTTTAAGTGTTAGAGGTGTTGGAAGTTCTATTATGGAATTTCGTGATTTGAGTATAATATTTAATTAATTGATACGTTGAAGATCGGTTTAAGAATAGAATTGGTTATTTATAATATATATAGAATTTTTCAAAAATTAGTTAAGTGTATAATGTTATGAAGTTTGAATTTTGAGGAGTGTTTAGTTTGGGAGTTGTAAACTTGTAAATTTGATATAAATTGGACTTTATTTATTAGAATGAGTATATTTAATGTTAAGATGAATAATTATAATAGAAAGTTCAGTATTTAGAAGTATTTTTATTGAATTATATTATTGATTTATTATGAATGTTAATAAATTGAATGTGTAGTATAAGATATGTACGTTATATTTTAAGATTGATGGTTATAAAATAATTCTTATGTAAAATTAATGTTTAGATTGAACTTTTTAAGAATTTTTCGTTATTATTTGATATTTAAAGAGTTTATATTTAAATTAATCTACTATGTGTTTTAATATTTGAATTGAATTTAACATTCAAATTTTTTATTAGCTAGAGTTTGTTGATATATCATTATAGTTTTGTAAATTTTGTAAATATAATGATTTAACTGAATTTTTGTAATTTATGTAATTAGAAAATTATATATAAATTTTATATATTAAACTTGAATTTTCAATGATAATTTAAACTTGATTTGAAATATTTGAAAAATTTTATATTAATAGATTTAATAAATTTTTATTTAAATTTTAAATGAATTGAGATAATATATTTAATATTTTAAGAAGATAAATTTTTTAAATCAATATTTATTGTTATTGAATTTAAATTTAAATTAAATCTTAAAATATAGTTATTTAAAATGTAAAAACTTAGTTTAAATATATTGAGATTTATAATAATATTAAGATTAATTTTATTTATTTATATTAAATTTCAATAATTATTAGTTATAAATAAATTATTTAAAATTAATTGAAATTAGATTTATAATGTTTTTTAAAATTTTAATGAATATTCAAAATTAATTAAATAGATTTGATTATAATTTTGTTTAAAAATTGAATTTATTTTTCAAAATTGTTTCGAAATATTGTATTGAAGATTAGTATTGAAATTTATAATTATTAGATTAGTGATTAATAATGTTATTTTAAATGTAAGGTTTTATGTTAATATGATTAATTAATTTTGTATCTTTATTATAGTGAATTTTTGAAAACATTAACTTTAAGATTGTAACAATGTCATATTACTGATCTGATGAATAACGATATATCTGATGACATTCCATATAATTAAGTAAGGAATTAAGTGTAGATATGAAATTTGAGTTTTTATGAAATGATAAATAAGTAATTCTCAATGAAGTAACTGATATTAATTAGGAGATATGAACAGTTCTTCGTAGAATAAATAGTGTATAAAATAGTTTAATAGACCTTATTAAGGAATAAGAGAAATCTAATTATAAGTTATTTTATGATCTAGTTGAAATATATTATGAATGTAATATATTAAAATATGATATGTCTATGCATATTATAATAGCAGTTATACTATGTATGATTTTATTTTAATAAAAATGTTGTAATTAGTATTATATGATAGAAATGATAATTTCTTCGATCGATATTGTTGAATTTGATATGACTCATTGTCATTTAAGCGATTAATAGATTTATTGATATTTAATGGTAAAATTCAATTTGAATACAGATAATTTCAATGTTTAATGGACTTCGTATGAAATTTATTGATAGTTTACAAAAATTGAAAGTTCTATAGTTATAATTGATATTAATTACTTATATAAAATGGAATCATTTTATAATTATTCATCGAATGATATGTCATAAATATGACATGAATTCAATCGCATACGAATGAAATGTATAATAAAATGTGAATGTAATTCATGATAGCTAAATTTTGTACAGTGAATTTGAAAATGACCTGAAATGCGAATTGTCACAGTCTCCACCGTAAGGAATTCGTCCGATAGTCATGTTGTTAGTGGTGTTGGAAAAATAGTTGTAATTTCCGTCCGTATTCGAGACTCTTGAATTTACGATTATGAAGTCCGTTGTTTCATTTACTTCGCGTCGTGATTCTGCTGTTCCTTCACAAAATGAAGTTTGTCATCGACTTGGATTTCTCAGTGAATGACGTGTGATCACTGATAGCACTTCGTGAGATTTGAAACGTGAAATGTGTTGTGCACACTGTTGAGCTCTGACGGAAGCTCAAGTCTGTAAGCCACTAGGCGGACTCTAGCAAAAATCTTTAATGGCCCAATGTATCTCGGGTTTAACTTCCAGCGTTTTTTTTTTTTTTTTTGAACAGTATCACGCCTTTCCATGGCGAGACCTTCAACATAACTTTGTCACCAACTTCAAATTCTAATGGTTTGCGTCGCACATTGGCGTAGCTTCTGTCGAACGACCTATAGCCTGTTGAATTAGGACGCTGCTCCAAGCCCTGATGCGTACTAATAATCAATGTAAATTGGAACGTCTAAGGAAGTGTACTAATAGCCAGAAGAAGTAGATGTATAAGCAAATGAAAGAGGTGATAGTCATAAGAAGTAGATTACAATATCAATTAAAGAATTATCAAATCATAAGAATAGCAAATGAATCATGTCAAGTATAATGTTTTTAAGAACAAAGAATGCTAAAAGGAAAGGTTGTAAACGAAAAGATCAACAATAGAAAGAACATTTGTATTGGTATGAGCCAAGAATGATTGAAATAAAGATTAGATATCCACATGAATAAGGAAGCAACCTGCTATCGATTAATGAAAATGAAAGAATCAACGAATCATAACAACAATAGTAAATAGAATTAAATTTCAAATCAAAGAGTGCTTGGAATAAAATTAGATGTATGAACGGATAAGCAAAACGCAATTGATGTATGCAAACGAAAGGATAAATGAATAACAATAGTAGATAAGATTTGATGTCAAGATTATTCGTAATATCATGAGCAAAGAGTGCTTGAAATAAAGATCTGATATTTGTATGAATGAAAATGCAAATGAGAGAATATGTAAAAAGAGACCGATGACTCAATTTAATACAAACCGAAGAATCATAAATCTTCACAATAGTAAAGAGGAAAGATGTAGAGCATTAATACAATAAATCAATTAACCGAGAGAACCAATGAATCAACCAATAGCCAAAAGAGGCCAATACTAAAAGACAAAATTCCAAATGAGATCAAATAATCAATGATACAAAAGATAAGTATCACGAATGTCAAATGAGAATGAACTGAGAATAATCAATAAATAAGAAGGACAATAAGCATCATGAATGAAAATTGAGAATAATTGAGAATAATCCATAAATGATAAGGTCAATAAGCATCAAGAATGGTAATTGAAAATATATGAGTAAATTAATGAATGAGGGATGCAATAAGCATTATTAGGGTAAACAAGAGTAACAGCAAACAGGAAAGACAATAAGTGTCGCGTATGATAACATACGATCAATGAAGAGTAAATGAGTACCACGAATTTTTAATTGAAAGTGAATGGGACAAATCCATGAATAAAATCAATAAGCATCACAAATGTTGATTGAGTAAGACGAAATATCCGTACGTAGCTTCTCGGTTGCTCTCTAGTCAGGTGGGAGAAGTAGATGAAATAATGGCTCTCTTGTTCGTCTTTCGAGAATTTTTCTTTAAGTGAGTGGTCTTCTGGTTTGAGTTCAATTTCCATAGCCTTGTCCTCGGATGACTTTGTTTCACTGTCGGCATCTGTAAGTAGGTTTGTGACGTAAATATTGAAATGATGGATGACAAGTTTTCCAATTTGCCCTCGGAATCGAGAAATAGTATCAAGTAAGGATAAACATTGCTGTCGAGTTCTGTTATTACCTTTATGGCGACGTGAATCTCTAAAACCGCAAGAAGTGATAAGGACAGAGATGTTATAATGTCGTGTCCCGAAAGTGGGTGTTCCAAGGCGATACATTACAATGTGATAGGTTACAATCGCGTTCTGATCTAGCTGACGTATTTCTACACAGTGGATTACGAGGCAACGTAAGTGCTTCAATGTATGATGTTACAAAAGCATGGGACAGGCGTTCAAATTTGTCTCCACAGGCGGTTAGTAAGGTAACCAAGGGAAAATCGGCATATTGTAATAAGTTTTATGTAAGACGATGTTATGCATTATTATGAAAAGTTTTAGAGACCATTGTATCTCTCACAGTGTCTTGGAAGTAATGTGGCCATTGTGACTCTCACAATGTTTTGAAAATAATGAGGCCATTGTGTCTCTCACAATGCCTTGAAAATAGTGAGGCCATTGTGTCTCTCACAATGCCTTTGAAAAAGTTTTTAATGACTATCAATATGTATGAATATGTATGATGGTTTAGTGACTTAATGTGTGAATAGCGTCTAACACGACATGTTGGTGGTGAACAGGGGAGTGGGAGCGACTTCACCCTCCTCGAAGGGCTTCGTCTCGGCATCCAATGTTAAAGGTGATGAGTTTAGTGCTAAGTCGACTGATGTTAATATTGTGGTAGGGAATTTCAAGGTATCCTCCACGTCGGAGACTGAAGAAATGATAATGGTGTGGGTATCTGAAGACATGACTCTATGACAACCCGATATAAAATAAAGGTAAATAACCCATATAAGGTAAGTATGTAACTGCATGTATAGTGAATATGCACTTAGTATGAAATGATGAGATGCTATGATGATGTGGTTATAGTCTAGGGTCCATGATACACCCTAGTTCGCTATAACCTTAGCTCTGATGCCAATCTGTCACACCCCCAAATACCTGATTTGCAGCGGAATGGAATACCTGGGGCGCGACTGCCATAGCATCACAGTTAAAGTTATATTGAATGACCTAAAGTGTCATTTTAAAAGTACATCGTTTAATTAATTAAAAACATTCAGAGTTTACAAAAGATAGGTCCCAAAAGATAATTCAAGTTTGCGGAAATAAGTTTGTTACAAACTAAACGATAGTTTAAAGTGCATATAAGTGTAAGTGAGACGCTTCGACATCGCGACTCTATGATAAATCCTCATGCGTGCGATGAAGTGTATGCCATAGCTCCCTAAAAATACATTGCTAAAACGGTCAACAATAATGTTGGTGAGAATCATAGGTTTGTGTAAATGATAAGTCTCTACGGTAACCACAAGTATAAAGTGAAATGACAAAAATGCCACATAAAATAATACATTGGCTCTTAAGCTCATGACCCCGAAGCTAGACTGAAATGAATGCCCCAAACTGAGTGTTTTGCCAGACACTCTGATATGATTTAAATGAAATGCGTTCGTAGACTAGTTGGTGCTACCAACCCCGAACGGAGGAGTCACCCTCAATAGATCTATTCACTCACTCTCGCTTACTCGTAATTAACGGTTCATGATAAACTGGGGACTTTAGCAAGGCAATGATGGTAACTTAAGCAATGTAAATGAATTTGATACTTTGGTCCGTATGAAAAATGGTGCAATGTATTTTCCCCCGCAAGTTTATAAATGAAATTATAAATTGAAAACGGGGCAATGAAAACTCACCTGATGCAATGATTATGATGACAATAGTGGATACACTAAAATGAGGCGCGATCTCTAACCGCAACCTAATATGAATGATATGATCTAATTTAATTCATGAAATGATATCATACATGCAAATTCATATGTTATCGATACCACTCGAATATTTTTGAAATGATGTTTATCGTCAAAAAAATATGTTTATGACGTCTTGTCAATGTATAAAGTACTTTACGCGTATATATGTTGTAACGTTACGATAGTCGTTTAGTGATTAATCGAGAAAATAGAGTTTTTCGTCGAAAATAAAATACTTTACTAAATTTTTGAAAATGACTAAGTAGCCTCGCAAAGCTAGTCGTAAATCGATGAATATTGGGTATTAGGAAACAAACTCAGTGGTTTTAGGAAGCTTGTAACAATATCTAAAATTCATAACACAGAACTTTTGTCCATAAGAGTCCCAATCCTAGATAAAATGATAGTGAAGTGAGGTAGTCGGGTTGAATCTGCTGTTTCTGGGCAGTTTTCGAGAAAGTTTGAGAGATCATAAGTTTCTCGTTATAAATATGTTTGACGAACGGCTGGACATTTTGGAAAGTAGGCCAGGTGAACTCACTTTTACTTATTGATGAAATTTTTCCAGAAATGACTCGATCTTAGAAAAACAAATAGGTCTAAACATGGTCACCCGGAAAGACAGTTTCGACACTTGGAAGATATTTTAAGTGTTAGTGCTGATGGAAATTTTGTGTTTTCGTCGTACTTTGAACGCGTGTATCTTGGTCGTTATAGGTCCGTTTTATAAGTTCTTAATACCCCCGGTCTCGTGTTAATGTGTACTAACTGATTTTCAATATCTCGGCATGTCTAGATTACGTTTACTACCCTGTTTTACCCTTCGAATAACCCTTGACAGCTTGTTTTATTTTCAGAAAATAGTTTTCATTGTTAAACTTGGAATTAGCGTATCTTTTTCGTCGTAAGCCCGTTTTAACTCATTAAAGCGGCCATGGTTTCGTTTTTAAGTATTTTTTCTGAATATCTAGCCTAAAATTAGCCACGCTCCACAGATCTTTCCAGATTCTGCAAAATGGGACAGCCTCTTAATATATTGTTTCAAAATGCGTTTTCTAGTTTCTAACTTACACAAATCCACTTCCAATCACCACAAAACTATTATAATCCTACCATACACCTTCCAAAGGTGTCATGGAGCCTAAGGATTCACAAAATTGGGAGTTTTTAAGAAAAACACTAGTTATTATTTTTAATGTTCATGGAGTTAATAAAATACATATAAAGTGGTATCAACACATATGAATCCTTGTATTTCCTCTACTAGAAAATGAAATAGATCAATTATAAGAAAATGGAAAGTTATGAAATACACTTAGTAGCTTACTTGATATTGATGAGTTTTTGGAAAGATTTAGAACAATAGAACCCCAATGATTACTCCAAATCAATTTGTAGTTAATATAGAGCTCGTGATTGATCGAAATATGCTTGAAACAAATGAAAACTGGATCTCTTCTCTTCCTCTTAATTTGGCCGAACACTATGTGTTTTGAGAGATGATTTGGTGGATTTTATTGCAAGTATAAAAATGAGCTAGTTGATTTTCTATTTATAGTGTAAAAAAGGGTATTTTGGTAATTTGAATTAAAGGGTAAAATGGTAATTTCAATGGATTTTTGAAAATATCTTAGATATTTTAGTGAACAGTTTATTTAGGAGTATCGGGTACATTGTTCATGTATAAAAATCGTGTAAAAGCGTTTATATTGATTTAATAAATATAAACAAATTACAATGCAAATACTGATAAGACCTTCATGGAAATGATGATACTGGTGAAATGTAGACTAACTCTAGTTTATATGATGTGCTCATAATGATATTTCTGAACTACGCGGATTAACCCTTACGGTTACGCGAAATTGATACTCGTAAATTGTAACACCCCAACCCGACAAGGGTAGAGATATCACGTTATGGCGACAAATCAAAGCATACATAATACAGCGGAAGCCTTAAATAAATCATTAAAGAAGGTCAAGTCAACACGACTTGAATCAAATACATAAATTCAAAAGATAATGAATAATCCAAATGAATCTATAACGAAACAAATCCAATAACAAAACGTCATAATAATGGTGATAAACTAGGGTAGGACATCATCTAAGCTCTAGCTCTCATCCCGATAGCAAATCCCAGATCCTAGCTTAAGTACCTGCCGCACATGAAAAGAAACATGCGGCTGAGCTTAAGAAGCTCAGTGAACAGATATATAATAAACGGAAACAAAGTAAACACGATAATATATAGTGCATGGGATAAATCATAAGGCATGGTCAAAGGAAAGGAAATGAAGGAAATGTAAGTATGGTCAGTAATCCACCACGAGCCCGAATACAAATCAAATATAGTAACCCTGTAACCAATCTAGAGGGATACCTCTTAAGTAACCAGATAATATGAGGGGTGTCCTCATGTATCAATATGGAGTGATCAGCTCCCGAACTTTGTGAAAGGAGTGGATTGCACCCATCCCCTGTCACCGAACAATATCAAATCAAAACGAACTGTCCACGAACACGGACACAAACCTAGGATTGCAACCCATACGCCCCCCGAATAATAATATAGTCATCATAGCAGTAGTGTACACATAATAATCAAAATGGGGACGGTGTGAGAAATCACTCCCCCACACGGGAGTCATGCCAAAGGTGCATCAATGACACGGCCATGTTACCTTCATGGCTAGGAAACGAAACTTGGCTCGGGTATCAAACTGAGGGTCAAAGGTCAAAGGTCCAAATCATAGCAAAGGTTCAACATGTCTAAGTCAAATCAAGGTCCAATATCAAAGGTTCATGGCAAAGGGTTCATATCAAAGGTTCAAAGTAAACAGGGTCATATCGAACATCAAAGTCAACAAATCGAACAACGAACCAAGTGTAGGGAACATAGCAATGGCATAGGAAACCCTAATACGAATCAAAATAAGAGAACGAAGGCTCCTTATTAAAAGGGGCAGAATATCTGTACCTTATTTCAAAGCAAAGCACAAACCAAAATGAATAAGATGCAAAGGATCAGGCCCTCTCCTTCTTCACACCTAGAGGGTAGAAGAGAATTACAAATCTTTCTATTTTAAGTAACTTTCTATTTTTAGCAGGTTTCCATATTTGGTGAGTTTCCATCTTTAGAAGGTTTCCCTTTTAGTATCACAATTCAATTTAATCATTAATCAATGGTATTATAGAAGTAAGATGTGTTTTATCAGAATTACACATTTAGTCCCTTAGGTTTCATAATTTACATTTTATACCCTTGCAATTTCATAAATTACATTTTAAACCTTTGGTATTTATAATTACACATTAAACCCTTAATTTATCAAAGTTACACAACGTACACTTAATTTAATATGTTATACGGAAACACCCTTAATTATTCATGATTTACATACTTAGTCCCCCAAGTTATCAAGGTTACATATTTAGCCCTTTAATTTACAATTTCAGTCTTTATATTATTAATAATTTCATATTAACCCATTAAATCACCAAATTAACACATAACCCCCTGAATGTATTTTATTACCCAAAACAGCACTAAGTTTCCAGAAATTACAAGTTTAGTCCCTCCATTTAATTATTTTACATTTCGAACCTTAATTAAACCCTAGAAACATTTTAATCCTTTAAAACATGAAAATGACACTAGACCCCCTCATTTTATATTTTATACATAAAGTACATGTCCCAAAATAAGTTTTAAAAATAACCCAAGAGTTTTAGAAGTTACACAATCTACCCTAAACTTTAAAAGCTATACGTATGACATTATATATCCATGAAATCAAACCCTAACATCCCTAGCACAATTTTAATCATTTCCTCATCATTTAACATCATTTATAATCATATGAAACAAGCCCTAATCCTCCCAAATCAGATCGTACCAATTTATATACCTTTATACTCTTTTTAAATTCGAAAACCTTAATTACAAAACAATTCGATAACACCTTATCTAAGCCATGACAAATCATTCAAACATTTTTCCAGGTCTTTCATGATTATAAGACACGTAAATAAATTATATATGCAGCCTTTATAAGTCGTATGGTATTTTTAATGATTTACGTATTGTTTTATTGGTTTAAACCTCATATAATTCATAGAACATGCATGGGTCGAATTACACATTTTATTTGATGTTCTCAGATCATAAAGGACTCAGGAAAAATGGCAAACCGAATATAGAACGTAAGGATTGGCTAGAATGAATTCCTCCTTCTCGGATCTACACGCGACACACAAAAATTCACCACAGCTTCACGATCGATCTACAAACCTTGTAATCATTTTTCATAGTACATATACGATGTAAGGAACTCAGGAAAAATGAGAAACGAATTTTAAAAGGGTCGGATTAATCATACACGAATTTACCTTAGTTCCTAGGCGCGATAGAGAAAAATTCACCAAGAACGATTTGAACAATGAACACCTTCACAATGATTTTTATAGGACACTTTGGATGATGATTGATCACAGAAAAATGTCTTGGGATTTTTAGGATGTCGAATGGAGGCTAAAGAATTTTGTGTATGTGTTTTATTCCACTCGGCATTAGGGTTTGAAGAATAAAAGGTTGTGATTGATTCTTAAAAAAAGAAAGCCGCGTCAAGGGGGGGAAATGGACCAAGAAATTCGGCAAAATGGCTGGAAATAAGTTGGGGCATAATAGTGATTGATTTTCTCCATAATTTCCATATTTCCTAATTTAAAATGTCATATAAATACTTTTAATAATATACGGTTTGGGGTAGGGGTATTTTGGTAATTTTGCCACTTGTATAAATGTTACATGAAGTTGTTAAAATTATTTGGGATCATAACTTGTGTATTGCAAGAAGTCTGGGATTTATTTGACACTTTATAAGCTCATAAATCAAAGTTTTAGATCGTAGGGGCATTATGGTCTTTTTACACGTTTTAGATTTTTGGGTTTTACAACTCTTCCCCTCTACAGAAAAATTTCGTCCTCGAAATTTGCAAAGAATCAGAAATGAAAAGGAACGGAAAAACAAACAAGGACATACCAGATCAGAATACGAAGTGCGGATAACTAGCTCGTATCGACTCCTCGGTTCCCAGGTAGCCTCACGCTCTGGGTGGTTCTTCCAAAGAATCTTAACGAACGGAGTAACCTTATTTCTCATAACTCGCTCATGGCGATCCAGAACCGCTTCCGGTTCTTCAGACAAAGACATATCGGACTGAATCTGATCAAGCGGATAAGACACCACATGCAAGGGATGATAATTGTATCCCCTCAAAAGAGATACATGGAAGACGTCATGAACATGCGATAACTGAGGCGGAAGGGCCAAACGGTACGAAACCTCTCCAACACGATCAAGAATCTCAAAAGGTCCAATGAATCGAGGACTAAGCTTGCCCTTGATCCCGAAACGTTTAACCCCACGAAACGGCGATACCTTAAGGAACACACGATCTCCAACCTGAAACTCCAAGTCCCGACGATGCTTGTCAGCATAACTCTTCTGACGAGCACGAGCCTCCTTTAACTTTTCCCTAGCAACAGCTACCTTTTCGTTGGTGATCTGAACCAACTCCGGACCCTCAATAATACGCTCACCTACCTCGTTCCAACACACTGGCGCTCTACACTTGCGCCCATATAACATCTCGAAAGGAGCCATCCGAATACTAGCATGCCAACTGTTATTATACGCAAACTCTACCAAACATAAATACTCGTCCCAACTACCGGTCCATTCCAAAGCACAGGACCGTAACATATCTTCCAATGTCTGAATGGTCCTCTCCGACTGACCATCTGTCTGCGGATGAAACGCCGTGCTAAACTTAAGGCGAGTGTCCCAAGCTTTATGAAGTCCTTTCCAGAACCGTGAAGTGAATCGAGGATCTCTATCAGAAACAATAGATGACGGCATACCATGCAGTCTAACGATCTCCTGCTGAAACAACTCCGCCAATTTAATGACACTATAATCTACACGAATGGGTAGGAAATGAGCAGACTTGGTTAGCCGGTCAACGACTACCCAAATTGCATCATGCTTCCTTCTGGTAAGAGGTAACCCTGTCACAAAATCCATGGAAATCTCATCCCATTTCCATGTCGGAATCTCTAACGGCTGCAACAAACCACTAGCCCTCTGGTGCTCAATCTTGACTTGCTGACAAGTCAAACACTTAGACACGAACGAAGCTACATCATGCTTCATACCACTCCACCAGAAATGCTGCTTAAGATCCCTGTACATCTTGGTAGAACCAGGATGAATAGTAAACGGGGAACTATGAGCCTCAGATAGAATGGCCTCACGAAGCTCAGGATCATTCGGAACACAAAGACGATCCTCAAACCAAACCACACCGAACTCATCTACTCTGAACTCTGACTGTTTTCCTTCCTCGATATTCTGAACCACAGACCAAAGTTCACCATCCTCCTTTTGAGCTTCCTTAATCCGTAGGATGAGATTGGACACAACTTTAAGACTAGCCCAATAACCGTCGTGACCTCGAACACAGAACTCAACATCAAGAAGTTCCAAATCGTGCATAATGCGAGGTTCAAACTCCAAACTCGCAATCATTCCGGATTTCCTACTAAGCGCATCCGCAACTACATTAGCCTTACCCGGATGATACTGGATGTTAGCATCATGATCCTTCAGAAGCTCCAACCACCGCCTCTGTCTCATATTCAGCTCTTTCTGGGTAAAGATGTATTTAAGACTCTTGTGATCAGTGAAAATGTCACAAGATTCCCCATACAAATAATGGCGCCAAATCTTTAGCGCGAAAACCACAGCTGCTAACTCTAAGTCATGCGTCGGATAATTCTCCTCGTGAGGCTTCAACTGTCTCGAAGCATAGGCAACAACCTTCCCATGCTGCATCAAAACACATCCCAAACCTTTCTTTGATGCATCGCTATAAATCTGAAAAACGCCGGAACCTGATGGAAGAGTCAATATAGGCGCAGACACCAAACGCTTCTTCAGCTCCTCAAAACTACTTTCCCGCTCATCAGTCCAATTAAACTTCTCCCCTTTCCTCATCAATTGCATTAATGGCAGAGCCAAACGCGAAAATCCCTCAACGAACAGTCTATAATAGCCAGCGAGTCCCAGAAAACTCCTCACCTCGGTCACATTGGTAGGTCTCGGCCATTTTGTGATAGCCTCAACCTTCGCCGGATCCATAGTGATACCGTCCGCCGAAACAATGTGACCCAAGAAAGCTACTCGATCCAACCAAAACTCGCACTTAGAAAACTTCGCATACAACCTCTGCTGTCTAAGAATCTCTAGAACAATACGAAGGTGTTGCTCGTGCTCCTCCTCGGATTTAGAATACACAAGAATATCATCAATGAAGACAATGACGAACTTATCGAGAAACTCATGAAAAACTCGGTTCATAAGGTCCATAAAGACAGCCGGAGCGTTGGTCAAACCGAAAGGCATAACCAAGAATTCATAATGACCATACCGAGTGCGAAAGGCAGTTTTGGGAACATCCTGCTCCCTCACCCGAAGCTGGTGATAACCGGACCTCAGATCAATTTTAGAGAAATGCTTCGCCCCTTGCAACTGGTCGAATAAATCATCAATGCGCGGAAGAGGATAGCGGTTACGAATCGTGATGCGGTTAAGCTCACGATAATCAATACAAAGACGCATGCTCCCGTCCTTCTTCTTTACGAACAAAACAGGCGCACCCCAGGGAGAAACACTGGGCCGAATAAAACCGTTCTCTAGAAGCTCTTGTAACTGCTCCTTCAACTCCTTTAACTCAACGGGCGCCATACGATAAGGAGCTTTAGATATGGGTTCAGCACCAGGAATCAGATCAATGCTAAACTCGACTTCCCTAGCAGGAGGAATGCCAGGAAGTTCATCCGGAAATACATCAGCAAAATCGCGCACAATACGAATACTATCAATGCTCGGAACATCTACAGAGGTATCCTTAATAGAAGCAAGGAAACCAAGACAGCCATGAGAAATCAATGTTCTGGCTTTCATAGCCGAGATGATCTTAATTGATTTAAGAGGTTGGGAACCCGAATAAACAAAGTCAGGATGATGAATATCACCAAAGATCACTTTTCGAGCATAACAATCAATGGTTGCTTTATGAGCAGCTAACCAGTCCATGCCCAGAATAACATCGAAATCGACCATATCAATAGGAAGAAGATTTGCGGGACGAACACAATCATCAAAACGAAGAGGGCAATTAACATACTCAACATCAATAGTCACATGAGTTTTCATCGGGGTAGCAATGGATATACGATTCATTAATTGAGTTGGGGTTATGTTTATTTTATTTGCAAGTGAAGTAGATATGATAGAATGCGTAGCACCGGTGTCAAATAAAGCAAAGACAATACGATCACCAATATAAAGAAAGCCCGTAATGGTACCTGAAGTGCTAGCAGCCTGATCACGAGTCAAAGAATAAACCCGACCTGAAGTGGGAGCTGGCCTGGCCGAGTTTGCTGGTGCAGCACGCTTCTCATGAGGACAATCCTTCACCCGATGAGTAGTAGACCCACAAGTGAAGCAACCACCGGTAATCCTGTGACAAACCCCCGGATGAGTTTTTCCACAAGTGGAACAAAGAGGGGGAGGAGGTAACGTCTCGGTAGGCCTCTTCTGACCAGACGATCCCGACTGCTGATACTGCTGCGAACCCCTACGCTGATTGCCACCACCATGACCCTGACGGTCACTACCATACCTACCAGAATCCCGCCGATCCTGGTTCCTGAAATCCCGACGTCCCTGATCATACCCTCGGTCCTGGCGACCCCTCTGATCAGACCCGTGGTCCTGACGACCCCGAAAATCCTGCCTCTGGCCCTGATGGCCTTGCCCCCTGTAGTTCACCCGATTTCCATCCCTATCACGCTTATTCGAAACCCCATCGGAATGTAACATCTCAATGTTGCGAGCATCGTTTGCAACTGCAGCAACATCTTCATACTCAGTGTTCACTATACGATCCAGCACCCATCTCCTTAACGCCCACTTAAAATGATTAGCCTGACGGTAAGCATCTCCCGTAACATCGGGCCCCACGAAACTAGCCAGCCTCATAAACCGCTGCATAAATTCCCCAGATGATTCCCGATCCATCTGACGAATATTCCCATACTCCCGCTCATATCGCTGCTGCTCAGCCAACGGAATATACTGCTTATAGAATATACCACAGAAATCCTCCCAAGAACATGTATCAGCAAAATCTTCACTCTTTGACTGGACATATGCCGTCCACCAACTCAGTGCGTCGCCCTCCAGCTTAAACGTAGCCAAGCGTGTCTTAAATTCATCCCCGCAGCCCAGAACTCTAAACAACTTCTGAACATGAGTGATCCAGTCCTCTGCCTCAGTGGGAGTGGCAGCTGACCGGAAAGAGATAGGCTTGAGTTTGTTGAATCTTTCGATCCACACATGAATGCCAACCGGTGGAGCAGTGGGTGGAGTAAGGGGTGGAGCACCGTCACTACCACCACCACCACCAGAAGGACCCGCACCATTTCTGATGTTGTTGGTGATTTGGGTCACCATGTTCGGAAGAGCATTGGCCAAAGCTTCTGCTATCATAGCCTGGAAGTCAGGAACATCAGCACCAGCACCTGTTCGCGTATTCACCATCTGAACGATTTCGAAATGATTAGCAAAATAGAAAAAAGATAAGCACGAAAGGAAAAATAAAGTAGAATCCTAATGTCTACCCAAACCTCACCAGCCAAATCTTAAGTCCTAAGGGTCAAATCCTAGGGTCCAATGATCCACAGGCCATGGCTTATGTACTACAGGTTACGACCTGGCTCTGATTACCATTTTGTAACACCCCAACCCGACAAGGGTAGAGATATCACGTTATGGCGACAAATCAAAGCATACATAATACAGCGGAAGCCTTAAATAAATCATTAAAGAAGGTCAAGTCAACACGACTTGAATCAAATACATAAATTCAAAAGATAATGAATAATCCAAAGGAATCCATAACGAAACAAATCCAATAACAAAACGTCATAATAATGGTGATAAACTAGGGTAGGACATCATCTAAGCTCTAGCTCTCATCCCGATAGCAAATCCCAGATCCTAGCTTAAGTACCTGCCGCACATGAAAAGAAACATGCGGCTGAGCTTAAGAAGCTCAGTGAACAGATATATAATAAACGGAAACAAAGTAAACACGATAATATATAGTGCATGGGATAAATCATAAGGCATGGTCAAAGGAAAGGAAATGAAGGAAATGTAAGTATGGTCAGTAATCCACCACGAGCCCGAATACAAATCAAATATAGTAACCCTGTAACCAATCTAGAGGGGATACCTCTTAAGTAACCAGATAATATGAGGGGTGTCCTCATGTATCAATATGGAGTGATCAGCTCCCGAACTTTGTGAAAGGAGTGGATTGCACCCATCCCCAGTCACCGAACAATATCAAATCAAAACGAACTGTCCACGAACACGGACACAAACCTAGGATTGCAACCCATACGCCCCCCGAATAATAATATAGTCATCATAGCAGTAGTGTACACATAATAATCAAAATGGGGACGGTGTGAGAAATCACTCCCCCACACGGGAGTCATGCCAAAGGTGCATCAATGACACGGCCATGTTACCTTCATGGCTAGGAAATGAACTTGGCTCGGGTATCAAACTGAGGGTCAAAGGTCAAAGGTCCAAATCATAGCAAAGGTTCAACATGTCTAAGTCAAATCAAGGTCCAATATCAAAGGTTCATGGCAAAGGGTTCATATCAAAGGTTCAAAGTAAACAGGGTCATATCGAACATCAAAGTCAACAAATCGAACAACGAACCAAGTGTAGGGAACATAGCAATGGCATAGGAAACCCTAATACGAATCAAAATAAGAGAACGAAGGCTCCTTATTAAAAGGGGCAGAATATCTGTACCTTATTTCAAAGAAAAGCACAAACCAAAATGAATAAGATGCAAAGGATCAGGCCCTCTCCTTCTTCACACCTAGAGGGTAGAAGAGAATTACAAATCTTTCTATTTTAAGTAACTTTCTATTTTTAGCAGGTTTCCATATTTGGTGAGTTTCCATCTTTAGAAGGTTTCCCTTTTAGTATCACAATTCAATTTAATCATTAATCAATGGTATTATAGAAGTAAGATGTGTTTTATCAGAATTACACATTTAGTCCCTTAGGTTTCATAATTTACATTTTATACCCTTGCAATTTCATAAATTACATTTTAAACCTTTGGTATTTATAATTACACATTAAACCCTTAATTTATCAAAGTTACACAACGTACACTTAATTTAATATGTTATACGGAAACACCCTTAATTATTCATGATTTACATACTTAGTCCCCCAAGTTATCAAGGTTACATATTTAGCCCTTCAATTTACAATTTCAGTCTTTATATTATTAATAATTTCATATTAACCCATTAAATCACCAAATTAACACATAACCCCCTGAATGTATTTTATTACCCAAAACAGCACTAAGTTTCCAGAAATTACAAGTTTAGTCCCTCCATTTAATTATTTTACATTTCGAACCTTAATTAAACCCTAGAAACATTTTAATCCTTTAAAACATGAAAATGACACAAGACCCCCTCATTTTATATTTTATACATAAAGTACATGTCCCAAAATAAGTTTTAAAAATAACCCAAGAGTTTTAGAAGTTACACAATCTACCCTAAACTTTAAAAGCTATACGTATGACATTATATATCCATGAAATCAAACCCTAACATCCCTAGCACAATTTTAATCATTTCCTCATCATTTAACATCATTTATAATCATATGAAACAAGCCCTAATCCTCCCAAATCAGATCGTACCAATTTATATAGCCTTTATACTCTTTTTAAATTCGAAAACCTTAATTACAAAACAATTCGATAACACCTTATCTAAGCCATGACAAATCATTCAAACATTTTTCCAGGTCTTTCATGATTATAAGACACGTAAATAAATTATATATGCAGCCTTTATAAGTCGTATGGTATTTTTAATGATTTACGTATTGTTTTATTGGTTTAAACCTCATATAATTCATAGAACATGCATGGGTCGAATTACACATTTTATTTGATGTTCTCAGATCATAAAGGACTCAGGAAAAATGGCAAACCGAATATAGAACGTAAGGATTGGCTAGAATGAATTCCTCCTTCTCGGATCTACACGCGACACACAAAAATTCACCACAGCTTCACGATCGATCTACAAACCTTGTAATCATTTTTCATAGTACATATACGATGTAAGGAACTCAGGAAAAATGAGAAACGAATTTTAAAAGGGTCGGATTAATCATACACGAATTTACCTTAGTTCCTAGGCGCGATAGAGAAAAATTCACCAAGAACGATTTGAACAATGAACACCTTCACAATGATTTTTATAGGACACTTTGGATGATGATTGATCACAGAAAAATGTCTTGGGATTTTTAGGATGTCGAATGGAGGCTAAAGAATTTTTTGTATGTGTTTTATTCCACTCGGCATTAGGGTTTGAAGAATAAAAGGTTGTGATTGATTCTTAAAAAAAGAAAGTCGCGTCAAGGGGGGGAAATGGACCAAGAAATTCGGCAAAATGGCTGGAAATAAGTTGGGGCATAATTGTGATTGATTTTCTCCATAATTTCCATATTTCCTAATTTAAAATGTCATATAAATACTTTTAATAATATACGGTTTGGGGTAGGGGTATTTTGGTAATTTTGCCACTTGTATAAATGTTACATGAAGTTGTTAAAATTATTTGGGATCATAACTTGTGTATTGCAAGAAGTCTGGGATTTATTTGACACTTTATAAGCTCATAAATCAAAGTTTTAGATCGTAGGGGCATTATGGTCTTTTTACACATTTTAGATTTTTGGGTTTTACATAAATTTAGTTTACGTAAAATGATGAATAGTGAATCATGAATAGTGATTTTTTTCCGGGAATGAATAGTGTTTCGTGAATAGTAAAAATGAACGATAACATTTGAAAGTCGCATGCTGACTTGAAAAATGACGAACAGTAATCCATGAATAGTAAAATCTCGGGATAAATAGTGAAATTTGAAAAATGACCTGAAAATGCGAATTGTCACACTTTCCTAGTTGACCATAAGTATACCATGAGCCTAGTAGACAACACTCTTTTCACCAAGAAAAAGGGATCACATATTATCATAGTCCAGATATATGTGGATTACATTATATTCGGTTCAACTTGTCAAGAGTTATTCGACGATTTCTCAAAAATCATGCATGACGAGTTTGAAATGAGTATGATGGGGGAACTAAACTTTTTCTTAGGTCTCCAAATTAAACAATTAAAAGATGGGATATTTTTCAACCAATCTAAGTATATCAAGGATATGCTTAAGAAGTTTGGTCTTGAAGACTCTAAACCCATGAAAACACCCATGTCCTCCGAAACAAAACTCACTAAGGATGACGATAGCACTAAATATAGAGGAATGATTGTTAGTTTACTCTATCTCACGGCTAGTAGACCTGACATTATGTTTAGTGTTTGTCTATGTGCACGCTTTCAAGAAGATCCCAAAACATCCCATCTTGAAGCCGTTAAACGAATTTTTAGGTACATTAAAGGCACTACACATTTAGGATTGTGGTATCCCAAAGGAACGGGAATAGAAACCATAGTGTATGCCGACTCAGACTATGTCGATAGAAAAAGTACAAGTGGTATTTGTACTTTTGTTGGGCATTGTCTCACCTCATGGTTTGCTAAGAAACAAACGGCCCTAGCAATTTCAACAACCGAAGCCGAGTACGTGTCTGCAGAAAAATCATGTCAACAGGCACTATGGATGAAACAAGCTCTCGTCGACTATGGAATTCAACTCAACGACATTCCCATTCTTTGCGACAACAAAGGAGCTATCGACCTTATGTTGGGTTTTACAGATTTGATGATACAAAACATGAAGAATGAAACATGAAGGGCTTAAAGTGACAAAGGAAGAATTCTTCAATTAATGAAGAATGAAACACAAGGGACTTGCTTGATAAAGATATTTTTATTTATTAGTCCTTTGTAGTCTTTTGTAAACCCTAGTTCTCTATTATATAAAGAGATCAAGGGTACAGGTTTTATTATTAAGTCTTCCACAATGTAGACGTCTAGTAAAAAGTGTGTGTATGTTTAGGCGTGTGTTTATAAACGCCTAAACAAGTTGTTTGTCGCCTCAAGAATCACATGATTCCTGTTAGAGATTAGTTGTAACCGTATTATTCTAATCAAATAATATTTCGGGCTTGGAGTGTTATTAATGAAAAACCTTGTTACAATAAATTTGATTTGTTCTTATTCCGCTGCATATATTATCATTTTTGTTGTTATCCCTAAGGCTCAAAACGATCCAAGGAGTCTAACAAACTCCACAATTGGTATCAGAGCTTGGATAGCTCATTACCTAGGGATTTACAAGGTTGTTCCTGTCGAAGATGAAGCAGATTCGAAAAAAGGTTTTAAGGTATCAATTTTTTTAACGGCAACATAATACAAACATGGTAACCTCGTACCAAATTTATTGATTGGTTAAGATTCGCATTAATGTGTCAAGGATTACAATATATGTTTGCGTGATACCTTGTAACAATTTATTGAAGGCTTGTCGTCTTTTGATGAAAATTCAATTACCTCGTACTTTTGATTGGCTAATGAATTAATTTGGTCTCGTACTTGCTTGGCTGCTTTAATTAAAGTATACCTCGTACAAGAAAATTATTGATTGAGGATTTATTATCATGGGTCGGTGGAGCACTTTATTTACTTTGGTTCTCATTGTTTTGAATTGAGAATGGAGCTTACATGTTTATATCTGATTGGTTGGCTAAATATTTGAGACAATCTGTTTGATGTTTTGAGCAGTTTAATTATTATTGGTCGTATTGAGTTAATACTGCTACCTTTGGAAGTTTATGATGTTGGCTTTGGTTAAAACTGCTTATTGGATTCGTAGTATACAGATTTGGAGTTTATGCTGCTTCGGTCATCGAAGAAATTAGTACTGCTTTCGTAAGTTACTACTGCTCCTACGATACTTAGTACTGCTATTAACTACTTAGTACTGCTCGCTGCTCCTTAATATCAAGTTTGTACTGCTTTTTTATGTCGAGTAACTGCTGCTACGTTTCAAGTTTCTGCTGCTAGAGGTGTCCAGTAAATACTTAATGATGTTTGTTTTATTCGATATTGGACAAGACATGTTTGGTTCTCGGATGATGTTGGATTACACACACAGAATGGTTATTTGGTTCACACACACAAAGAGTTTGGAATTTGATTTTAAACGTTCTTAAAGGTTTTAAAAGGCTCGTTTTTGGTTTTTATTGATGAATTGATTACGAAGAGGATTGTTTATCACTTATTTAGAGATGAAGTGGGGTTTCTTGGATGCGTGTTCTTATCATATCTCAAAGTGGGTGTTACACTTTGAAGATAACTTGTTCGTGCTTCAATGATTGTGACGAAGACTTGTCAAATCTAGTTTTCATAGGTCAAGGGGTGGATGGACGAAGACCTAGTTAACTATCACTTAAAGGAGTTACATTGTAGTGCTCAGTGTCTCATTGAAGATGAGGATTTTGTCAATAGATTGCGGTCTACTTATATGGTGTTAGTATAAGTTCAGAGTCACGTGGATAGTACAAGACATAAGACACAAGTTTGGGTTATTCTACTTCTTCATCAAGTTCGTTATACTTAGTTTTCTTCATATGTGATCATTACATAGAGCCTACAGATTTGAAGAATCATGAAGATGGTTAACACATTGATTTCTGGGGAAGCATATTATGATGTGTTTAATCATTTGATGTACATACACCACTCGAGGGGAAGTTTTTACTGCTTACATTCCCTATTTGTGGATAACAAAAAGGGGAAGAGATATTGTGGTGGCATGGTATGGATTAAGGGGAAGACAAGATTGTTTCATTCATGGTGAGATTTAATTATCTCAATTTCTCTACTTCGTCTAGGGAAGTTCGTACAAGAACATGTTTGTTTTGTCATCATCAAATAGGGGAAGATTGTTGGGTTTTACAGATTTGATGATACAAAACATGAAGAATGAAACATGAAAGGCTTAAAGTGACAAAGGAAGAATTCTTCAATTAATGAAGAATGAAACACAAGGGAATTGCTTGATAAAGAAGTTTTTATTTATTAGTCCTTTCTAGTCTTTTGTAAACCCTAGTTCTCTATTATATAAAGAGATCAAGGGTGCATGTTTTATTATTAAGTCTTCCACAATGTAGACGTCCAGTAAAAAGTGTGTGTATGTTTAGGCGTGTGTTTATAAATGCCTAAACAAGTTGTTCGTCACCTCAAGAATCACTTGATTCCTGTTACAGATTAGTTGTAACTGTATTATTCTGATCAAATAATATTTGGGGCTTGGAGTGTTATTAATGAAAAACCTTGTTACAATAACTTTGATTTGTTCTTATTCCGTTGCATATATTATTATTTTTATTGTTATCCCTAAGGCTCAAAACGATCCAAGGAGTCTAACAAACTCCACACCTTAGCAAAAATCCAGTTCAACACGCTAGAACCAAACACATAGAAATTTGTCACCACTTTCTACGCGACAATGTTCAGAAGGGAAACATCTCAATCGAAAAAGTATCCTCAGAGGACAACATTGCCGATATCCTCACAAAACCTCTTAAGAGAGCACCCTTTAACTTTCTTAGACTTGGTTTCGGATTAATGGAACTAGATGTGTAGTTAGAACCTTAGCTTGAACCTTAGATTAACCAATCACAACAATAACCAAAAATCAAGCCTGATCCCGCGGAACCAAACGACAACAAGGACGGACCCCTTGTTTTGGTTCTGCCAGATTCGCGAGTTCCCTGAGTCAGCTTTTAGTATATTAAACAAACACCCTGTATCGTGTATCACATTCCCCAAAAACATACAAGCTACTGCAACTCGACTCATAATCAACCAAACTCACAATTTAGGTCATCCCCCTCAACCAATTTGTGCTTTAATTATCTCTGTAAGTATCCTAATCATAACTACATTCCTGATCTGAGTTTAGGATTTCTATTTAATGTACAAAATCAAAACTTGGGGTTTATGCATAATTTTTGTAAAATCATGAAGCATATTTACTGAATTGCATAACAAATCATGTTTTCCTTAGTTAGAAATTGCATATCATAAGGCATTATCATAATTCATCAAAAAACCCCATGAGAAATTTTTATAAAAATCTTCTCACGACTAGGAAAAACGTTTTTTGTACATTGTTCATACAAATACAAAACGTTATGTTTTATACATCACTTGCATAATGTCTCTTTAATGCTAAAGGGAATACATAACTAATATGTATTTTCGGGTACATTCAATCGAAGCTACATTGAAGTAGGAGCGTTTGGGTTATCTCTCATTATTTGTTAAAAAATTTGCATAAACAAAATTTTCATGCATCAAAAGGAGTCGAAATAACCACACCTCCACATTGTCCCCATGTAGCCACACACTAGAAATTTATATACGTATTTTTTATAGTTTTAACTAAACTATGTAATTTTCGTGTCTAGGATAACATCATGCCTCCCGCGACATACTATGATCACAAAGACACCCTAAACTACCTACCCAAACACCATAAGACAAAAGGTATCTCAAACGACCAAGTCAAAATCTTTAAGGCTTTAGAAAAATGTTATGTTCATGAGGGTAGAACCGTAGATCCCTCATTCTTAGAAGGAACCAATATCCGCGAACAACTAGCCGCAATCCAATTTGATTGTCTTATAGACATAGATGAACCCATTGTCCCTAGATTTATGCTATAATTTTATGCTAGATTTGTTCTTAGTTCAAACGACTATGGTCTCATGAGTATCCACTTCAAAGTTAACCATCATGAATTCACCATCCCTTTGAACCAATTTGCGGAAATTTTAGGAATTCCGGGTCAAAAAACTTGCTTTTATTCGGACAAATGGTCATTGTCCATCCTAGATTCCAACCTTGCTCGTATGTATCCATATGACACACCCCTAACTCCAATAGAAACCATCCGTGAGTATCTCTTTGTTCCTAGAAACACCCACACTAGGACAAGTCGAGGTCGAGAGGTTGATAAGGACCCGTTTGGCATGGAGCTAAACGAACGTAGGCCTCAATTTAAAAAGTTGTAAGAGATTCTTAGAGCTAACGTCATAAGCACCATAGGAAATAGGGATCATGTCAACGCAAGCCTTTGTTACATGATCCATTGTGTGTCCGCCTACCAACCGTTCAACCTAGCCTACTATATCGCTAAGAGAATGTCCGATATTCCGGTTTTGGGTACCACTGCCATGCCATACGGGATGCTTCTTACCCGTCTCTTTAGAGCTTTTTCACCCATTCCTCCAAATGCTATAGGTTTCCTTCCCGACTATTCTGAAATTGAACATACCTTTTTACCTCTTAGTGACCATGGAGTAGCCGTGTCACGAGGAAAACGTGCTCATCCTCCAACCTCATCATCATCATTAGTTAATGAAGATGATGGTTTGCCAAATTCTACGATTCCTCCACCAGAATACATGAGTCAACTTCCTCCCATCAAGAACCAATCCGAGGAGTTCCGACAAACATGAGGAATGATGAAGAATATTGGACGTTGGATCATGAAGCTTAACCAGAAGCTCAACAAGAAGTGAGGATTATGGAGTGTTTGGTATAAGACAATTTCAAACAATGATGTGATGAATTGTTGTGTTTTTTGGATATTATGTTTATGTGAACTAACATAACTATGCAGGATGATAACATGTGATGTTATCAATTTTCCGTATTTAAGCCACCGTTTGGCTTAACCTACTTATATAGTAAGTTCAATATCCTTGGTTTGATTTATATGCACACATGTGTTAGAACCTGTGTTTTTGTGTTCAATCAATCATAACTACTTAATTACATAAGATTTAGGAAAAGTTTCAGGATTTCAACGGGTTTCGGGTAGTTAGAAATCGCCTCTGTTAAGAATTTCCATCTGGCAGATATGGCGGAACCAACTATTGGGTTCCGTCTGTTGAAAACTTTGGCTCCGCCAAATTTCACCCAGCGGATTCTGCGGAACCAAAAATTTGGTTCCGCCTTTGTTATCGATTGGATCCGCCATCCCAACAGTAACTTTTTTAAATTTTCCCGTCTAATTCTGCACCTTAGATATTTGATTCTAGTTCTTAGGATTATTCTACTAATACTCAAACACATTAGGATCATCTTAGCAATCTTAGAACTATAGGAACACAATTTCCCACCAATATTTGAAAATTCAAATTTCCCCTCAAGTTACCTTTCTGTAACAAGCAATGAACCCTCAATTTGGTTCCTTGCAATTCGTGGAACCATCAAATCAATAGATTTCCCACTCACCCTTTGCATTTACTGCATATCTTCCCAAACTCACTCAACTCCATCTCTATGGATTGACTTTGGTGATTTGACAAGCTCAATTTTTTCTTCCAAAATCATTAGGAACCAACATTCCTCTATTGATCAACATCACATCCAAACACATATTTCCATAAACCTCACTGCCTATAAATTGGAACCTTTAGTTGATCACAATTCACACCTTCACCATCAACTCTAATCATCATTCATGTACTTCTTAGCATACCTTCTCACTCCAACAATGACAAAATCCAACAATTCATCAACAAGTAGACCACCAAGAAGGACAGCTCGAATGAGTGTTCGACCTTGTTGTTTTGTGAATCTAAATTCATCATCAGAGGAGTCATCACCCTTAAACATTTCTTCACCAATAGCAAATGAGAACTTCATCAACCTAGCAACTCCAACACCACCTAATGTGGTCATCAACACTCCACCACCAACAATCACTCCAGTGGCCACAACACCACCACCGGCTCCATCAAGATGTTGGAATTCTCATTCATAGATCCGCAAGGATATCTCAGATATTTAATTAATATGCTGAGGATTATATTATGATGCATTACCAAATATTGAATTGGGTAAATTACTCATACTATGAATGTTAAAGATGTTGTCCATAAAGATAATTAATTTTTTGGAAAATTGGTTTATCTTAATTCTTAATAGTTAGACTAGAAAATGATGATGAGTTTCTTCAAAGACAAGGTAACCCTAGTGGTTTGAATTATTGTGTAGAAATTATATGGACAATATTGTACATATTTTAATGCATGTCTTATGACAAGATTATTAATCATACTTAAGCAATTAACTATGATGGAATATACTTTTCTAAAGCGCATTAAATATACAAAGATGGTAATTGTCATATTCATTTTCATGAATATGAAATTTAACAATGGAATATCAAAACTCTTTCTTGAATGATTACTTGAGCGAGGACGGTAAGTAATCAAAAGGATTTTTGAATTCATAATAATCTTTGGAAGTGTACATAGTGCAATAATTCATGAATGAATTAATGCATGCATCAAGGAGATAATTCTTATGTTTAAATATTAAATTCAAAATTTTGAATTGATAATTAAAATAAGATAATTCCTAAGTATTCCTGAAAGCTAGTGGGAGTATTATGTTTACTGTCTTAAATCACATATGTTGGATAACATATAGGAAGTAACATTCCATATAAGTTAAATGTTAAGACTTAATTTGGAATGAAACTTCATATAAAAGATTTAGGAAGAAAAACATATAACCTTATAATATGTGTTTATTATTATAAACATATGCGGTAAATAAATCTAATAGAACATGATATATTATTTAGAATGTCTAAATAAATATATATCTTTTAAATAAGATAGAACATGAATGAAATCTAAGTATAACTCGAAGATTTTTCATGAATATCATGTTACATAAACGAATTGTTATAAGATGTTATGACAATGTTGATATCTAATTAAGAGTTATTAGATAACTAGTGTAATGAATATTCTAATGGAATATGTTTGGATATAGAATTACATCCTCAGCCTGGAACAGCTTCCAAGTTCTATATATGAACAATTTGTCAATTGTTGTGAAATTGTCATAGCCAAAAAACTTGAAAGTTTGAAAGGCATCAAACGTTACACAGTAGATGTTAAAGTTTACAGAATTTTAAAGAGCATATTGTTGTTTGCATACAATGATGCTAATGAAATTGAGATGACACTCAATACTAGTCATGGTAGGATTTTATCCTTGTTAATGACCATGTGTACTAGTTATGCTTAACTAAGAGCATAGTTGCAATATACATTAAAAGAATAAGAATACTTTAAACTTTAAAATTGTTTGAAAGTTTGATAATCATAAATTGGTGATTGAGGATGTCACACACTTTATGAAATATTATGTGGCAGTATCAAATTATTTGAATGCACACATACAAGAACTTCACTAATTGAATTCTTGAAATAAGTATTCTCAAAATTCTGATAGATCAAAGTTGGTTGATTTATGTTTTGTCAACAAGTATAATTGTCATAGCTTGAGACATAATTCATCAACTAGAATTTTTTATGCATTGATCTATTTAGTATTTGGATAAGGGATGTTAAGCAATTATTATTTATAATGAATTTAAGTACTTGGTACGTTTATTTTCATTAATAATAAATTGTGTCCTATATTTGCATGTTTAATCCGTGAATAATTTAGTTATTCTAAATCGTCCGTTGTCAATTAATGATATGGGAATATCATTGAATTAAGACAAATCTGAGTTTTGGTATAATATACTTGAAAGTATATTGATGCGTTGTCATACCAAATTCACATGATATTCAATGAATTGAATACAGGACTTATCCCAACTGCATGATGTTACTTATGGATATTGTTAATACAAATATCGTCCTAAAAACGTTATTTATATTTTACGATCTTTGCTATATTCTGTTAATAACAATTATAAAGTTTATCTTTAGCAAAGCATAATCATAAGTTAAAGTCTTTTTACATTTATAGTAATAAGCTTTTAAAACTCATCATATACATGCTACGTGATCACTAGGATACATGTTACATACATATATTGATGCGTGGTTTTGCGACCTTACAACAGGTTTTACCTCTCGAGGGATCTCGAGAGGCTTGCAATCCCCACCAGGCAGTGTACCTGACCGATGTAGTATAGTGTAGTGGCAAGTACCGGGGGATTGATCGTTCTCTAAGGGAATAGTGTCGTTAGGATTGAAAAACTACTCTAATAGGTCTAAGGGTGAGGGAAGATTCTTTTTGTATTTTTATATTTTATGAAAAGCAAGTAAAATCTCGGGTTTGAAGGAGTGGGCGGAATTAGTTGCTAGTCAACTAACCCAAATAACTACAAATGCAAATAAAATAAAATAACTTAAAAGGAAAAGGTTGTGGAACTTATATGGAGAGAAATGTGTTTACTTAGATTTCCTTACTCCCTAACTATCTTTTACCGGTTGATTAGTGTGTATTAATTGCGTGGATGATGGGTGTATTCCTTAATACCAATCGTGGGGTGGCGTACGTACTTCCCCAACTCTATAAGCTCCTACTTCACTCCTATGTCGAGCCGGCTAAGAAGCTCCTAACATGGGATCACTAGAATTCGCTCATGCATTAAATACAACCATAAAAACCTTTGTACGCATTGGTTCATGTTTCTTAAGACGTTCAAGCAAGTTACCATATAGGAGGTTAGCCAGTTTTCTTAAGCCTAACATCGATGAACAATCATCCAATACAACTAATAACACACCAACAACTAATAATCAATAGATAGGTTTCATTAGATCTAAGCAAACACAAGATAAATCTAGCCTAGCATGTTAAACAAAAGACAAGAACAAGATAGAATCAAACAATACATAGACATATTGAATGATTAATTGATTACTTATCTTCAATTGAACATGGAAGATCCAAGGGTATGAAAACCCTTAAAAGTGGCAGAAAATCGTCTTTAGGGTTTCTCCTCACAAAGTTGCACACTAATGACTAAAAATTATGGGAATATATATAGAAAAACAGATCTGACGGCGTCACGTTATAGTCCTTGACGCCGTCACCTCGCCGTGTTTAGGGTTTCTTGATAGCCTTCTTGACGCCGTCCCGCTTTAATCCTCCAAAATGCTCTCTGGCGCGTCAGGGGTCGACGGCGTCACATAGGAGCTTGACGCCGTCACATGTACATTTTCAGTCGATTTTGAGACTTTGTCGTTTTCTTCACTTTTATGCTCCAAAAACGTCCAAAATGCTTTCTTTTCCAGATTTCTTCTCCAAAGGACCTAAAATGACAAAAGGAACGATTTAGGGCAATATTTGATCAAATAAATACGATTTAGGGCTTAAATGACCCCCTAAAAGCGGTACACTTTTCGCTTCATCAAATACCCTTACACTTGAGATTTGCTTGTCCTCAAGCAAAATGCGCTTTTATTCTAATCAAAATACAAGTTAGGGATCATTTAACGCTTATATAAAAGTAATTACAACAAATAGTCGTTCCACTCTAATCATGATAAGCACGGAGATTACAAACTAGCACCTCACAAGTAGTGTTTAGATACTCACATCTCTCAGGTGTCATAAAATATATCTCATAAATGAAAATGAATAATATCTCTCACTACCTGTCATAGCAAATAGATTACCATAGGCTTGGGAAAGGATCAAAAACCTCCTCCACTAGGCGTAAGCACCTAAGATAAACTATCAAAGAGAGTTTTTACATGGGTTATAATGTTAGGTGTAGGGATATGATAAACACGGTTTTGTTGGATAAAGGATATTTTACTGGTGACGAGTTAAAGATCTTGATCAATTACATGTACTATACAATGTTGCTAAGCCAAGACTAGACTCGACTTAAGCTAATGAAAAAGAAAATAACAAAAACATAAAATAAACATAAAAGGAAACGGGATGGTAGTCCGTATGTTTTTTTCTACTTTTTTTTTTTTTTTTTTTTTTTTTTTTTTTTTTTGCATACACTCTTGCCCTACCATCCAAAATAATACATCATAGGGGCCTCGGTTCTCCCCTTACACTTGAACTTTTACATAACTTTACAATTACTATTCTATCGACTCGAATTAAGATAATCGAAACACTTGGAGTACTTTTAAAATATTTAGCACACATGGGGGTAATAATGTTGTTCTTCCCCATTACTCCATTACACTAGTACTTTACCCATGAGTCCCAATCGTCCCAAAACAATATGTACAAGGATATGACTCGACTTAGCAACCATGTAATCAATTAGATAATTAACTTGGGGTTTTAACAAATGTTGTCACAATAATGCACTAAAAATGAGTGCATACAAGGTAGGCTAAGGCGATTTGGGTGTACGTTTAAGTGGGTGTAAACAAATTCTTACTTTAAGTAAAATGCTTAAAGTTAGAAACGAAAAGATAGGCTCTGAGGGGTGTACTAGGGGTATCGTGTACTAAAAATGAGTACAACGCAAAGGGTGTGGGAGAATTACTTGACCAATGTAGCCAATGTAATTATAACAAAAACACAGGTGTAAAACAATGGGTTAATCCTAATGCCTCTTATCATGTAGTAAATCTAACTACACGAATGTAGTCTCACTTGTGGCCTTGGAATGGTCCTAACGCAAGTTATAGAATCTAAGTGCTACCGGTACACACATCATAGCATAAGTGCTTTTCCTACCAATTCTAGGGGCGAACCTCACATATTTGGGGGTGGAAAATTTTTTAGTGGTACGGTTTTGTGCTAGTCATATAACTCCTATCCGTGAGACGCTCATTAATACCAAAGTTTCACTCCTAAATGTTGTAAAAAATTTTAAATTTGGCACTAAAATTGCCTTAACAGGTATTTCTCTCAGTTTTATTACACATCTACCATTAAACAAACGAAAAATCAAGCGTAATTGCATTTTCTAAGGTATCGTACTTTACCCCCCCTTACACTTAAGATGAACATTGTCCCCAATGTTCAAATAACAAGATGTAAAAGTAAATAAGGTAAAAGAATGAAATCAAATACTCCCCTGATTCGTTCGGTGGATAAAGAGGTAACATAGTTAGATCTTCTTCTAAGGTAATGTTGAAGCTTCAAGATTAAAGCAGCGCCAAAAGCTAGATTACACATACATCTCCTTGTCCAAAATAACCTGTTAAACCTGAGAAAACAAACACGAAAACCTGCATAACATCGGCGGGATAAATCTGTATAAGTATATAATGATTGTGGAATGATTATTTTGCAGATTTCTGGAGTTTATAAGTTAGAGATTTAATAAAGCATTTTATGATTCCGGAAGAAAAACAAAACTTTCAAAAATTTCAAAAAATTATTGCCTGACGCCGTTAGGTGTTAATACCTGACGCCGTCAGAAATGATCTGACAGAATTCTCATATTAAGTTTCCGGAAAATTTTCTGGAAAAACTATACCTTACTTCCTGGAATTCCTGCAAAATATCATTATGACTCGATACAAGCATTTGACTCTAACAATTACTGATATGCATGCTCATTTAATATTGTTGTGATTCATGTTCCATTTTGTTCTTATAACAAATTTAGATTTCCCTTACACTTATCTTTTGCAAAATACCTTTATATGTAGTTAAGACGAAGTTAAAAACAAAATAAAGCATTTTCACAATTTATCTTGAAACATGAGCCACAAACAATAAAAATAAAACTTACATACGGAAACAAATAAAAGAAAACAAACAAACAAACAAACAAACAAACAAATAAAGCTTGGGTTGCCTCCCAAGAAGCGCTTGTTTTTGTTCGAGTCACGAGCCTGACTCTACCCTTATTTAACAGAAATAAGAGAGGTTTTCCCTACACTTAGGATTAAGTGCGGGTGAAAGTAGCGATACACACCATCTCGGTGGAAGTATGCCTCGTGAGTAAAGAGTGGTGGATGAATTGTATACTTAAAGGGGTGTGCTCCTTTCATCATAACCTTGCCTAGTTTACTTTGGTCAGTGGGTGAATTAAAGTTTTCTCCTAAAAAGGGATCATCTTCTATCAACTTCGAGAGATTCCTAGTTGGGAATCCATCTTGACCTAATAAACCCGGTTTAAACCCATAATGTTTCTTATGATCAATCATGAATGGGTGATGTAAGTATGTAAGGTCATGATTCACTCCAATACTAGCTTCCTCTCTACAAGGCTTAGAGTCTACTACCTTTAACGTAAAACTACCCGGACTATATGGTTTGATGGGTGGATCGGGACCTATTTCAATTCCTAAGTTCACATCTAAGGATGGAAGATTAGGTAACGGTTTTGGTTTAGGCTCCGGTTCATCAAAACTAGGAACTTCCATAGAACTAAAAGAAAGGTTATGACTACAAGTATTCAAACCTACATCCTCTAGTTGTGTTTGGTCCAAGGGTTCTACCTCTATTGGGGTTCCTACAGTCTCTTCTACATCTTCCGGGTAAGTCAAGGGCGATGTGTATGCCTCAGACAATGGTGGGACTTGTGGGGTACTTGGTGGGCTTGGGTTCTCTACTATATCCTCCATCACATTAAGATCATCAATGTGTTCATCTTGTATTATGGTAGGGCCTAACCATGACATGCAGCTAGGTGGCTCAACTCTACCCTCATGTGTGTCGTATGTTTTGGTGAAATCTATCCCACTCATGCAACTAACCATCTCAGAATCTTGGTTTGATTCTAAGTCCATGTTCTTAGAAACTAGGTCTCTTTGCTCATACGAATCCACCAATTCGTTCCACTTATGGGTCATGGTTAGGAAGCTTTCCTCAAAATTCATCCAAAGGGTCTGACTAAAAGGAATTGATCCTGATAATGCTCGTCTAATAGAAATCTCACATGCATAGAATTCATTAAACCCGTCTAACCTTACCCCTAACTCCTTTTGGAAATCACAAAGATCACACAAAAATTCATAGGAATGATAGGAAACAAATCTATTGGTGAAATATAATTGTTCCTCTATTGTCAATGATCTAAATGGAATTTCATCCGTCATAGTGACAAATGAAAATGGTTTTACAAACAAAGGGCACAAAGAAAAAGATAGACTACAAGAAATCCTATAAAAATAAAATAAAAAATCTCACTAGAAAGGAATCTAGTGAGTAGACCTAATAAAATAAAAATTCAACCTAAACAATAACTATTCCCCGGCAGCGGCGCCAAAAACTTGATGCGTGGTTTTGCGACCTTACAACAGGTTTTACCTCTCGAGGGATCTCGAGAGGCTTGCAATCCCCACCAGGCAGTGTACCTGACCGATGTAGTATAGTGTAGTGGCAAGTACCGGGGGATTGATCGTTCTCTAGGGGAATAGTGTCGTTAGGATTGAAAAACTACTCTAATAGGTCTAAGGGTGAGGGAAGATTCTTTTTGTATTTTTATATTTTATGAAAAGCAAGTAAAATCTCGGGTTTGAAGGAGTGAGCGGAATTAGTTGCTAGTCAACTAACCCAAATAACTACAAATGAAAATAAAATAAAATAACTAAAAAGGAAAAGGTTGTGGAACTTATATGGAGAGAAATGTGTTTACTTAGATTTCCTTACTCCCTAACTATCTTTTACCGGTTGATTAGTGTGTATTAATTGCATGGATGACGGGTGTATTCCTTAATACCAATCGTGGGGTGGCGTACGTACTTCCCCAACTCTATAAGCTCCTACTTCACTCCTATGTCGAGCCGGCTAAGAAGCTCCTAACATGGGATCACTAGAATTCGCTCATGCATTAAATACAACCATAAAAACCTTTGTACGCATTGGTTCATGTTTCTTAAGACGTTCAAGCAAGTTACCATATAGGAGGTTAGCTAGTTTTCTTAAGCCTAACATCGATGAACAATCATCCAATACAACTAATAACACACCAACAACTAATAATCAATAGATAGGTTTCATTAGATCTAAGCAAACACAAGATAAATCTAGCCTAGCATGTTAAACAAAAGACAAGAACAAGATAGAATCAAACAATACATAGACATATTGAATGATTAATTGATTACTTATCTTCAATTGAACATAGAAGATCCAAGGGTATGAAAACCCTTAAAAGTGGCAGAAAATCGTCTTTAGGGTTTCTCCTCACAAAGTTGCACACTAATGACTAAAAATTATGGGAATATATATATAGAAAAACAAATCTGACGGCGTCACGTTATAGTCCTTGACGCCGTCACCTCGCCGTGTTTAGGGTTTCTTGATAGCCTTCTTGACGCCGTCACGCCTTAATCCTCCAAAATGCTCTCTGGCGCGTCAGGGGTCGACGATGTCACATAGGAGCTTGACGCCGTCACATGTACATTTTCAGCCGATTTTGAGACTTTGTCGTTTTCTTCACTTTTATACTCCAAAAACGTCCAAAATGCTTCTTTTTCCAGATTTCTTCTCCAAAGGACCTAAAATGACAAAAGGAACGATTTAGGGCAATATTTGATCAAATAAATACGATTTAGGGCTTAAATGACCCCCTAAAAGCGGTACACTTTTCGCTTCATCATATATGCATTTACATGTTTATGTTTTTATTCTTAAAATAGAAATATATACATGACATCATGGCATACCTCATTTGGATATCTTTAGGATATCTTGAGGATTTAGAATATATCTTGGAAAGATCTTGAAGAAACATATTAGATTATGCAAGATATGGAAAGATTTGTGAAGATATTAGCTGTCAGGTCCCGGCGGACCCAAACAGCTGTATGGGCGGAACCCATAATTTGGGTCCGCCAAACTTTAGTGTAGTTAATGTGTGATTCATTTGTAGTTCAAACATCAATGTTTATACCAAACATTCAGTAGTGTCGGTTAGTGTTTCAGTCCTCAAAACACGTAGAGTGTCAGGAGTGGTTGTACCCTTGTAAAGAACTCGGTATTTAGCTTAGTACCGGAAAAAGGTTAAAGCGACATTGGGAGTGGTTGTACCCTTGTAAAGAACTCGGTATCTAGCTTAGTACCGGAAAAAGAGTAAGCGACGTGTAAAGGTTTTCTCCACCTAGAAGGGAGCTTGTTTCTTAGTGATGAAAAACTCTCGAGTTAGAGGCTCGAGGAGTGGAGTAGGGCAAGGAAGAGAGTCCTTGTAGCCGAACCACTATAAACATCTGTGTTGTGGTTTGATCATTCCTTTCCTTACTTGCTTTACTTATATTGTATGATTGTTTAGTTTAAATTGAAACCACGTCAAGTATTCAAAGCAAATTAATTTTTAAAACGGTAAAAACTATTCAACCTCCTTCTAGTTTTCCACAGATATTTCTAAGTAAATCATGAATAGTTATCCTCAGACTTGAGATACCAGATAACTGTTGTGAATGTAGTGCATTCTGTGGAACAATTTAATGTTATACGTAACTGGTAGTCATAAGGATTGTTTTCGGAATTGTTGCAAAGTTCATGAGTTATGCTTGTAGTCAAGATAGAATCTGTTCCTCCAAATTTATTTTGGAGTTTAATACTGCTGGGCCCCTCGTAGGGTTGACAATATGTTTGCGTGTTGCACGCCCAAGATCTCCCCTAAATATGTTCAGAAGATTTGGTAATCTTGCTCAATCACAAATGACGAGAAACAGAATTTTGAATTAAGATAATATCCATATCTTTATTCAATGTAGTATTAGTAACAAAAGGATAATAATAATGATGAATCATTAAAGGTTTTTCCAGGAGACCTACTCGAGTTGTACTAGAGGCATCGGCGTGATGCAAGATGCTAACCGATGTGATCACAACTATTATGATATGTCTAAGTGGGAGCTGTTAGTTTTATAGACATAAAATAGTATTCGTGTGTTAGGATCGAACTCGAGATCACGGGATTGCACACATTACGTATGAGAACTAAAGATTAATAATTAAATGTAAAACGTTATATTTGATTATTAATTATCACAAAATAAATAACGAATGGTAGTATTTAACGGAAGTGACTAACGGTCTTTAAATAAGTAAATGAAATGGACTAGAATGTAATTAGTAGTCAAGAAGGTTCCGGATCCACCTCCATAGGGGAGGGCCGATCGGATTTGGTCTTGGGTTAGGGTTTCCTAATCCAAGTCCAACTTGGGCTACAAGTTACATTCACTATATAAGCAAACTTAAGGTTCTAGTTTTTGTTACCTCTTGTGCATTATACTAAACCCTAAAGTTTTCTTCCTCTTTTCTTGTCTTTGGTCGATCGGTTCTATACCCTAAAAAGGGTCGACCGAATTTTGTTAAAACAAAATTTGTTTTGGTTTTGATTTTGTGATTAATAACTTGCATTACTTTAGTTTGGTTTAGTACGTGTGTACAAGAACGTGATTCTTACACACTATTGTAAGAATCTTGGATTGAATTACAAAACGGAAAGGGGCAATTCCTATAATCCTATTAACCCTAATTGGGGTTCATAATCCATATTGCACGGTTTGATTCTTGTTCTTGCTAGAATCATCAAGGTATGTTCACTTTAATATTTGGTTAATTATTTATATGTTATATGTGTTCTTTGATGTTTTGGTTTATATATATATGATTGTCATGGTAGTATAATTCCAACAGCCTTCCAATTAAAACTTGTTAAAATGTTGTCTTAAACTTTTTTATATAAATAGACACTTCGTCTGGCTAGAATGTACTTCACACATACAACAAATAACATAAATTAAGCATAATTTAACCAATTGTTTGAAAAATGGCAAGTAACAGATGGATCATCATCTTCCTCGTAGCAACTTTAGTAGCTTTAGCTTCTTCGGGTTCAGCAAAGGTGTTTACTTTTGGCGATGAAAAAGGTTCTTCGATTATGAAGCTTGGGCCAAAGGCAAGGTGTAAAACCCTAAATCTCCATTCATTTGAAATTTCCATTTTTTTTTTTTTTTTTTTTTTGAATTTATAAGAGCATACAATTAATTATACAAGAGCATTATACATTTTAACCTAAGTATAAAAATTTAACTATATGTCATTTAAAAACATCACCTTATAATTAAATTACACATTATAAATAAACACCTAAAACTATATGGGGTAAATATAAGCACAACTAATATAAACTAACCTAAGGAATACACAATAATAATATTTGTCACAAGTTATAAAAACTTTACTAGCTATTTCAGCCTTGCACGCCTCCTATGGTTCAATATGTACACGATTTGTACTAGTTAAAAGAGATAAGATTTAGCCCATTAATCCCACAATCAAGAACCGATATTTTCCCAATAAAGTTTCAATTCCAATCCTTTCCAAAAAAAATCAAGTCATGCTCCTTTTATTTTTATCCCTAAAATCCGGTTCCATCTCTCCCTCCCTCTTCATTGTACGCCACAAAGAAAAAGAAACACACAAAATCCCTTGCTTGCTGCCAAGATAGAAGAAGAGAGATACCGGTTTTTGATGATCAAGAGTTGTGCAAATCGTTGGAGGTCTAGAAGGGTTATCACAAGCCTTTGTTGTGAGTGTTTCATATGATCCTTTTTGCCTTAATCATTATCAGGTTTTACATCCTTTTGTACCCTCAATCTCGTCTCCTTATCATCTTTTAATCGTGTTTAAATCGGCTATATATGCATATGTCTGAGAAACATTGTCTCATAAAATGATAAATATAGACTACATGAAATCATAAAACGTATAATCTTGAATTTGTGTGTGTAGATGGAATTAACGGGTTTTAATCTTGAATGATTCGTATAAGGTGTTTGAATATTTGTTTTTGATGAATTATTTCAGGAGATAATATGAATGTTGATCACATAATTAATTGGATTAAAAGGGGATAAAGAAATTAGGGTTCATGTGTTGTTTTAATTGGGACAGCAGGAATAGTCGAATTTGTATGCATCATGAAACGAGTCTAATTGATGTTAATTCTGGGATTTTTGTTTGTAAACTTAGTTTAATGTCATATTTAAGTTTTCCAATTGGTTTGGAGTGATTTGGAGTCGTATTGGTCATGTTTATGAATTTATGGGATCATGTGTCAAACCTAAGTTTTGGGAACATAAAAATCAGTCGGTGTTTATGAATTTTAGTTTTCAAATCACAAGGAACTGGAATCTCTACTTTTACAGGTAGAATATTTGGGATGTACGGGACTTACTGGAATTTTTACAAATTTTTATGAAGGGCTCTCATGGGGTAGCCAAATGCAAACTTTCTAGGTGTCTGTGCAGTTATCTTTCTGGGCAGGTCTGGGAAAACGATTTTTGAAAGGGTACTATCACTTGGAAATAAAATCTAAGAAAATTACAGTAGGTGTTCAACATGTATAGGTATTAGTGATAAAAATATTAGCTTCCTATTAGACAATTAAACATGGTTTAAAATTTATAAAAATCAGGACTATAATGGGATAATTAAAATGGTGCTAGATATGACCTAATATGGATTTGTGTGATTGACTGTTCTGAATGTCGATTTTGTGTGCTTGATAATGTGAGCTTCTGAAGTTTCTAATACTGAAATTTTGCATGTAAACCTAGCTTAGGGTCCTAGGAAAGTATTCCAATTGGTTTGAACGAATTTGAGTTTGATTTGGATGTTTTTCTTAAATTAATGTGATCATATGTTAAAATGTGTTAGCTGAGTGGTATTTCAGTCGGATTCTATGATTTTTCATTTCCAAACCATAGCAACTTAGAGGCCACAAATTTACAGGAATCATATTTCATATGTGGACTACCTACCGGAATTTTTGTAGAATTTTCTAAAGTCATATGGTTGTGTTTTTAAGTTCATACGTTTGGAGTGTGTCTGCAGATCCGAGTCTCAACATGTTAGCTTAGATGAATTTAAAAAGGGGTGTACACTTGATAATTAAATCTGTAAAAATTCCTGTAGGCTCCTAAGACATGTGGGCTTCTATGAGAATTTTGTGGATTTTTAGTTTGGGCCTTTGATACGTTTTTAAAATTCGTTAAGTGGGCTAAATTGTATGATAAAATCAGTTAATGTGTATACATGTATTGTTTATATGTTCAAGGTGTTCTTTTGATGCTTGATGCCCAATGCTTGTTACTAATTCGTGTATGACTTTTTATTGACGTGTTGACTTGTGTGTGGGTACGTTAAACATAATTGGTAATCTCGAACCCCAAACCTAATCTAACTAAATTGGGAAGCCGTATTAAAGGTTACTAATTGTAGAAGGTTACTAAATATGGAAACTTACTAAATATGAAAAGTTATTAAATATAGAAAATTACTATTTATGGAAAGTTACTTAATCTGGAAGGTTACTAAATATGGAAACATGCTAATTTTGAAAACTTGCTAAAAATAGAAAGTTACTAAAAATAGAAGGTTACTAAAAGAGGAAAGTTGCTAAAATTGGAAAGAGGCCCTAATATGTAATAAGAACAACATCAATGAGTAAACAACTTATAAAACAAGTTATTAATAAGTACTACGATATCATGTGTAGATTCTGAAGAGGAGTATTTCCCTTTCTGTGATCCTTTCCTTATTCAGCTTTTCATTTACTCAAGGTACGGATATTCTGACCTTACTTTAAGGTTTCCTTTGAGACTTACAATCTAGAGATATTATGAGCTTTCTGATATGACACTTATGATATGACACCCTTTAGCATGAGCCATAGTTATGAACCTTCATTGTCAACCTTTGATATGAACCTCGCTATGAACCTTTGGACATGAACCTTTACTATAAACCCTTGATGTGATTATGATGGCTCTTATTATGTATTTTGTATCTGTATCACTAGTCATGGGGGTTCCATGACCATGTCATTGATGCACCAATGGCATGACTCTAGGGTGGAGGAGTGATGACCCATCACGTCCCTTTTATTATGTAATATGTATGGCCACGATGATTATGATTTTCTGCAGGGGCGTATGGATGCATCCTAGATCTGGATATGTATCTGTTACATATGTTGTATATGTTTTGTATCTGGTGTATGGTAATTGTGTGCAATACATGCCATACACACATGGGAGTTCGCTACTCCATTTATATTATTTAAGAGGTCTCCCCTATTTATGATTTATGTGAAGTGAAGATTATGTTATGTTCGAGCCAATGGTATTATGATTCTGTTTATGCAGGCGACTGCATAGATTCCTATTACTTAACCTATACACTATGTTTTCCCTTACATTACATTATGCCTACTTATGTTTCCCCATTGTACTTCATTTGAGCTTCACATTTATATTTCTGTTTCTATTATCATATATCCGTTCACTGGGCTTTTTAAGCTCAGCCTCATTTCTTTTCACCGTGGCAGGTTTTAGAGGGAAGCTGGGATATGAGTGGAGAGTGCATAAGAGCTCTTAGAGGACTACACCTTTGATAGCTACCTTGGATTAGAGTTGACTTGGAGATTTTCATTGCTAGACTTATTGTACCTTTGTTGTAACTCTTGTATTTCATTTGCCTTAGATTTCATTTGTAACCTTTGAATTTGATTGTATTATTAAAGTCTTTCGCTTGTGTATGTTCTGTTGACACCGTGAATGTGATATCTTAACCCTCGTTGGGTTGGGGTGTTACAATTATGGTATCAGAGCCCAGGCTGCGACTTGTAGTGCATAAAACCTTGACCTGTGAAGTTTGGACCCTTAGGCTTCCACTGTAGGAACTTATAAGACAACCTCTGAGAACTTGCTTTAGGATCTCCCTATAGAAACGTAATTTATGACCGGTGAGGATTGGGTAGACTAGGACATTTGTCTACATAATACTTCTTCCGCATCACTCTAAATCGTGCCTCTACTTTTAGTTAAGCCCAAGAAGATCATTCTTTTATAGATTAGAATTAATGCACAACCTAAGTTAGTAACCAAGTAAGTTTAGAATGCCTTGAGAACCATATGGATATACCTTACACTATTTAAGTTTCACTTTCTGATTCTGACCTTCATCTCCGATTCGTTTGATAATCAGTTTGATACCTTTCCGACCATTCTGAGAATTCATACAACTATAAGGTGTTTGACACATTTTATGAATTCTTTTGCTTATGCTGAGCATATTAAGTTTCCTCTAACACTTTTAGATTTCACATAAACCATTTCTGTTCTTATGAGAAACCTGGTGGTTGTTAACCACAAGTATATGAATTTGACCATGCCATTCTGATCATAAGATTTATTCTGCTGAGTGTTTTCCTTTGGAAATATATAATTTCGATATTATTCTGGTATGAATTTGTTAACTGAGCATGAAAATGCTAACGACTGTCATGCTATACGTCTCCCTTTTGACGACTCAAACAAATTGTTTCTATTAATTCTTTACCATAAGTTTCGACTGGCGAAACCGTTATTCATTACCCTGGATTGAGGATTTATCTGATCAACCGTAGGATGTGAAGTTTCCATAGAGATTGCTTAAGGTCCGATTATCATCCGTTACGTGTAAGAAGAAAGATATTCCTGAACTGCCTTTTGTACTCATTGTGATCGCTATGAATTTTAATAATGTCAATTGTATTGGCAAATACTTCAACTATCCTTATGGATCTAATGAAATCATGTCTTTCACGAGTATTTGGACAAATTTGTTATAGTATGACATTGTGGTGTGTTCAGAGGCGAATGAGGAACATGAAGATCAATTCTTGTTAAGTCAGGATGACCCGTTGTTCTGGAAGAGTAAATTCTGATTGGTGTTCACAAGTTGCAACAAATAGTACTACTATGGGTTCTGCGAAGACTGAGATTTCCACCAAAGGCCAAGATCGACGACAGTTGCCGGAGTTAGAAACTTACAGAAGAGTAGAGGAAGGGCATGTGAGAAGAGGAGGGACGTAATTATACTTTATTCAGCACGTGAAGATTACTGCTTGGGCATCAAGACAACCAAACCGTAGGAGATAAACTATTTAACACATAACCTGGAGTTGACAACAGTGGTGGTTACCTTGAAGTTGGAAGACATTTCTCTTAAGGCGAAAGTGGTGGCGAGCATAGAAGAAGAATCTAATCAAGATGACGAATTTTGAGCTGGGTTGGAAGACCTGACTGAGACACGCAGTTTCACCTCCCTATTCATTTTAGTTGTACTAAGATGAATTGAGATCAGAAACAGAATTGCTAGTGGAAGGATATTCAATGATCGTGTCAGAGATTCGCGTTACTACCTCACAGTTCCAGGAAGAACTACAGAAGGCTTGAGGAATCAGACTCAAGTTTAAGATTGCAATTCACTCTCAAACTGATGGACAAGCAAAACAGACTATTCGGACTTGGAAGAGATATTGAGATCATGTACTTTGAATGGACGGATTTTGAGGCGAACATTCATGTCTGGTTGAGTTGATTACAGTAAGTAATGGTGAAATTGAGGCAATCAATGACGTACTTCATTTCTGTTAGACGTACTTAAGTTTCTGTTACCTTTATGATAAAATCTGTTTTCCTAATTTCGTTCCGTTGATGATGATTAATACCACCTGAGAATGAAGAAGATCGGTTATGGTACTGATAGGTTGCTTATTCACAACTTGAGATAGAGTATGACCATCATGAGGGCATATTTATATGATGCTAGTATTATGACGCCTGATCAACGTGATAATACTTACATCATATAACGTGCACTTATTGTGACCGTAGGATGTCTTGAGGAGTGCCTTAGAAGCGTTAGAAATTTTAATATCCAACGAAGAACTATCCTCGGTTAGTAGACCATAGGTTCATTCTATCTCTCCGAACATTCTACCTTCATCGTTAGACATCCGAATACGTCCGAACATTCTATCTTAAGCTTCATTGCAGAGCTCTCTACCGTTTGATATTATCATCTAATATGTCTTATGTCCGTATGTGTTCTATATGTTACTATTGAGAAGTTAAGCCTACCATCTGCTACATCCACGTTTCATTTATGTTGAATCTGATTCATTATGATCTACTCTGGATAAAGATCTAAGGCTATGAGTTATGAGAAGCAAATCTGTCTGTATGTAGAAATCCTTTGGAAGAATTATATCGAAGACGAGACTACTTGAGAAACTGAAGAGTTATGCGTATTTATTATCCATGTGCTTTCTGCGATTCGATACGTTTCCATCTGATCTGTCTACTCAAATTTTGAGGACAAAATTTTTTCTTCTAGAGGGGAAGAGTTGTAAAACCCTAAATCTCCATTCATTTGAAATTTCCATTTTTTTTTAATTTATAAGAGCATACAATTAATTATACAAGAGCATTATACATTTTAACCTAAGTATAAAAATTTAACTATATGTCATTTAAAAACATCACCTTATAATTAAATTACACATTATAAATAAACACCTAAAACTATATGAGATAAATATAAGCACAACTAATATAAACTAACCTAAGGAATACACAATAATAATATTTGTCACAAGTTATAAAAACTTTACTAGCTATTTCAGCCTTGCACGCCTCCTATGGTTCAATATGTACACGATTTGTACTAGTTAAAAGAGATAAGATTTAGTCCATTAATCCCTCCATCAAGAACCGACATTTTCCCAATCAAGTTTCAATTCCAATCCTTTCCAAAAAAAATCAAGTCACGCTCCTTTTATTTTTATCCCTAAAATCCGGTTCCATCTCTCCCTCCCTCTTCATTGTACGCCACATAGAAAAAGAAACACACAAAATCCCTTGCTTGCTGCCAAGATAGAAGAAGAGAGATACGGGTTTTTGATGATCAAGAGTTGTGCAAATCGTTGGAGGTCTAGAAGGGTTATCACAAGCCTTTGTTGTGAGTGTTTCATATGATCCTTTTTGCCTTAATCATTATCAGGTTTTACATCCTTTTGTACCCTCAATCTCGTCTCCTTATCATCTTTTAATCATGTTTAAATCGGCTATATATACATATGTATGAGAAACATTGTCTCATAAAATGATAAATATAGGCTACATGAAATCATAAAACGTATAATCTTGAATTTGTGTGTGTAGATGGAATTAACGGGTTTTAATCTTGAATGATTCGTATGAGGTGTTTGAATATATTTTTTTTGATGAATTATTTCAGGGGATAATATGAATGTTGATCACATAATTATTTGGATTAAAAGGGGAAAAAGAAATTAGGGTTCATGTGTTGTTTTAATTGGGACAGCAGAAATAGTCGAATTTGTATGCATCATGAAACGAGTCTAATTGATGTTAATTCTGGGATTTTTGTTTGTAAACTTAGTTTAATGTCATATTTAAGTTTTCCAATTGGTTTGGAGTGATTTGGAGTCGTATTGGTCATGTTTATGAATTTATGGGATCATGTGTCAAACCTGAGTTTTAGAAACATAAGAATCAGTCGGTGTTTATGAATTCTAGTTTTCAAATCACAAGGAACTGGAATCTCTACTTTTACAGGTAGAATATTTGGGATGTACGGGACTTACTGGAATTTTTACAAATTTTTCTGAAGGGCTCTCATGGGGTAGCCAAATGCAAACTTTCTGGGTGTCTGTGCAGTTATCTTTCTGGGCAGGTCTAGGAAAACGATTTCTGAAAGGGTACTATCACTTGGAAATAAAATCTAAAAAAATTACAGTAGGTGTTCAACATGTATAGGTATCTTTGATAAAAATATTAGCTTCCCATTAGACACTTAAACATGGTTTAAAATTTATAAAAATCAGGACCAGAATAGGATAATTAAAATGGTGCTAGATATGACCTAATATGGATTTGTGTGATTGACTGTTCTGAATGTCGATTTTGTGTGCTTGATAACGTGAGCTTCTGAAGTTTCTAATACTGAAATTTTACATGTAAACCTAGCTTAGGGTCCTAGGAAAGTATTCCAATTGGTTTGAACGAATTTGAGTTTGATTTGGATGTTTTTCTTAATTTAATGTGATCATATGTTAAAATGTGTTAGCTGAGTGGTATTTCAGTCGGATTCTATGATTTTTTATTTCCAAACCATAGCAAATTAGAGGCCACAAATTTACAGGAATCATATTTCATATGTGGACTACCTCCTGGAATTTTTGTAGAATTTTCTAAAGTCATATGGTTGTGTTTTTAAGTACATACTTTTGGAGTGTATCTGCAGATCTGAGTCTGAACATGTTAGCTTAGATGAATTTAAAAAGGGGTGTACACTTGATAATTAAATATGTAAAAATTCTTGTAGGCTCCTAAGACACGTGGGCTTCTATGAGAATTTTGTGGAATTTTAGTTTGGGCCTTTGTTACGTTTTTAAAATTCGTTAAGTGGGCTAAATTGTATGATAAAATCAGTTAATGTGTATACATGTATTGTTTATATGTTCAAGGTGTTCTTTTGATGCTTGATGCCCAATGCTTGTTACTAATTCGTGTATGACTTTTTATTGACGTGTTGACTTGTGTATGGGTACGTTAAACATAATTGGTAATCTCGAACCCCAAACCTAATCTAACTAAATTGGGAAGCCGTATTAAAGGTTACTAATTGTAGAAGGTTACTAAATATGGAAACTTACTAAATATGAAAAGTTACTAAATATAGAAAGTTACTATTTATGGAAAGTTACTTAATCTGGAAGGTTACTAAATATGGAAACATGCTAATTTTGGAAACCTGCTAAAAATAGAAAGTTACTAAAAATAGAAGGTTACTAAAAGAGGAAAGTTGCTAAAATTGGAAAGAGGCCCTAATATGTAATAAGAACAACATCAATGAGTAAACAACTTATAAAACAAGTTATTAATAAGTACTACGATATCATGTGTAGATTCTGAAGAGGAGTATTTCCCTTTCTGTGATCCTTTCCTTATTCAGCTTTTCATTTACTCAAGGTACGGATATTCTGACCTTATTTTAAGGTTTCCTTTGAGACTTACAATCTAGAGATATTATGAGCTTTCTGATATGACACTTATGATATGACACCCTTTGACATGAGCCATAGTTATGAACCTTCATTGTCAACCTTTGATATGAACCTCGCTATGAACCTTTGGACATGAACCTTTACTATAAACCTTTGATGTAATTATGATGGCTCTTATTATGTATTCTGTATCTGTATCACTAGTCATGGGGGATCCATGACCATGTCATTAATGCACCAATGGCATGACTCTAGGGTGGGGGAGTGATGACCCATCACGTCCCTTTTATTATGTAATATGTATGGCCACGATGATTATGATTTTCTGCAGGGGCGTATGGATGCATCCTAGATCTGGATCTGTATCTGTTACATATGTTGTATATGTTTTGTATCTGGTATATGGTAATTGTGTGCAATACATGTCATACACACATGGGAGTTCGCTATGCCATTTATATTATTTAAGAGGTCTCCCCTCTTTATGATTTATGAGAAGTGAAGATTATGTTATGTTCGAGCCAATGGTATTATGATTCTGTTTATGCAGGCGACTGCATAGATTCCTATTACATAACCTATACACTATGTTTTCCCTTACATTACATTATGCTTACTTATGTTTTCCCATTGTACTTCATTTGAGCTTCACATTTATATTTCTGTTTCTATTATCATATATCCGTTCGCTGGGTTTTTTAAGCTCAGCCGTATTTCTTTTCACCGAGGCAGGTTTTAGAGGGAAGCTGGGATATGAGTGGAGAGTGCATAAGAGCTCTTAGAGGACTACACCTTTGATAGCTACCTTGGATTAGAGTTGACTTGGAGATTTTCATTGCTAGACTTATTGTACCTTTGTTGTAACTCTTGTATTTCATTTGCCTTAGATTTCATTTGTAACCTTTGAATTTGATTGTATTATTAAAGTCTTCCGCTTGTGTATGTTATGTTGACACCATGAATGTGATATCTTAACCCTCGTCGGGTTGGGGTGTTACACAAGGAATTCATTGTTGGCGATCAACTTGGTATGTTCCCACTTGAAATATGAGCATTATTAAAATTCTGCATGATGGATATAGACATATATTTGTGGTCATATAAAATTCAATCTTGTCTTTTCATGATGTAATGTTCAAATATGCTGCGGGAAAACACAATGTTTTCAGAGTCAATGGAACTCTCTTTCAACAATGCACCATTCCTCCTACTAACGAGCCTCTAACCAGTGGATATGATGTGATAACCTTAGCAACAACACTAGGAAGAAAATGCTACATATGAGGAGTTGGAAAGCATAATGAGTCAGGTGGAATGAAGCTATTCATAAATGTTCTCCCTCAATCAGTGCCTCCAACTCCTTCTGTTTCTCCTGCTCCTTCTCCCTTTCCTTCGGGCAAGGTGTTTGTGGTTGGAGATAACTATGGCTGGACCCTAAACTTTGATTACCAAGCGTGGGCCACAGGAAAAGAATTCGTTGTGGGAGACAAACTTGGTATGCATCCTCTTGCTCAAATTAAATGCATGCACAGATCATAAGTATGATATGTTTTGAAGCGATCGAATTGCTAACGCATTATACGTTATTAATGCGGTTTTCAGGTACCCTACAGGGAAACATAATGTCTTTAGAGTAAACGGAACTCAATTTCGGTGACCTTTTTGTTGACCGTTATAAATTCATACCGACGTCATGTCGTCGGTATTTTTTAAATCGTAATTAGCCTTAACTAATCTAAACGTTAATTAGTTATATGGTCCCGACAACATGTCGTCGAGACCAAACTGTTGAACCTTAAAATCTTTGGCTGAAAAAACGTGTGGGTCCCACACTGTCATCGGGTTTTGTCGTCGGGACGTTGAATAGCGACGGGGCATTGTCGACAACTTATCGTCGGGACGAGATCTGGCCGATGACATGGCGTCGGCTAGGTATTAAAAAAGTCGTCGGGAAAGCCCCGAATGTACTAGTGTGTGATCACCTTAGCACCACCAAGAAGGAAATGGTATATGTGTGGTGTAGGTAAGCATTGTGAGATGGGACTGAAGCTGTTCATCAACGTGCTCCCTATAGACCATGTAATGTCTGTAATAGCCAAAATATATATGTATGTTAGTATAATGTTAGAGTCAGTATTATGGGTCAAGGATTGGGCCAAAGGCCAACAATCCGGTTAGTAGTTTATGGGTCGAATATGGGTCATAAAAGCAGTTAAAGTAGTTATGTCAGTTATGGTCAAACGTCACAATGGTTCATGAGTAACTGTTTGTGTCGTTTCATGTTCTATATATAGCATAGAAAGAGTCTGTAAACGAGATCATTCAACATCAATAAAATACATTGTTTACTATTATTAAACTTCTGTTACAACTTTGTTCTTCTATATTGATTACATACCTTGTTCTTCGATCAAACCTGGGCAACAGTGGTATCAAAGCCAGGTTAAGAAATCGTAGAAAGAAGGCTCAAAGAATCGTTGCAGATAGCATCAAAAGATCAGTGAGTGATCGGAATTTTTTTTCCGTTCAACAAGAACCGGAAAAACAGAGTCGGTGATTTCTGGGAAGGAAATCGTTTGAAGAGGCTGTTTGTTTGTGATAAACAACCACTAGAAACTTGTTACAGATTGGATTGAAGAAGAATCACTAGAGGACACAAGCAATTGCAAATAAAGTAGATACGTTCCTCTTTTCTCCTTTTTGAGATAAGTATCAGTTTTTTTTTGTAAAAGAAAGAAACTTATATATTAAATTAATTACTCGTATATCTAAAAGATTTTATATATAGTTTTTAGAAATCTGATAAAAGTGATTTTTTTATAAACCATTTTATTTACTATATTGTTAAAAGGACTTTGGTGACTCTCTTAACAAAAGTTCATAGTTTTAAATTTAATCGTATTTGTTTTTCCTTAAAGCAACGACAAAATTTCCTTTTTCAAAGAAAAGAAAACCATATTAGAAATTTCTTTTAGGAAGAAAACTTAGAAACTATGTCGGATTCAAGCGGTAACAACAACAATAATGCACTTGGGGGATCATTGGCACATTTTTAATGTCCGGTTTTAAATTCTACAAATTACCCCGTTTGGGCTATTCGGTTCAAAACGATTTTGGAAGCAAATGGTATATGGGAAGTTATAGAACCAGGCACTAAAACTGATGTGAAGAAAAACAAAGCCGCGATGGCATATTTATATCAAGCGTTGCCAGAAGATCTAGTGTTACAAGTTGCAAGTTATAAGACCGCAAAAGAAGTGTGGGATGCACTTAAGACGAGATATGTAGGAGAAGATCAAGTGCAGAAGGCACGATTGCAAACACTCAAATCGGAGTTTGAGATGTTGCAAATGAATGAGGAAGACACAATTGATGCATTTACCGCGAGGATAAATGGGATTGTGACTAGGGCAGCAAATTTGGGTTCAACATTTGATCAACCAAGTTTAGTACAAAAACTTCTGAATTCTGTACCAGATAGTTTTATACAAATTGTTGCATCCATAGAGCAACATTGCGATCTAGACAAAATGACTTTAGGTGATGCGATTGGAAGATTGAAGGCTTTCGAAGAGAGAATAAAGTTTAAGAAGAATAAGGAAAGTGACGATCAAAACAAGTTATTGTTTACCCAAGGAAGGCGTTTTGGACAACGTGGACAAGATTCATCGAGAGGACGTGGCAAGTGGAGATATAAAGGTGAAAGACACACTTCAAATGAGTCGGATGGAAACAACAACAAACCGCGAAGGTATGATGATAAGTCGCAAATAAATTGCTACAAGTGTGGGAAACTTGGGCACTATGCTTATGAATGTTGAAGCAATAAAAAGAAGGAAGATGCGGCACTATTAATCGAAAATGATGATGATGAACCGGCACTTCTGTTGTGCCTTATTGATGAAAATTAGAAAGTTCAAAGATACTTGATTGTGTGACGCAATCAAGGCAAAGACCATGTGATGCGGGAAATAACCTGTGAAAGGTAAATTTCAATCCGTGAAGGATCAAAAATTCTGTGAAAGAATTAAAGGTTATGTGAAATAACCAAGTTAGCCGTGAAGGATGTTTCGTGAAGAACATATCAGTGACTGATCAAGGTGAAGACGGTGTGAAACCAAGTTGTGTGAAACAAGCAAGTTGTGTGAAGCAAATTCGTGTGAAGCAAGTTTGTGACAAGCAAAGTTCGTAAGGAGCAAAAGATGATGTGAAGTTATCAAAGATTTATTAAAGACAAAGTTTTGTGACAAGTTGAGAAGATTTGGATCAAGAAAAAAGCATGATGTAAAGACAGTTGATGATGTCTAAAGTATGAAGATTGCGTGAAGCATATCAACAAGAAGATGGATGTTGGCATTAAGACATTAGGGAGGAGATATAGACCATGTAATGTCTGTAATAGCCAAAAGATATATGTATGTTAGTATAATGTTAGAGTCAGTATTATGGGTCAAGGATTGGGCCAAAGGCCAACAATCCGGTTAGTAGTTTATGGGTCAAATATGGGTCAGAAAAGCAGTTAACGTTGGTTAAAGTAGTTATGTCAGTTATGGTCAAACGTCACAATGGTTCATGAGTAACTGTTTGTGTCGTTTCATGTTCTATATATAGCATAGAAAGAGTCTGTAAACGAGATCATTCAACATCAATAAAATACATTGTTTACTATTATTAAACTTCTGTTACAACTTTGTTCTTCTATATTGATTACATACCTTGTTCTTCGATCAAACCTGGGCAACACTCCCCTATCCGACATACGCACCTCCTCCATACTATAAACCAAGAAAACTCACACCAACAAAATTCTAGGCCTCGAAGATTGCCTTCTCTTGCGCTATTACACAATGATATGATGTTTTCTCATCTTCCGTTATATTTATTTTGATGTATCTTTACTTTTTTTATCTGCTGTAAACTGAGTTAAGTCAAGATGGTTTTATATGTAAGCTCTTATTTGTATTAATTTGTCGGTGTGAGACTGTCTTATCTAGCAGACATATATAATTTAGAATCAATCCTATCAGTTTAAAGACTTTCACTCTACTGTTGAATTCCCATTAGGTTAACTTATTATATGTTTAGGGGGTGTTTGGTATGAGGGTATAGATATAAAGGAATGAGTTTTATTCCTATTGTATTTGTTTGGTTAGTGGGTTTGGTATTTGAATATGGGTGTCATACCCTTAAAAGTATGCAATTTATAAACCCACCAAAGGTGATGGGTTTTTAAACCCATTACAATTCCCATTCCCATAGTAATTCCCTTGTTTAACCAAACGCACCTAAGGTTTTAAACATTTTATCTCTTGGTTAGTATTGATGCAAGGTTTTTGCTACTTGACACAGGGTGCTATGGAAACCAACTTCTATCTACTTAATACTCGTAATAGTTATGCGTACGTGTCTTGTACAAACCGATCTTCACTTTGTTCATAACTTTTCACTACTAGAAAAACTGCCAATAGCAATGAGCTATAATCGTTGATAAACGGCCATTTTTCGTTGTCAATTGATGTTAGCAACGACCAGGCCCGGATATTGGGTTGTGCAATATGAGCAATGAGCAATGGCCCAGTTCCTTGTAGGGGCACCAAAAAAATTATTAAGCAAATAAAGGATGGGCCTAAGTTTTATTCAAGTGCAATAGTCCAACTCAAATTTGTTTAGCCGTATCCTTTTTTCTCTTGTCCCCAATTCTTTTGTTACTCATTGTAACCGCGATAGACCGATACTACTTCTCAAACGTCTCTATAAGATCTCAAGAAAAATTTTCACAAGGTATCTTTTTCTATTTTACGTATTGTTTTATGTTTTGTTTCTCTTTATTAATAACTGTTTGATCTAATTAAGCATAACCAGGTGGAAGTTAATGACATCAAAAGATAGTTGAACAAGCAATTCAACAACCAGTTCATGATCCTCTGACACTTATTTCACCATTCCAACCAAAACCAACACATAACTCTCTCACCTACAGTACTAATAACAACATCCAGTACACACCATATCTGATACATAAGGAGTTAAAGCAACAGAACCTGATTTGGCTAACTACTGAAATGAATGCTATTCTCCAGAACATAGCCTTACTTGGTAAACAAATCCAGAAATCCTCTTACAAATGTTCTATCAAAAATAGTCTTCGAACTACATCCGCACCTACTGCAGTGAACAAGAGATAAGATAACCAGCCAAGAGGTGAAGTAGTTAGGCAGGGTGGGATAAGGTTGGATAGGAATGATACTAGGAAGGAAGTTGTGGAACCAAAGTGCTATGGTTGTGGAAAGACAGATAATTTTGCTAAATATTGTCGAAATGGGAAGCTTCGCAACAAAGCTTACTTTAGACGTAAGAAGTTATTGGCTGATATAGAAGAGAATGGTAAGATGTTGACTACTGATGAGCACGATTTCTTGGTGGATACTGATGATGAAGGGGAATTATTAGAAACAAACTTGGTTTTCATTGCAAAAATTGAGAAAGTTGATGGATTTGAAGTAGCTGTGCAAGAAGCCTATGAAGGAAGCCCGAGTTATGATACTGATGTTGATGTTTATGCTGATGAGGCTTTTATCAATGAGGTAAACTATGTTACTGATAATGAATCAGCTAGTGATTTTGATAGTTCAATCATGGTGGCACAGTAACTAGTGGTCGGGTAGCTGAGGTTGCCACAAGCAGTATCACACCTACTTGTGATGATTCTCAAGTACCTGCTAATAGTTCTGGCAACAATCATGAGTCAACTGATCATGATCATTCTTTAATGCTTCAGAATTATGCTTTAATTCAGTCTTAAATTCAAAATTATGTAAATCTGATAAACTTGGAAAAAGATAAGAATGCATGTTTAGAGAAACAAATTAATGACATGGTGTAGGATGAAAAGTCTGAAAGTCCCTTATATTTAAAAGAGCAATTCTTGAGTTGAAAAGTGAAAATTTTAAACTTCAAAGAAATATTTCTACTTTTGAAAACATTAAAATGAAACATGGAACCGAAGTTTCAAAGCTTAAGGAAGAAAAAGTTGATTTTGTTCAAGAATCAAAAATCTTGAAACCATTCTTCAGAAAACAGGGCACACAATTCAGATTGTATACATGTTAATTCCTAAACCAGATCCAGTTCTAGATTTAAAACATGGCATTGGTTACTCTAACCCAACTTAGCTTGATATGCAAAGAGAGCCCAACCCAGTTTGTATAATGTGGATTATATGAGACGTTATACTCTCAAAGGATATTTGTATGTTTCTAAAGAGCTGTCTCAAGAGTAAAATGAAAAACGTTTGAATGTTAAACATAAAAACACCAATTTCTCTTATCATCGTGCAGATTATGGTTTGATTAACAAAAAAAATGTTCCTTTAAAAAGAAAAGATACAAATTTGAAAAACCATGTGGAACAAGTTTCAATAAATTTTTATGATGCGAATCTTTGTTCGAGTTTAACAAAGAAAAGTTTTTGTAACCTCAAAAATCAAATAGATTTAACGTAGCACATTATTCGTGGAAATCAAGAAACACAGATGGCTAAACTCTTAAAATCATCTTCTTAGGGTGGGAGGAGCAATGCGGGTTGAGGGTTGAGGGTTCACATGCGGGTTCGAGGGTTCTATTCCCTGTATTGCGGGTTGGCAATTTGGGCTCCATCTACGAGCTTCTAACTCGAAGCGAGTTGAAGAAATAAGGTGAAAAGGTGTGATTTGATTGGTTGTTTGGTAAAAAGGGTGTTGGGAGGGTTGAGAGTGATGGTTGCCAGTAAAAAATGTTGGATTGAGGGTTGAAGGGTTGAAATGAGGCGGAGGAATTTGATTGGGTAATTTTGGGAGGGTTGGAGAGTATCACTCCCTCCACCCTTATGAACTTGAAATAATGGATGAAGTCAAAAAGCTTTTAAAAACATATATATTAAGCCTTCCATGAATATAGTGAACGATAAATTTACTTCATTTGAAGAGGAATTGAGCTTAGAAATGGAAAATAATTTATTGTATGATCGAAAGTGTTTACTCCTTGATATTCAAAAAGAATTTTTTATAAACCAATTTGCGCCAATCAAACTAGAGTCTTCTGATTATGAGATTGAGATTTAAAGTGAAAGAACCCCTTTGCATTCATTGACACTTTTTGGACGCCATACTTACTCCAAGCATTACAAATATATAGTTCAACAACCAGGAATGCTAACCTTTTGCCAATGAAATAACCAAACAACGAATTTTTCAACCTATTGTTGACCTCCTCCACCGAAGCAATATGGATACCAACATCGAAATCAGCACCATTAGGAGCACTGGATTCCAACACACGAAAGTTCACCTTCGGACTAGTAGAGGTAACATTGTTGGTCCACACAGTTTGAAAAAATGACGATATCTTCTTAATAATAATAAGAATAATAACAAAATCACCCAAAACCACAATAACACCATTTTTACTTTTCAACGTGTATAAATCTTATTAGAAGTGAATCAAAGATTTATAGTGGAATAGCTCTCGGTAAAACTATTCCTGTTGATGACAAATGTAACACTCCTATTAGAACGACTAGAGGCAGCTAGCTTTGCTTAGTTCGTTCCTAAGAGAGGGATCCTATCAACTGTAATGCTAAGTATTACTTTATGTGTTTGTTTAGAATCCTACTTACCCCGGTTACAAAGTTTCACTTAAATAGGCAAAGGTAATAATGTGGATGCACATGGGTATAGTAGTTTGCCAACTGGATGTAGATAGCACGTGCCTAGGAAACTAGGTAAGGCGTGCTTTTGGTTTCCAATGCTGACAACCTTTTATACCCAAAATCTTGCTTTATCTTCCTTTGATAAGACCGTTCGCTTATCTTCCCAAGAAGTTTCCCGCCCATTCATCAGAGACTCGGTTTCTCTTTTAGAGGTAAGTCTTCAGGGTCTCTGAGACATTTTTCAGATCTCAGTGCCTCTGGTGTTGCTTGTAGCTCCTTATACTTTACTCCCTGACACCGTATCAGTTTGTAAAGTGTTTCTTCAGTTGGTCTTCGACTTCCCTGAAGCTTGGCTGCTGATTGAGCTTTACACAACTCTCACTGATTTCTTATATTAGTGAGTTTACATCCACTGATGATCATTAGTGAGGTACCATTCACTGAAAATTATCAGGGTGTACTCTTTGATAACCATCAGGGAGTAACACTTTCTGATAACCATCAGAGAGTAAGACCTTTGATTTTTATCATAGGGTGACTTAGTCTATGATCCTTATCAGTGAGTGCTATTATCCCTGATTTATATCATAGACTTAATAAATTAGGCTATTTTATGTTTAAATACCTGTTAGAGACAATTGGGTCGAAAATCAGACCCAACAATCTCCCCTTATTTGCATATACAAATAGCCTAATGTAAATCGGTAGTAAGTGAGCATAACGGCTTCTTCTTACATATTGAATTACAACAAGGAAAAATAAACAAGTTCAGTATGATTCCTTATTGTTGCTAAAGAAGATATAGACTCTGACTTTGAACTATCAGTGTCGTAGGTCAGAGTCACCCTTGGTTCAGCTCTTTAGTATTGTAACTGGCTATCTAAACAAATAGTTAGAGACTAATGGGTCAGCTATTCTACCTCTCAGTCTCCTATTTAAATACAGAGATAGCCAAAAGTTAAACATAAATCAGTTGTAAGTGAGCATAATGGCTTCTTCTTACAAACTAATTTTACAACAAAGGAGAAGAAATAGAAAAATCAATGAAGATTGTTCCTTTGTTGTAATTGTCTTCAGCGAAATTTCTTGAGGATCAGGAGCTGTACGACTCAGCGAACACTCCCTGATGCAACCTTTCATCGCGACTGAAGACTAACCATCGATCCCCTGATCCTCCCCCTCAACAACAGCCTTAGGTGCCTTATTAATAGCCCCTGATGCTCCTTTAACCCTATCTTGGTTGCTACTAATAGTAACCATTTTTCCATTTAGCATATCCACTCTTCATAATTTGTGAGATAAACACACTCACACTTTCACAAGCACCTCTGAAACAGGAATTTCCGGATGAAAAGGACGTTATGTCCTAGTGAAACTTCGTTCATGAACGAAAGGACTTGCAAGAAAGTAGTACTGAAAAGAGGGTGGTTAATGTTGGAAATTATATTGAGTTGATAATACAAAACAATAAAATAAGAATGAAGCAAATACGAAACATGAAGGACTTAAAAGACAAAGAATGAATTCTACAAAAGATGGAAGATTTTAGAAGATTCCTTAGAAGATAATGATAATAGTTAGGAAGATTTACATTCCTAATATAGTTATGAGTCCTTTATAAACCTAATATCTCTATTATATAAAGAGATACAGGTCATAGGTTTTAGGTGTGCACAAAAACAATGTAGTCGACTAAAATAGTGTGTGTGTGTTCTAGCCGTGTGTTTTATGTAAACGCCTAGATTAGAGTAGTTTAGCCTCAAGATCATATCTTTTATCCCTTTTACAAGGTGTGTAACACGTTCTACAATTGATCAAGTAGAATTGGGGCTGGTTGTGTATGTTATGAAAGATAATAATGAAAAACCTTGTCAATAACATTGATTCTTTGATTGAATATTCCGCCTATGTTATTGTTAATCCTAGATGAGATCTAAACAATCTCGAGTTATAAACGATCTATCAGGTGGTATCAGAGCTTAGGGAGCTCGTGATCTTGGATTTAACAATGTTTTTCGGTAAAAAAAAAAAAAAAAAAAAAAAAAAAAAAAAAAAAAAAAACCTATGAAGTGGTTTTATGATCGGCTTTTAAGGTTTTCAAGTTGATCGTTCTTTTAGGGTTTTCTGTTTGTCGAAGTGCAACTTTATTTAATACTCTTGTCGACAAAGCTTTAGGGTTCACTCATTATAAACCTTAACAGTCACGTTTAGGGTTTATGGAATCGCTTTTTAGGGCTTCTTTGGATTCAATTTATTGATCTTCTAAATTTTGTGGAGCGATTGAAGCAACTCAAGGCTTTGTGAAATCCTAACTGGTTGAAACCCTAACATAAATTTCAGTTTGGATTTTGTACTGGTATTGGTGCTAATTTGTTATCTTTACTCGAACGGTTTCTGCTGTTGCTTATTGGTTGAAGTTACTGGATATATAAAAAGGAATAGTCGATTAGGGTTTATGTTTCTCAAGATGTTCGTTATTATGAAGAGCATATATTGAAGCACGATTATCTTATGGATTTACTGGAGAGCAGGTACTGATTTGATTTGTTGATAGTAGGAGTAAGGCGTAACTCTACTTTGTGTAGAAGTAAGGTTACGTTTTTATGCAAAGCTACAAGGAGAACGAGATTACTGAGGTTACTGGTCTTTGAAAGTAACCCTACTTCTTTGAAAGTAACTCTACTTCTAATATTACGAGTAATAATACTTAGTGTTGCTCGTTTTATTTTAATACTTGTAACCCTAAGTTACTGCTGCTCCTATGTTATTAGTACTGCTATGTATTGTTAATGCTGCTACGCTTATTGTTACTGTTGTTGCTTGGGAATATGCATACGTAGGTTCTAACGTGCATGGATGTTACTGGTCATGATGATTTGATGAAAGTACGTCTACTGTCTTTGAAGTAAGGGTACTGGGAATTTGATACTACTGCTAATCATGTATGTTACTACTGCTTGAGTATCAAGTTAATATTGCTCTTAAAACTTAATACTGCTTGTGTTGGGTCCATCAGTACCCAAAATTCATTAAAACAGGATTTGGACACAAATTAACTAAGTGTTAATCACCTTGAACAATACTAAGTCACTGAGTGAACAGTCACTCAGTGAGTCATCTTCAGGATGCTTAAGGCGAGTTCAAGAAGGACTCACTACTCAGGAAGGCGGTACTCCCTGAGTAGGACTTAAGCCAAAGAAGAAGATGATGGTTCAGTGAGTGTTGGACAAGAACTCACTGAACCCCAGTCTCCTCAACAACAATAAGTGATTGAAGACTGAAGAATGAAGACAAGGACTGAAGAACCCAACGCCTGAAAGAAAGGCGGGAATAGGCGGGAAGGGTTTGGAAAGATAAGAGTATCAGACCAACCACTCTTGTCTTGTCAGATTTAAACCTCCCCATATGCGGCTAAAAGTCATGGAGTGTCAGACCAACCACTCCTAAAGACTTCATTGCCCATTCCTATTGGTTCTTGGAAATGACAATTACTGTTGTAATTGTCAGACACGCTTGCTTTAGCAACTTGCATTATTTTAATCACTTTTACTCTTTTATACTTGTGTATAAATAGGTTCAGTTAGGAGAGAAGAAACAAGTGTTTTGTACATTGAAAGCTTTAAAATTTTGCAAAACATCTTCTCTCCTACAAAGAGTAACTGCATCCCTGAGATAGCTCAGTGGGTCCTGAATTGTTACCACTCAAGAATACCTTGAGTTTAGATATGAGACACCATACCTTGTCTATTCAATCCCAAGTGTTTATTCCACAAAACACTTGGGTAATAGATTCTTTGATTCATTTCTAATAAGAATTTAAACGTTGAAAAACTTGTGTTTTTATATTTAAGTTTTACTAATCTGCTAGAAGTAATCAACACATTAAGTCAGTCATGGAACACAATTAGTTTAACTTTCTAGTTATTTCTACTTGTGTAACGGGAACAACAAGTGGTATCAGAGCCTCTGGTTTATAAAATCTTTTCAAAAAACTAAGAGTGCTCAAGGTTTTTAAAACCAAGATCCTACTATGGCTGATATTGATGTACCCCAGCTTGTCAATAAAAAGGGAGGAAGCTATTCAACTGTTGCTCCCAGACTTGAAGCTGGAAAATTTAGCAAATGGAAAAAACGAATGATTTGCTATTTAACTAGTATGGAACCATACTACATCACCTGTATCAGGGATGGCCCATTTGTCCCTAAGACTGCTGAGGAGTTAAACAAGCCTGAAGCTCAATGGACCATTGATGCGAGAAGGGTGGTCAATCAAGACCAACGCCTGAAAAGCATACTTGTATCTTGTCTTTCTGACGATATAATGGAATCAGTCATCAATTGTTCAACAGCCAAGCAAACTTGGGATGACCTGGTTAATAGCTTTGAAGGACCCTCAGATACTAAGGAAAATAGGGTCATGGACCTAAAACTTGAGTATAATACTTTCAGGGCAAAGGACTCTGAAAGTCTCTCTCAGACTTATACCAGATACAAAAGTTTGATAAACGAACTATCAAATGATGGTGTAGTGTTGTCTAAGCATGAGACAAATGTTGGCTTTGTCAACAGTCTCCCTGAGAAGTGGCTAAACTTCTCACAAGGCCTCAGGAATGCTAATCACATCTAGACCCTTTGATGGTCCTATTTAACTACTCGACACAAGATATATTATACTATATAACCACGTTAACTACTTAACTATACTACGTAACTAACAACTAACGTAATACGAGGTAATAATTGATACGGAATGGAGATTCTTCAACGATTATAGAATAATTGACACAAGTATGAAATACAAGAATTACATCATAGTTAATACAGTTTTGACAACAATTAGGAGCAACAAGAATTGACTAGTTTTTATATGTAAATCATGGGCTAGCCATGAATATGACCTTGTCTTATATGTACTTAGCAACTATTTGAATATGTCACAAGACCTTGAATATACTGTATGTCAAGATTAAAACATTATAACAGTTCTAACAATCTCCCTAATCTTGAACATCTTGGTTGCTTGACGTCATCTTTGCTTCGTTGGCTTTTGACGTCTTTATAATCTTTGTTTCTTTGTTCTTGATTTGATATGATGTGGGATGGTAATGATTTGCCATGCTCCAATGGTCTTTGGTACTGGTGTCTTTACGTCGTTTCCACCATGCTCACATGTCTTGACTTTTCTTTAACAATGTTATACTTTTGAGATTTCTGAGTCGATATGAGAATACATCTCCAGGATATGAGCATGATGGAGTCTTGGTGGATCTCCAGATTATGAATCTTCATGATTTCCTGCAGTAAAACAGTTAGCAATAAATCTTCCGGTACTTACAGGTTTGGACTTCGAGATCGTCAACAGCATAGTGTGAAGACTTTCTCTAATCCTTACCCAGACCGTTCTGAGTCAGATACCCCCGAAGGGTTATACACGGATACACCGAAGTGCACCAAATGATTCAGTGAGTCGCTGGAGATCACCCCACGACTGTAGACCGTTTTGGAGCAACCACTAAGCGTAACCCACAAGGAGTTACCGAAGTGACCTGCTGTCAGGGCTGTTTGATGTTGACCCTGGCAGGATTTCCATTCTATCACTGAGAATCACAATTGTGAATTCTCTCAAGAATGTTCTCGGCAGATTACTAAGATCTGCGAAGGACTCTTTCTTAATTTTACAACTGATGTCCATGATGTAGAACAACAGAGTAATACTAAGTGTTCCTAAGAGATCTTTGATGAATCTCATGGCCCTAGACTCAATTCAAGTGCATATTGGTATTAGTCGTCGGAGGCATGGAGCAAATTGCCTCCTTTTCAATATCAACACATCTCGGAATGAGAGGTCGATAGATGATGAAGGGTTCTCCGTGTGAAATGAAACAAGTGCCTTTTGAGAGACACCTGAGTGGTTAAGAAGGTTTGTGTAGTGCGTCACTGGGTCCATGACGACTTTTGTCTTCAATACCGGTGATGCTCAGTCAACCAGTAGATTATGTAGTGAACCCGGTGTCTGCCCTAAGGTTGAACAATCTGGAGGGCTATTTCTTTTCACCCTTTTCGTTTGCTTTTCTTTTTAATTCTTCAACCCCTTCTTTCTCCGTACATTTCATTTTCCTTTTTCAATCATACCTAGGACTTTCTAGTACTAGACTATTGGTATTGTCCTTGGGTAGATCCCTCCGGCTCTGGCGGATCATAGGACGGTTTTTCCTAACCTTAGTCACCTTATAACTCCATGACTATCCTATTGATGCCATAAACCAAACCTTTGAAAATCTCTCAAAGTGTCGATGATTGTAGAGACATTTTATTGACATCTTGAGAGTTTTGTGTTTTTCAGAAAGACTCCCCCTTAACATGTGCTCATAAGTAATTAATTGAAATTTGCACATGTCGGGAAGAGTTGGCACTTTTGAATTGATTGATTTTCAATGAATATGATCATCGCGAGACATGCTTACATCACTAGTAAACTAGCTTGAAGTTATTACCCGTCCAGATCACATTCAAGGAAAATCGCTCAAAATCGGTACATTCTACTCAGACATATCCTTTGCGAGACACGCTTACATCACCAGATAAACTGGCTTGAAATTATTACCCGTCCAGGACATGTCTTTTCGACTACTGACTACCGTCAATTCGAGGGTTAATTCTTGAGTCGAGCTCTTGTGAGATTTCAATGTTAGATTTACCATATTTTAATCATCACTTATTATCCCCCTCAAAAATAGCATACCTATGTTGTTTTTGGTAAACTTTGATTAAAATATGCTCTTTTTGAGGTTTGTGGGAAGAATATCAAGAACTTTTTCAAAGATTATGTTTTTCAAATACTCCCCCTTAACAAGGGAATACTTGTACTTATGAGCAGAATTTTGTGAAAACAAAAAATTCTGGTTTAATTCTACTCATAAGTAAGAAGCTTTCGCTCCTTTGATTAGGATTGAGGCACTGAAGCGTACCTCAGGGTCCTTTCTTTACAAGAACGGGTTGTGCACTGTTATTTGTGCACAAGCCATTTGATCACACACATATATGTAAGAGTATTGAATAATGATGAATTATGAAATCAAATTCTTACATCAACCTCTTGTTCCAAAGGTTGTGAATGCAGGGTCCGTCCTTTGAAATGTTCTGATGGCGAAGGGTGGACGGCCTCCAACATAACTCTCCAATCTCCTCATCTGATCTCTGTGGTACAATCGTCGCTCTATCTTCCAGACAAACTGCTTGACTTCCTTTAGCTGCGGACTGTTCCATCTTTTAGATTTCTTCAGTTCTTGATCACGAACCCGAATTACCAACCCGTCTCGGACCTTCTTCAGTGTGTCGTCGCAGAACTTGTGGATTTCGTGGAAAGACATGAAGCAGTTTGAGGATGCTTCACTCTTGTAGACGAATCCAAAAGTTGGGTGGTGTCTCAAGGTGTATTGAGCTTCATTGTTGACACCTTCCGGATGCAATATCGGCTTTATCAAATTTAACTTGAGCTGATAACTTTCGACACCTAGCTGAAGATCTTCTACTCGTTCTTTAATGATCGTCCTTCTTATGAAATGGCAGATAGCGGTACTGAAGGCGTATTGGATCTCGGTAGTTAGGTGTTGCAGCTTTCCTTGAACTTTGATGAGGTACATGTCTTCAATATCATGGAGACTGAGATCTGGAAAGTCTGCCTCAGAGAACGAGTAGATCTGTTGGTCGTGTCTGCGGACGGTGATCTCAGACAGAAACGTGTAATCATATCGCTTTGCCCCGTTTATACTAACCACTGCCACTATCCTTAGGTCACTTTGAACTGATTCACGAGACTTCTCCGTAAGTTTACTCTTGTACCATGTTTTTCTTTTCTCGAACCAGTGAAAAATTCCCAATTCAGCGTCACGGTCATACTTTACCAATTGTTTGACGTAGAGTTGATGGTGAATGGCAGCTTCTTCAATGGCTGGTTGTGGATAGTCTGCTGATGGGGTGAAGGTGATTGATGTGGCATACTTTGTTTTGCATGACGCTCCGTGCTTGAGTAATTCGAGATCGTTGTTGAAGAAGAATTGGTAAGGGATTTCGGAATGATGGTGTTTTCTGATCACGGGTAGTGGCTTGGTCCAATCACTGATGTAAGGACGATTTTTGCTATCACGGCCACCAACCCTGAAGATGTCTGGGTTAGTCCAGTCAAATTCACTTGACATTGCTCTGGCAATGTTTTCAAGATGATATTCAAGCTCAGCAGCACTTGTGGAGTTGTCTTTGAGAAGATTGAACGCATCATTCTTAATCTTTCTAAGTTCTCGCTTAGTCATCTTCTTGATGTTCATAGTACGTTTGAGTTGTTGAGTGAACTCGAACGAACTATCTTCAACCTTGAACGCTTCGTCTTCATGGATTTGAGCACTTGCCAGTTGATCAAACCATTCGTTTCCTTGTGTGTCATCCGCCTCAAGCCATGAGACTACTGTAGGTTTCTTGGACGATTGCTTGCTTGATGTAGCTTTGGCTTTTGGAGGTGACTTGCGTTGATCATCTTGTTGTTGATAGTCCGTGTTTCAGTGGTGAAGTGCTCAAAGTGATGTTCAGTGGAAGTTGGACCAGATTCAGGATTTTTTGGAGTTGGAGTTGTGGTAGTGGTAGATGGGCCGGTAGGGACTTTGAATTGTAGACCGGAGCTGTCTGAACCTTTGTGTTTCTTGGTTTTGGTTTCAGGATCTTGGTCTTCTTCGTCACGAGGACGTTTACCCTTATCCGCCGCTTCTTTGCAGGATTGTTTATTGGCCTGGATGGCGTCTAAGATGGCCATTTCAGTGTAGGTCACGGTTGGCAAAGCAGTGATTTTGGTGAGAAGGGCTTCCTGGAGTTCATCAACGGAGTAGTCAAGAAGATTCTTTTGTTGAACCACTGTGACAGGGAGGTCCTTAACTTTTTCCGCAATGTGGGTGTCGACATACTCTTCAATGCTTGGCATTACCTTGGATAGGTATTTCTTGATGTAAGCTTTGGTTTTGCCTTTGAGTTCTTTGAGTAGTCGTTCTTGCACATCTTCATCCAGAAAATCATCCATCTTCTGCTTTACTTGCTCAGCTTCTGCTTTACTTGCTTTTGTTTCCTGTAACTGTTGTACTTGCTCAGAGAGATTCTTGACCAGATTCTGCATTTCACTCATCTGATCTCCCAACTTGCTTTCCTTCTTGGCATGTGCAAGTTTGGCAGCTTTCTTCAGTCTCTTAGCTGTGGGAGATATGACCTCGACTCTTGTAATCCGTGCAATCTTTTTCACATGCTTTCCCTTGATGGTAGATTGAATTAGTTCTTTTGTTGTTGCTTTTTCCTTGGGTGTTGGTGTTGAGGATTTTGATGAGGGTTCAGGATGAGTAGATGTATGGGATGGTGAGTCAGGAGGTGTGGGATCCTTGGGAGGAGTTGGTGCTTTGGGTGGTGATGCTGGAGGAGTGGACATCTTAGGTGGTGACTTAGGAGGGGATGGTGGAGTTTTAGGTGGGGAGGTGGGAGGTGTTTTGGGTTTTGGAGAAGTTTTAGCCGTTGATAGTGGTTCTGGCTCATGTGAAGTAAGTGTAATACGAGGTGGAGTGAGTGGTGGTGTATTTATGTATCGATCAGCTTCCTTTTCAGCCTCTTCTTTCTCCTTCTGCTCGCGTTCTTCTTCCAACTTCTTTTCTGCTGCAGCCTTGTGTTCTGCTTCAAGTTTATTGGCTGCAGCAATTGATTTTTCCCCAATGATCTCCTCTTCCCCTTCTGATGAGGTCCAATCAATAGGCGAATCAAGGTGTGGTTCCTTATTGCCTTTTTCAAGGGTGCTATCTTCCATTTCCTCATCAGTCTGTGTGGGTTTGTCCAATTTGGTTTGAGCAACTGAGCTTGGTGATGGAGGTGCATCTTTCGCAGTGCTTGATCCTCCAGCTCCTTTTGCCATTTCAAGTTTTTTCATTTCCTCAAGTCTTATCTGTGCTCGTCTATCCTCATCCTCCTTTAGAGACTTTCTGCTAACCTTCATTGCCTTAATAGTGTTCAAGTCAGCTTCTAAATCAGTATCATCTTTGTAAACTGACCCAACAACTTCTTCAGATTCCGTATCATCTGACTCAACTTCATCTTCATTATGAATCCCAGTTTCTTCTGCTTTAGGTTTAGTATTGGTCTTAATGGTTCTCTTGAGTGTTCTGGGATGTGGTTTCTTTGCAGCACTTGATGCACTTCCTGTCTTCCTGCTTTTAGACCGGGTCTTTGTGGATCCTGAGCCTTCTGCGTGTTTTGAGAACCCCACTCGACCATTTCTGAATGCCCAATCATAATCCCGATATACTTGAGTATCTTTTACTGCTTCAGTCAGCAGAAATTCTGGTAGTCTGATTCCTTGCTTGTGTGTGCTATCTTTGGGAAAGTAGACAAAACTGATAGTTTTATCCATCTTGTACAAGTTCATATCACGATCTTCAGGGCGTGGATTAATCTCTTGGTTCTCGTCAGTTAGCAGACCAATAAGCAGTTTTGTGTAACGAACGAATGGGATTTTGGTGAAATCTTTACGCATTTGAAATATCATGTCTTCCCAGATAATAGCAGCGTAGTCAATCTTTTCCTGATTGAGCAACCCCCAGAAGACTTGAAGGTGAGGTAGTCGTGGGTGTTCATGTCCACTATCCCTTCCTGATATTGATCGGATCACGATGTAGTAGATGGTTCTCCATGGTTGTGGGATGCTTTTGGCATTAACTTTTGAAATTTTGTTCAATGGTTGATCAGGTGGAGCATCATATCCAATATCAGATAGAAATTGTAGGACTTCAGGTTCAGATGGGGTAGGATAGAATTGGTTAGCAGGTTCAGGTGCTTGTGGAAGACCCAAAGCTCTACGAAGGTGATCAGGAGTGACTTTGATCTTTTTGCGATCCAATGTGCATGTGAAAAACCTATCACTTTCGTCCACCTTCAAAGTATTCCAGAGTTGATGAATGTACAACTCGGGAATGCTATCAGAACTGTCTAGAATATTTCTGCAACCGTGTTCCTTAAGTACTTCAATAGCAATCTGACAGCTTGGTTCAGAGCACTTGATCTTCTCAAATTCTACCCGTGCATTGTTGCTGCCAATCTCTAGGTTATACCCTTGTGGAAGAACATCAGCTCTTGTGATTAATGGAAGTGGATGTTGTAGATGTGCAGCCATTGGAAATTTCTGAGACATCAATCAAAAAACAAATTTGGAGGATACATGATAGTTAGCATTAGTTAAACTTGAGGTTGCACATGTGATCCTTTTATTTGCAATGATAGATTTCACAGAAAATATCTAAGGACTTTTCACATTTGCGATAAAAATCACTTTGCGATAAAAATCACTTTGCGATAAAAATCACTTTGCGATAAAAATCATTTTGCGATAAAAATCATTTTGCGATAAAAATCACTTTGCGATAAAAATCACTTTTTCGACAAACTCTTATACAAGACATTTCGATAACAACTGAAGACGTTCAAATCCATGTTAACCGTATGATAGATATTATTCCAATGTTATCTAATGATGTTTTACAGTCATCTGACCAAGTTATAACATTGATTAACCACAAAATCCTAGGATTCAACCTGAACATGCCTACGTGTTCTTCATAAACCCTATCAATCAATTGACACACTTGTGATGTTTCTGGGAACAATCCAAAGGTACAATTACTCAATTCAATGTCTAATAACATCATATCAACGCATCAATTATACTAAGACATTCACAGATGGTTTTCCCCAATTCGTTCACATAAACCCTAAATCAAGAACAGTTATGATTAGTGTTTCTGGGCACAATTAAGCATGCAAACAATGTTCGTTGTCATATTCTAAACATAATCATTCCAACAAACATATCAATAACACTTAAAATCGATTCATGCAGATTTCACGCACACCCTAGATCTTAGATACATGATAGTGAAAAATCTAGCCGTTGGATTAAGAAATCCTTTAAGACCGTTTCATATAATCATGTATACAATCTTTCTACACTCACAGATTTGATGAAACTTGAACGGATTAGCAGGTTGATTCTTAGCCGTGGATCTTGGTTGTTGAGTGTAATAAATTGGGTGGGTGAATATTTGTCAGTATATTAACTGCGTGCCGGTATATTGAATGTTTTTCTCATTTTGGCACATTTACGCTTTTGGTCCTCTAACTCTTAGTGTGAAATCAATCAATGTCCTATTAAGCACACTTAACATATTTAGACATGCCATTATCAGATCCTAAAAGATATCATCACCAAACACATGAAGCAACAATTTTGAAGAACTCATGCAAGTACACGTGTTGAAAAATAAAATTTTGATTCTCCCCCTCAACACTTGTTCCATGTTAATTGAAAATGGTATAGATTTGAACAAAGTGTTGATAAAGGATATGTACTTGCACAATTTTTTTTTTTTTTTTTTTAATTGTTTTTTGTGTTTTTCATTTAACTATTTACAGAGTTTGATGTTTGACTCAGTTTTTGAGAAAATTTTCCAAATCATTTGGAGTCAAACATCTCATACTAATCTGGTGAACTAGTTCAACAAATCTTGCATGAGGCAAGGTCTTGGTGAATAAATCCGCCAATTGGTGTGCAGTTCCCACAAAGTATAATTCAACGGTGCCCTGTTCCACATGCTCTTTGATGAAATGATAGCGGAGAGCAATATGCTTCGATTTGGAATGCTGGACGGTGTTGCATGAAATGGCAATGGCACTCTTGGAGTCGCAGTACATTGGAATCTTGTTGAACACATATCCGTAGTCCATCAACTGAGATCTCATCCAGACGATTTGAGCACAGCATGCTGACATGGCGACGTATTCTGATTCAGTAGAAGATAGTGATGTACAGTCCTGCTTCTTTGACTGCCAAGATACAAGCTTGTCACCTAGAAATTGAACTCCCCCGGACGTACTTTTTCTTGTGTCTAAACACCCTGCATGGTCAGCGTCTGAAAATGCAACAAGTTCAAATCCAGAGTCCTTCGGATACCAGATTCCCAAATGGATGGTTCCCTTTATGTATCGAAGGATTCGTTTAACGGCTGACAAATGCCGTTCAGTCGGTCTTGACTGATATCGGGAGCATAGATATGTGGCAAATACAACATCCGGTCTGCTAGCGGTGAGATACATGATCGACCCAATGATACTCCGATACTTTGTTGGATCAATGGGTGTCCCATGTAAATCAGCATCCAGCTTCGTGGATGAGGAAGACATAGGGGTGTTATAGGTGTCACAGCTGGTCATGCCATGCTTTTTTCAGGATTTCCTGAGCATATTTGGACTGACTTAGGAATATACCACGGGGCGATTGATGAACTTGCAATCCTAGAAAGAATTTCAGTTCACCCATCATAGACATCTCAAAGTTTGTTTTCATAAGTTTTGCGAAAGCGTTTGAATATTTTTTATGGGTTGAACCAAAAATAATATCATCTACGTAAATTTGAACAATGAGAATGTCGTCCCCGTGTGTTTGTATAAACAAAGTCGGGTCAACAGAGCCTATAGTGAAATGATTAGCAAGTAGAAATGCTGACAGTTTATCGTACCATGCCCTCGGGGCTTGTTTAAGGCCGTAGAGGGCTTTCTTAAGCCGATATACGTGATTCGGATGTTCTGGGTCCACGAAGCCGTTAGGTTGTGAAACGTACACCTCTTCCCGGAGTTGACCGTTGAGAAACGCCGTCTTCACATCCATTTGATAAACCGTGATGTTTTTGTGAGCTGCGTATGCCAGAAACATTCGTACGGCCTCAAGCCTCGCAACTGGAGCAAAAGATTCCTCGAAGTCGATTCCTTCTTGTTGACTGAATCCTTTTGCTACTAACCGGGACTTATTACGAATTACTGTGCCATCAGCATCTATCTTGTTTTTCCAGATCCACTTTAATCCAACAACATAAACCCCGTCTGGTCTTTCTACCAATTCCCATACTTCCAACCGCTTGAATTGATCCAATTCCTCTTGCATAGACTCAATCCAGTTGTCGTAGGTAAGGGCTTCTTTGATGTTTTTGGGTTCAGATTGACAAACGGTGAGTGCATAAATGCAGTTTTCACCGTCTGAGTGGAGTCGTTGTCGTGTCATGACTGGGTTTTCTGGGTGGCCAATTATATTCACTAAGGGGTGTTCCTTAGTCCATTTGTGAGTGGATGGGTAATGTTGATAGTTATGGTGCAGATTTGACGGTTCCAAGTTGCTCGTGGATGATTCTCCAATGTCCGGAATGGTGGGTATGGGAGAAATGGGTTAAAGAAAGCGTTTCCGTCATAATCTGGTGGTGTGGTAACTTCAGAAGAATTATGAGGGGGATCTTCAGCTGCAGGTGTTGATGTGAAAGTTGTTTGATCTACTGATGATGATGTTTCTGTTTGAGGTGCATCTTCAGCAACTGCTGTGGTAGTAGTTGCGGATGTATGATGTGTTTCATTGTTAATGTTTTGTGCAGCGGAACTGGTGGATACATCAGAAGCACCCTGAACTAGAGTGTCATCAAAGAGAGGAGCAAACAGATCTTCTAAATCTTTGCGGTTAAACGGTAAGGTTGCAGCTGAAGGATCAGGGAAGTTAAGACGGTTGTGATCGGGTTCCAAGCGGTTTTGCTCAGAAGCCATCTCGGTGAGCTCATCGAAATTTGCGTGAATGGTTTCTTGAATTTCCTTGGTCCGACGGTTCCAAATTCTAAAACCCTTAGAGTTTTCACAATAGCCAACGAATATCCCAATATCTGCTTTGGCCTTTAATTTACCGAGATCATCTCTATCATTCTTCGGGTAGCATAGTGCTCCAAAGACATGAAAGTAGTTGATGTTTGGTTTTCTGGCATGAATGAGTTCATATGGTGTTTTGTTATGGCGTTTGTTGATCATGCATCGGTTCTGGGTATGACAAGCAGTGTTGACAGCTTCAGCCCAAAGGTAGTCTGGTAATTGGGCATTGATCAACATTGTCCTTGCTGCTTCCACAAGTGTACGATTTCGTCTTTCAACTACACCATTCTGTTCAGGAGTACGAGCAATTGATGTTTGATGAACAATCCCATTTTTCTCTGTGTAATCCCGAATGGTTTGATTCTTAAATTCAGTCCCGTTGTCTGTCCTGATTATCCTGACTGTGTTGCGGACTTGAACTTGAATCTTTGTGAGAAACATGATGATCATTGAAGGAGCTTGATCTTTAGTCTGAAGAAAGTAGACCCATGTCCATCTTGAGTAGTCATCCACTATTACCAAAATATACCTTTTCCCATTAATTGTTTGAACCCGCATTGGACCACATAAATCCATATGAAGCAGCTGTAAGGCATGATCTGTGCTGTGTTCTGTTTTGGGAGGAAAATGAGCACGGTGACTTTTCCCTTGTTCACATGCAGGACACAGATGGTCTTTGGCATATCTGAATTTTGGTAAACCGTCAACCAATTTATTCTTTGCAAGGTCAGTCATTGTTTTGAAGTTGAGATGGGACAATCTTTTATGCCATAACCAAGCCTTTGTGGGATGAGCCTTGGAAAGTAAGCAGATGGGAGAGGATGCTGTCATGCCTTCAAAGGATATGTTGTAAAGACTAGTTCCCCGGTTTCCTTTCATTAAGTCATTTCCTTGAAGATCCCGAATGAAGCAAGTTTTCTCCCGGAATGCTACTTCTAAGTCTCCGTCACAGAATTGTCCCACGGAGAATAAATTATGACCAAGACCTTCAACATAGTATACACAACTTATCTCGATGTTCCCATTAACATAATCTCCATAGCCCATTATTACAGCGAAGTGATCATTCCCGAATCTGACCGTTCCTATGAACTTTGCGATAAAGTTTGTGAGAAGCTTGAGATTGCCGGTCATGTGTCGGGAACATCCGCTATCAACAATCCAGAGGACGATTTGTATCACCTGCATCACAAATATTGGGAACAGGTGGAGAGTTGGTAACGGTTGGACCCGTTGGGTTAGTAACACAAGATTCAAATATTTTAGGTATCCACTTAAAGCTCGATGTGTTTTGTAGCCAACGTTGCCATGTCCAACTAGTTTCAGCCTTATTCCTAATAAATGCACTAGGTGATTTGGTTGTCTTGGATCTGGGCTTTTCTTTGGTATTCTCAGAAACTGCTAGTGGTGGTTTTCCTAAGATGGACTTGGCAACAGGTTTAATCCTAGAGCCACTAGTTCGTTTATTTTTACGATTCAACAGAGTTTTAGCAATGCATTGCTGATGATTACCAATTAATATACTAGCATGACAGAACACACACGAAGCATCAACAATAACATCATTCATATCATTCAAGGATCCAGCGTTCATTACATCTGTCATAGAATTACAATTAGATAAGCTAGATTCTATATTAGACATAACATGCGTCTTATTCACGCTACGAGCATTAACTTCTACGTCTGCATTCCTAGGTAATCCACTCTTAGGTTGCCAGATACTAGACTTCTTTTGACTTTTTGTTGTCTTGGATCTGCTACTCTTAGGAGTGTTGACTAATCCTGTGGAAGTGGAAGTTTTTTCATTAGTGGTTGGTAATGATGCTTCCTTAGATTCCTTTTCTAAAACTCTGAATTTCTTATTCAGTTCAGTAATTACTTTGATGTGCTCAACAATGATGTGTTTAGAGTCAACAATTTTTGCTTCCAATATTCTGTTTGTTCGAATGGTGTCATTTCTGTTTTGAATAACTTCATCAAGATCTTTTTCATATTCAAACAGTTTGTGTCTTAAGACAGCATTTTCATCTTGATTTTGACTTTCAGAAGCATGACTGTTTTGAAATGACACAGATTCTTTAGATGTTGAAACTTTAATTCAAAATCATTACTTTGATGTTGACACCAATCAAATCTTTTTCGTAGGTTGAAAATTTCATTCTCACATTTTGTTTGCACATCAAAGTTGATCTGTCTAAGATTCTCATTCTCTTTTACCAGATTATCTATCTCTTTTTGCAACATCTCAATATTTTCGGCATTATTATCAACAAGCAAGTCATTGCATGACAAATATATAGCATTCATAAGCACAGAGACCACATCATCACTTAAAACACGTTCCAAGAGTCGATCAACATTTTTTTCTAAAGCTTTCTTTTGACACTTTTGTTTTGCAATTTTGTCATCTTTAGCTTTGAAAATACTTTTGAGTGATGCAACTTCAGTAAAGAGTTCCTGTTCCCACATTGTTGCACAAAGTCTTAGGTGCTTAACATGTGGTGAAAGTTGTTTCTGAAGAATTTCTCGCTTTTCTTTTTCAAGAGGAGAGAAACAATTAGAAACTTTGATTTCCGAATTAACCTCAATCACATGTTCCAAAAGAGTAATGTCATCCATAAATGTCTTGAAATATCGTTGAATGCGACATTCTTTAGGCATTGGAGGATCATCATTAGTTTTTGGTAAAGGACCATTGATTTGTGGAACAGTAATGGTTACAGGTTCAACTTCTGAAGCAGCACTTAGATTATAAAACGACAGTGTTTGTTCTGGTTTGTCCATTGGAGGGACAAAAGATTTACTGATGTGTGGAACGTTTGAATAATCAAATGGTACTTTTGAAAAATCTTTGTTAGATTTCGATCGACTCTCATTTTGATATTCAAGATTTTCAAGATCGTCATCATGACTTAACACAACAACACGTTGAAAGGTATCATCAAACAAATAATCTGCATTGTATATCTTAGGATTTTCCTTGAGTGCTTTGTGCAAAAAACGAGGTTGATCACTTCCAAGTGCAAAACCACATCCTTTATGACTTGATTTCACAATGAATTTTTGAATTTGTGTTACTGAATTTCCCGTTTTATAAACCACGTTCTGAAAGTCTTTTAGCTTGGATTCCAACGCCACAATCTCCTCAAGATATGACTCAACACGTTTCTTAGTGATTTGCTTTTCTTCAATAAGATTGTTTTGAGATTTTAAAAGCTCTGATTGAGTTTTCAAAAGCTCATCATTTAATGTGTCAATTTGTTTTTTGAATTCAAATTGCTCTTGTTCTTTTTGAGAGAGCAAATCACTTTTTGAAAGAGTTAGCTCAGAAACTTGATGCTCTAAATCCTGTACTTGAACGTATGTCTGTTGGAATGCAACCTCAAAGCCTTTCTCACGTTTTGCCAAATTTTCATAATTTGAAAGTTGTAGTTTATAGCACTCATTATCCTTTGTTAACAATGCAATTTTGGCTTTTTGGGTCTTGTTAATTTCATTGCATTTATCAATCTGTGACTTTTGAGCATTCAATTGGTTTTGGGTGGTCAGCAATAAGGTCATAAGCTCTGGATCTTGATCAGTCATAAGATCACGTTGTTCAAGATGAGTAAGATTCTCGTCATCGCTGAAATCATCAAATGAAACAACGGTGTTTATTTGATCATCATCGTGAGATGAGAATGCTGAATCATTTGGAACAAAATTTTCTTGTGTAGATGAAGATGCAGACGGTGAGGCAATTTCATGAATAAGACATTTAGACTCATGTACCTGAGATAAGCCATCGGTATCATAAATCGGGCCTGTCTCGTTCACATTCATTTCCTGCATGTTTGCCATGAGCATCACTGCAGCATTTGCCTCCAGATCTTCCATCTCATCATCAGAATAAGCATTTGCCATGAAACTTTGCTCCTTTGCATTCATAGATCCACCGGCTTCATCTTTCAGTGCCATTAGAAGAGCTTCCTTATGATATGCACTACCCATAGTACGAGGCTTTGAGCATGCATTTTCCATGTGACCAGATCCTCCACAGTTGTAGCAAGTGATTGAAGTATTTGCAATTCCTTTCCCTTCTGCACCAGTCATCTGAGTTCTCCTCTTTTCAGTCCCCATGTTGTTTCTGTTAACCCCAGCTGCATTGAACCTTTGTCCTCCTGAGTTAAACCTTTGAGTGCCCGAATTCCCTATGTTTCCTGACCCAAATCTTCCTGAAGACCGATTCTGAATTTCAACCCGTCCATCATTAACAATTGCCTGATTCCTGGTGTTAGATGAAGAACGAAGACGATTGTTTGACTTGTTCGAGAATTTGCTGAATGCTCTTGCAATTAATGCAAATCCTTCATTGAGAGAGTTGAATGCATCGTCTTCTTCATCATAATCAGCATTTGAATATAACATTGAGTCGGTAAGGTTGTTATCAGTAAACTGAGAAGGTGCTTCATAAGGAACAATTTGATTTGATGGTTGTGGTTGGAAACTTGGTTGATAAGATGATGGAGCAAATTCTGGGTTTTGTGGTATTATGTGTGATTGAGCTATTAAAGCAAGAGAGTTTGAAGTTGGTGCTGGTGAGAAGCCTCCTCTTGCAGTAATGTCTTTTTCAACTTCAGATTGGTGTTGCTTGAGGTAATCATACAAAAGTCCGTATGAAACATCATTGATCTTCTTGGCTTGTCTGACGAATGTCACATACTTCTGCCAATCTGGTCCAAGACATCCAAAAAACTTGGAGTTGATAGCTATCTTTGGAAGTTTGATGTTGTGACGATCCAAATCATTGATGATGTTCGTAAAGCGGTGATAGTATGATTCTAAGGATTCCCCTTGTTCGATCATGAAATGGGTGTATTCCATGTAAAGCTTTGATTCAAGATCTTCCTGGTTCAACTCTGTGCCTTCCATGAGAAGATGCGCATGCTCCCACATGTCTTTGGCTGTCTTCTGAGCATCGATACTCCGGAAAATGGGGTTTGGAATTCCTTGAAGTATATAAGACATGGCCAACTCATTTGCCTCTTGCTGCAAGGTTTGTTCAGTGGTATACTGAGTGACAGCAACAGGAGTTGTAGTTTCTTCTCGTGGTGGTATAGCAGTTGGATCTCCTGGAACCGTAATTGAGGGAGCGGGATAAGGTCCTTCAATAATGACCTTCTTGAGATACTTACCATGAGGTTTCCTTAGTTCAACAAATCGAAGAAAACGACTGGACCATTGCACATAGTTTCCAGGTGTCAGCATTGGTGGAGTGTCTAGAGATCCAGCTTCATGTCTAGATTGTTGACTGCTGATAGCTTCACACATCTTTGTAAACCAGTGAGGTTCTCGTGAGGAATGTTGATAATTCTGCATTGATGGTTGAATCATGTTTTGTTGCTGAGGTGCTGATTGGTGAGGGAAAAACTGATGCTGTTGCACAAAAGCATGTTGTTGTTGATATGGATGATGAAGTTGTTGTTGCTGATGATTTTGTTGTTGTTGCTGATGATGTTGTTGTTGTTGTAGTTGTAGATTGTGATAATGGTTTGGGTATGGTGGTTGAGACATCTTGTGTTTTTGTTGATCGTGTAGGTAATTAAGATATGTGTTTTGAGTTATAGGGTATGGTTTTTGTTACTGATGGTTTTTGTCCAATTTCGATAATTACTGTTCACCCAATTGCGATAAGCACTGTTCACCCAATTGCGATAAGTACTGTTCACACAATTGCGATAAAAACAACAATTTTGATAAGTTTCACAATTTCGATAAATCACACAATTGCGATAGAAATTTCAATTTCGATAATTTACCAGAATTGCGATAGTTTTTGCAATTTCGATAAATTTATCTAAATTTGAATTTCGATAACTTTCTCAACTCTTATACAAGAGATGAGAATAACAGCCAAGTCGAAGTATTTTCACTTTCTTATACAAGAAAGTAAAATACCGAGTTCCAATTCCGATAAATGCTGACAATTGCGATAAGATGACCAATTGCGATAAGATGACTGATTTGCGATAAACCCTCTTTTGTCGAAATTGAGATTGCGATAAACCCTCTTTTGCCGAAAATGACCAGTTGCCAAAAACTCACTTTTTGCCACTTTTCCGATGACGTTAACCTCCGTAAATCACTAAAACGCCTAGAAAACGATTTCTAACGACTAGTAATCCGAGAATATGAGTAAAGTTATGAACTTTAACGTGAGAATAACGGAAAGTTGATGATGTAATGAAGCTAGCAACGTGATGAAACTCAAACAAAAAACCAATACAAACCGTACGATTTTGAGGTGAATGACTAAACTTTTACCAACAAAAATCCGTACGATAACAATAAAACCAAACCTAGAGAACGATTTATACGACTCAAAAACACAAACTTAGAAACCCTTTGGCTTTGATACCACTTGATGGTCCTATTTAACTACTCAACACAAGATATATTATACTATATAACCACGTTAACTACTTAACTATACTACGTAACTAACAACTAACGTAATGACGAGAGAAGAGATGAATAATATGAATAAGAGAAATGGAAGATTCATTCATACGATTAATAGACAAAGGTTTGACACAATATGAAATAAACCAACAAGAATAATGAACACACTAGCTCCCTATTTATAGAAACAATCTAGGGCAACATAAGCTAGTGTGTTTGATATGTAAATCGTATGGGCTCACGGCCCATGGACCACTAATGGACCGTCGCCTTTGCTCATTAATATGATCCTACTTAAGCAACCTATTAAATGAAATGTACAAGACTTGAAATACTTATAAAACATGTTCCTAACACCCTTGAGCTCCCTGAGATCTATGGAAAGTTTGTCTATGAAGACAACTTAATCTCAAGGAGATACCCAGACTCAAAAGCTCTTGAAACCAAAAAGGCCTTGACCTCCTCACCCATATCAACTGTCTTTTATTCTAATGGTGTTGTGCAGGATTTTCAAGAGGAGTATGATGATGAGGTTGATGATAGAACCAGTGAGGAGTACCTGAATGATTTAAACTTGGAATTCCAAGAAAGGGCACTCCTTGCTAACTCAAAACGTTTTATCAAAAGAAATCAGTCTAACTTTTCAAAAACTAAAGCAAACGAAACCACTGAATGCTTTAAATGTGGTAAAAAGGGTCATTTTGCAAAAGACTGTTATTCAAAAACAACCTCAGAACCCTCTTATAGATTTTCTAGGAACAGTTCTTCTTCAGGGACTAGCAAGTTTCAACCTAGAATGCTTCAGTCGACCCAACATTTTCAAAACAATAATGTTCAAAAGGGTCAAAAAGACTGAGGCTAAATATAGGCAAGCCAAGGCTAAACTTGCTCTCCTTGAATCTAATCCCACAATGTCTCAGGTTGCTCAAACTTTCATACCTGTTCAGACAAAGAACATGGTTCTTATAGCAGAAGCCTATGACTGGGATGAAGAAGAGGTCTCCTCAGAAGATGAGGAAGTTAGAGTGAGTGCACCGATGGCACTCTATGAAGGTGATCAGGTGGCTGTTGAAAAAAGCCATGCAAGAAATGGGGAGTGGGTGAACATAACCATGAAGAAGGTAAACCTTTTACTTTCAATGGATGATGATTCTGACTGGCAGTCCTATATGAATTATATTTGTGTAGATCTTAAGTTTGTAGAAGAACAAATGCTCAATTTGTTTTCAAAATATAACAATCTTGTGTTAGAATTGAATAAGTGTAGAGATGAATTGCTTGTACTTAAACAAGCCAAGTTATAAAATATTACACTGCAAATTCAAAACACTGAGATTTTGAAACAAAATCAAGCCCTTCAAAATAAACTTAACAAAGAAAAGGCTGTCATTGAAGGCTGGACTAAGAAAAATCCCAAGGTTTTTGACACTGTAGGCCTAATTCCTAAGACAACTATAGGAATTGACCAACTCACTGAAACCCCCAGTGAAGGTCACAAATAAAAAGCCTTTATTCCAGCTGGCATATTATTTGAGCAGGAAATGGAACCCAAGTCAAATGACTGGATTGTCAAGGACAACCAAGTCAGTAAGTTACATAACTTTGAGACTGGAAAAATCTTGCTTCCTGAAAGTCAGGCTCTGAAAAATATGCTTGGACTCACTGACCAACCCAGTTGTACTGAGTCAGTCAATGAGTCAGAATCAGAATCACTAGCACCACTCCCACCACTGATAGTCCTTCAGGGAGCTGCTCCATGCTCAGACTTCACACCATTGGTCTACTCCCAACAATCTCCAAAGGAGAAGCCAGGATTGGGTAGAACCATTGTTGGGAATCTTGGGAAATACTTAGTTTCTCATTGCTGCTGATAGTGGAAGCTGGTTCCTGCCAATAGTTATGGTTCCTGGTGAAGCTCATTGCTGCCGATAGTTATGGTTCCTGGTGAAGCTCATTGCTGCCGATAGTTTATTTTGTTTCTGCTGATAGTTGTATTACTGCGGGTTTTAGTAAATGTTATCCCGTATGTTTAGAGTTTGTTAGAGTTATTTTAGGAAGAGATAGTGTTTATCTCTTTATACGTTTTGTTAGCCAGGCTGTATTAGGAATTAGGGTTTCTTATCTATATAAGAAACATACAGCCATTCATATTGGAACACTTGAAGAAAAACATTTTCATTAGTGAAATAACAGATCCATAGAGGATCATAGTTTCTAATCATTATCTTCTTCATATACTTGTTGTTTAGTTTCCGCATAGACTCAAGTATACAGCACAGAGATCCTAAACGTAGTTGGTTTGTGTTTACATAAGCTATCTACACCTTTTGCCTTGCTCTAACATCTATTGAGTGCTACGATCCTACAAGTGGTATCAGAGCCAGGTTTAGGATCTCTGATAAAGAAGAAAACTTGTTTCTAACAATCTCTTAAACCCTCAAACAATGACCTCATTCGGATCTGATGATTCTCTTGAGACATTCTCCATAAAGATCAGAAACTTGCTTCCATTTGATTCTATGAAGCACTGGAATGAACATAATGAATCTGATGGAAAGAGTACAGAACATAAAATTTATGTGATTGACACACCAAAGGATGAAATGAAAGAGTTTTCCTTAATGGGAGTCACTCCTCAGGTACAATATTGTCCTCTTGGTTGTCATGTTAAATATGCTGATCTTAAAGATGATGATTTTAAATATGCTAACCTTAAGAAGGAGTTTGATGATATACAGAGTAAATATAATGATAATTATATACAGCTCCAAGCTTATAAAAATGCTGTTAATACATTAGAAAAACAAAAGAGCTGGTATCAAACTCAACATTTAGCATATGATGAAAAGATAAAGGTTTTGGAGAGAGAGTTAGAAATCACCACTAATGAGCTTAAACATTCTGAAAGAGAAAAAGTTAAGGTGGTGTTAGAAAAACAGGATTTGCAGACTAAGTTAGACAATAACTTGGCTAGGTTCGATAAATGGAAAGAATCATCTAAAAACCTAAACAGGTTAGTTGATAGTTCTATGTCTGTAAGAACTAAACTTGGTTTAGGGTATGGGGACTACATAGGGAAAGATCAAGTCTATGACCCTAATGAGTATAGTATTTTTGACCCTGAACCTGTAGACTACCAAATTCCTGTAAAGTATGTAAAAGAAGGAGGAATGCATGCTGTTCCTTCAACAATTACTGGAACATTCATGCCTACCCCTGTTCACTCTATCTCTGCCCTTGACTCAGATGAATCACACATGGTTTATGGCAAAAAGTCCAAAGACTTACCTAAACCTGATGACTCTGTCTCTTGTTCCACAAGTGTCAAGTCCTCAGAACCAGAGTCCAAAGACTTTGTTTCTTGTAATTCAAATGATGAGTCACGCACACCCAAGACTCATGGATTCTCCTCAAAAGCTGGTAACCATAAATCTACTTCTAAAACAGCTTATTCTGATAACACACACTTGATTCTATTAAAAACAAAGGTGTCTCTAGTTCTAGTAGTGATAATTTTGTTTGGAATAAGAAAACTCATGTTGAGAACAAGGCTGTTAGGAAGAAATCATGTTTTGTATGTGGGAGTCACTCTCATCTGATTAAAGACTGTGATTATCATGAGAGGAGAATGAGAGTGAATAGTGGGCAACAACAGACCAGATCATTATGGAAAAATGTAGAGAAGATTCAACCTTATGTGCCTAATGAAACCTCCAAAAGACCAGCATATGTTACTGCTGGTAGGCCTTCTAGACCAGCAGGTGTTTCTGCTGGCAAGCATGTTCCAGCTGGTAGAACTATTTCTGCTGGTTGGAAAAGGAATGCTGCTAGACCCATTACCAACACTCAGTTGCAGCATGATTATTGGGCTTCATATTATAACCAAATGTATATGGGTGGAATGCCTTTCTCTCCATGGTTTCCTTGGTGATTGTTCTATTTGTTCAGTTATGTTGTTGTATTCTTGTTTGCTAGTTTTGAGGGGAGGCTAATGCTTGTATTTTTGTCTTGTATCTCTTGCTTTTATAGTTTACTCTTTATGTGTACTAGCATTGTTTTGCAGGTTGTAGTGTGTTTTTGTTTACTAACACTAACCAGCTAATGTTCTTTAAATTTTGGTTTGGTTTGTTTGCTACTTTGTGTCTGTTTTGCAGAATGCCTTTATGGGTAGTTGCTGATCTTAAGTTGAAGTTCACCAAGATTGGTTAAATAGGGACATGGTCATGTAAGCTAAAAGCTTGTTTCTGCTGATGAGAAGTACTAGTGACATTGTTTCTACTAAATAAAAGTACTGAAGCATAGTCCAAGTGATCATCATTGAGATATATAAGAGAAGTTGTTCATTCATTCAAGAAACAATTTACAGCTTACAATCAACTTCAAATGAAATACAAGACCATCCCGATACAAAATCTACCAAATATATTCTAGCTCCTATCATCTATTACAAAAGCTGGTGGATATGCGTGACCAGTACGATGAAGAAGCTGAAGATGAAAATGGAAAGGATGGATTGATGAAAACGACGATGATGCTCAAGAACCTAGTTTTATATCTTTGGTCTCTGGCAACATCACACCATCTTCTACTCAACCTTCCCTTTGCCTTTCCCTTGGAGATCAGGCATGGTCTTGTGAACTCCTCTGCCGCCTATCACATTCCACACCTTTGCACAAGGGTATCAGAGACAGGTTAGGATCTCTGTCGAAGAAGATTGGTTAAGAAGTGCAGATTCGAAGGAACAAAGGAAGATCTGAAAAAGGTTTTCGTTAGCAGCAAGTTTTTGGTAATCGTTAATTTGATTTTAGATCTGATTGGTTTTTGAATTTAATTGGTCGGTGGCACTTTATTTTAATTAACCTAAGATTGATTTGGCTGGGAAATTAAACCTCGTACTAAAGCTTTAATTGCTCGGTGAAAGTTTTGTCGCATGTTCTAATTAATTGGTTGGTGATTCAGTTTTGTCGGGTAGTGAAAGTGTTTTGTTGAATTAACTGATTAAAAGCAATTGAAAGGTGCACGTGGATCAGTGGATGTGTGGGGTATTTGCATATTCTTGTATTGTTTATTCGCGTGAATTGATTGGTTAATCATTGGGGCTGAATTCGTATTCTCACATTGAGTGATCGTGTTGTCGTATTGTGAATTAATTGTGCAAACCCTTAGAAGAATTCTTTAATTGGTTGAACACCAATTGTGGGGCTATTGGCTTTCATTGTCTGCTGTGATTAATTTGTTTGGTTATTCTATTCTGGTCAACCTTCGAATATTTTATTGATGCTGCTATTCATTTATTTTGGGGTACTGTTCGAAGAATATTGGTCATTTGGGTTTCATCAGTCAGTGGGTAGTAATTCTGGTATGTGAGCAGTTTGGTTGTTAGTATCAAAGAACAAACCATTCTCTTAAATCCTCATACCATGACCTCATTCGGATCAGGTGATTCTCTTGAGACATTTGCCATGAAGATTAGAAATTTGCTACCTATTCATTCTGGGGTAGACTGGTCACAAGATGAAGGAAAAGATGAGAAAAATTATGCCACTCAAGTGAGGGAAAAGGTTGCTGGACATAAGACAGAAGGTGAGGCATTCAGTACGGTTGCTGAATCACAGAATGATGTGAAAGAATTTGCGTTTATGGGAGTCACTCCTCAGGTACAATATTGTCCTCTTGGTTGTCATGTTAAATACGCTGATCTTAAATATGATGATCTTAAATATGCTAACCTTAAGAAGGAATTTGATAATATACAGAGTAAATATAATGATAATTATATACAGCTCCAAGCTTATAAAAATGCTGTTAACACATTAGAACAACAAAAGGTGTGGTCCCAACATAATCAGTTAGCATATGAGGAAAAGGTTAGGGTTTTGCAGAGAGAGTTAGAAATCACCACTAATGAGTTAAAATATTCTGAAAAGGAAAAAGCTAAGGTGGTGTTAGAAAAACAGGATTTGCAGACTAAGCTAGACAATAACATGGCTAGGTTCGATAAATAGAAAGAGTCATCTAAAAACCTAAACAGGTTAGTTGATAGTTCTATGTCTGTAAAAACTAAACTTGGTTTAGGGTTTGGTGACTACATAAATCCAGATCAAGTTTATGACCCTAATGAGTATAGAGTATTTGACCCTGAACCTGTTGACTACCAAAAACCTGTAAAGTATGTCAAGGAAGGAGAAATGCATGTTGTCCCTCCACCTATCAGAGGTGTTTTTAAGCCTGTCCTTATCTCCACAGCCCTTGAAATAGACTTAGATGAGTCACACATGTCATATGGTAAAAAGTCAAAAGACTTATCTGATTCTGAATGTAAAACTGACGACTTTGTCTCTTGTTCTAAACGTGACAGGTCCTATGAATCTAAGTCAACTGACTATACCTCTTGTGACTCAAGTGAAAAGTCTACACCACCCAAGTATCATGAGTCATACTCAAGAGTTGCACCTGACCCTATTGCTATTGTTAAGACTGCCACACAAACAGCTTCTTTTAACAAAAGTTCACTTGATTCTGTTAAAATAAATTCAACATCAAGTACTAGTAGTGATACTTTTGTGTGTAATAAAACAAGACATGAAAAGATTAAAAAGAAATCATGTTTTGTTTGTGGTAGTTACTCTCATCTCATTAAGGATTGTAATTATCATGAGAGTAGAATGGGTATGTGTGCTGATGCGCGTGATGTGTCGTTGCGGTTTAGCAGTATTAATGCCTACTCAAGTTTTAAATTTATATTTAGCCGACTTATCAATAACACACACACTTAACGAGCAGTGTACCCGGTCAGTATGAATATAATGGTAAGTAGAGTGTCGATCACTAAGAGTGGAACGTATTGTCTAGTTATTCTAATCAGTATTTTAATATCCTAAGTTAGCTATACAACCTAATCTAACGCAAGGGGGTTCAGTCTGAAAGACTGGCACGTTTTGGTTATAATTAAATGTAACCTAAACTAATGAGCACGAATCAGCGACTAGCACACACGTACACAGATAGATATTTGAGACTGTAAGAAGACCTGTCCTGATAGTTAAGTAGCTTGTCACTTGTTTTATTGCTAGTTTTATATGAAGTGTATGTAATTAAACCTTTCTCGTTGGCTCTAATCTTATCGGCGAGTAAACTCTTAATGATTACTTATGACTATCCCACTTACCTATCTTCCTACTTTTCTACAGACGATAGAATGCATAGGTGATAAAATAAACAGGCGAGGAAAGAGGCATGGCGACGCGATCAATGCTCAGCTAGACACAGAGGTTATCAATGCACTAATAAAAGTTACCAAAGACATCAACATATAAACTTTAATCGATGGGAAAGCAATATTAAGGGGGGTGCATTATTTTCCGTAGTCAAATGTCACAAGCCCATCAATCCTGATGGATTAAAGAGTACTATTACAATAAAACAAAACCACTTAATGAATTAAATACATGCAGGACCTTCTTACAGCTCTAATATCTTCGTTTGTGGTGTGTCTTGTGGTGCTTGGTCGTCTGAATTCGACTCCCTCCTTTAGGGTTAGTTTGGTTCGGTTATGGCAAAAGGCTCTCTAAATTCGTCTGACTTTGGGGTATTTATAGTTTCTGTCTGAGAGGTAGATGCGGCGCATAGAGTTTCCAGATGCGGCGCATCGACTTAACTTCGCGTGGGGTCCAAGAATAATATATTCAGGAATATTCGTACACCGCCTTTTGATGCGGCGTATCTTGTTCTTTATATGCGGCGCATGTATCTTGGATCGTAACTGATGAAATCTTGAGACTCATGGTAATGCGTCGTATCTGTTGAGAGAGATACGGCGCATCTTCTGAGCTCCAGCAGACTTTTGACATCTTGCTTGTTTTGCTCCGTTATTAGTCCAAAATCGCCAAGTTTCACCAAATGCTTGTTTTAACCTGAGAATCACTAAAGTAAACGTAAATGCATCGATTCTCATAAATAACATAATAAAACAAGTCAAATAAATAGGATAAATGATGATAATAAAATGTACTTATTTGAGTTCATCAAATATCCCCCCACTTGAACTTTACTTGTCCCCAAGTAAACCATAGAATTAATCAAATGAAAATGTATCCTTAAAGATATTAGGATTTATTTTTATAGTTAAGCACGTATTCGTTTTTGTCATAATCACACAACCAAACACTTAACGAAGTAGAAACCAAAATAATTTTAAATGTAAAATAATTCTAAATCGTTTAGTTGCTCAGTCGTGACGAATATTCTATCATAGGCTTGGCAAATATATACATCTCCCCCACTAAAGCTAAGGAATAACAAGTCTAAAGCGGTAAAAAGGGTTTGTTGGTTAAGGGATGATCATTCTTTTCAATCTCTATCAATCTCAAATTCCAGAAAAGGCGACAAAATCACAAATACATGATCGAATCCACGACCACGATACTTGCAATTGCTCAAATCCTTAACTCGAATAGGCTAAAGATAGGACCAAGTAATCTATACCAATAATATTATATCAAAAAGGGCGACAAAATCATAAATACATAGCCGAATCCACGACTACGATACTTAAGATTGCTCAAATCCCTAATCTCAATAAATCAAAGGTTTAGATGGAGAATGATATAGGGTATGGATAACATTTGGGATATAAATTGGTGTAAAATAAAAAATAAACAAAACAGATAAATTAAAATCCTAGATGTGGTTAATCACTATCCCAACCATCCCATGAATAAGACTCATATCATTGAATAACTCACGCTTTAACACTTGAAACACACGCTTTAGGTAGACACGAATTATACTCAATAAAATCTCAATCAAAGAATAACCTTAGTTGGCGTTCCCATAACGGCCAACTCCCATTCAATCCATAGATATAATATACAACAACAAATAGTGGTGATATCTCCCACTTAATACAAAACTTTACATAAGTTGGTTAAAACAAACTCCAACTTTTTTCTTTTTCTTTTTCTTTTCTCTTTTTTCGATTTTTTTTTTTTTAATCTACTAACATAAACATAGATGTGTAAAATTTCACAACTTTTCTATTACTATTTTTCCGGATAATTTTTCCATATTTTTCATACTTTCAGAAATAACTGTAATAGTGAAAGTAGTAAACACACGAAAAACAAGACTTAAAATATACAATATCTACTTTCACTCCAATTGCATCGTGCAATTTCCCGACCTAACCATAGATAATGAATTACGCACGCGAACACAGGTAATGTAAGGAAACACACTTTGCCTAAAGCAATCAACCACGGATTTTAATCTACAGGGTAGGCTAAGGTGTAAAGGTGTAACGAAACATTGTAACAAAGGTGTAAGAAATGAAAGGAATGGCTCTGAGTGTTATTCTAGGGGTATCTTACTCTAAAAGTGAGAGTAACAAAGGGTTTATACGGGGGTTAACTAACCAATGTAGCTAGTTAATATCACAAAACATATAAAGGCTATTGGGTGTAATCCTAGAAATTTACCAATTTAGACAAGTCATTCCAATTATATAAATAATACTTATTATGGTGGTCTCGAATAGTATACAAGCCAAGTTCTAAAGTTTACAAGTCACCGGCACACTAAAGTTTTAATATTTTCAAAGAATAGAGTTATGCGTGCGGATATGTAATTTAGACTTTAAACAAAAACATGCTAAAAAAATTTAAATTTTGATATATTAAGCGCAATTTAGCATATTTTGAAAAAGTTTAGGACAAGTAATTGTTCTAATTCTCCTATCCCCCCACTTAAGTTGAACAACGTCCTCGTTGTTCTTGTCTAAAGTTAAAAATTGGAAAATAAAAAGAATTAGAACAGAAAAACTCCCCTGAGATTTGCTCGGAATGATTCTCCATTATTCGAGTAAGAGCAAAAATCATCGTTCTTGTGGATGAAAACTTTTAAGCTTCAAAAATGATGTATCCACAATAACCGCAGGAATCTATAATACCATTAAGACTAAAAACACACCTGAGTTAAGAAGGTTCAAACTTGCATAATACATTAGTAGTCAGTAAAAATAAAACGTAAAAAATAAAATTGAAAATCATCAGGTCAGTCGATACGCCGTATCCTATTGGAAAGGATACGCCGCATCGAGCCTGGAATAAATACGGATCAGAATAAAAGATGCGTCGCATCCTTAACCAGGGATGCGCCGCATTAAATAAACTGACAGAAAGTTTTAAAGTCAAAAATAAAAATGCAGAAAAATAAAATAAGGTATGATATGACCGATGCAGGTGATGCGTCGCATCTCAGGATTGAGATGCGCCGTATCTTCTGCAGGTCTGACAGACTCGACAGAAAATAAAATAAAAGATAAATCTTCCGGGTTGTCTCCCGGTCAGCACTTGTCTTTATTTCAGAGTCTTCAAGTTAGACTCACGTTTAGCTCTTTATTTTGTCCTAGTTACTTGCCACATGCCCGTTTGTGATCCATCTCGTGCCTTTGGAACAAAACTCCTTTAATCACCTTCGACAATTGGTGCACTTCAATCGTCAATTCTCTAATCATATGGTTTTGTTCTTTCAGCAACAGTTCATGATGCTCCTCATCACATTTGTGGGTGAACTTATATACAATCTCATCGATTGTAAATTTTATCCATGATCCTCCGAACCAGCTTGGGAAAATATCAACCATAATTCCTGAAACACAAAACAAATAGGCTTCGCAGTAAAATTTTTCTAAGAGACAGGAAAGGTTATTAGAATTTCTCAGTTCGGGATGAATAAAATTTTGCTGATATCTGTATATGATGCGCCGTATCCAGAAAGTTTGATACGCCGTATCTTCTAACGTTAAAATTAAATCAGACTTTTATTCAGAAAAGAGATACGCCGCTTTATAAATTAGAATGCGCCGTATCAGTTTTAATTTATCAAAAATCTTTTATATTCAATAAAATTAAATGCGTCGTATCAGTAGAAACTAATGCGCCGTATTTTCGTTACGTTTCAGAATATAAGATTTTTGATTCAGTAGATGCGCCGTATCGGTAAAGATCGATGCGTCGTATCTGTTTAATAATTCGAAAAACTGTTTTTAATTTAAATATACATACGCCGTATCTGTTAAATTAGATGCGTCGTATGGCGTTAAGGTTTAGAAAAATTTCTTATTAAGAACAGAATACGCCGTATCTTGGGGAAAAGATGCGTCGTATTCGAATTTATTAAACGCGTTGTATTTTATAAAAATTAAACGCAATACGCCGTATCTGTAAAAACAGATGCGCCGTATCGTTTGTGTCTGCACAATACAACGACAGCAGAAAAATACATAATAATAAAAATAAAAATAAAAACTAACAAAAATTAAAGCAAACAAAAATTAAGCAAAAATTACAGAGAACAAAATCACATAAAAACAACAAATATGCAAATAATACAATGCAATATATCTAATATACAACATAGTTAGTGGTTAAAATTAATTACACTAAAAACCTAATTAAAATACTAATCAAATTAACAGATAATAACAATTCACTCCCCGGCAGCGGCGCCAAAAACTTGATGCGCGTGATGTGTCGTTGCGGTTTAGCAGTATTAATGCCTACTCAAGTTTTAAATTTATATTTAGCCGACTTATCAATAACACACACACTTAACGAGCAGTGTACCCGGTCAGTATGAATATAATGGTAAGTAGAGTGTCGATCACTAAGAGTGGAACGTATTGTCTAGTTATTCTAATCAGTATTTTAATATCCTAAGTTAGCTATACAACCTAATCTAACGCAAGGGGGTTCAGTCTGAAAGACTGGCACGTTTTGGTTATAATTAAATGTAACCTAAACTAATGAGCACGAATCAGCGACTAGCACACACGTACACAGATAGATATTTGAGACTGTAAGAAGACCTGTCCTGATAGTTAAGTAGCTTGTCACTTGTTTTATTGCTAGTTTTATATGAAGTGTATGTAATTAAACCTTTCTCGTTGGCTCTAATCTTATCGGCGAGTAAACTCTTAATGATTACTTATGACTATCCCACTTACCTATCTTCCTACTTTTCTACAGACGATAGAATGCATAGGTGATAAAATAAACAGGCGAGGAAAGAGGCATGGCGACCCGATCAATGCTCAGCTAGACACAGAGGTTATCAATGCACTAATAAAAGTTACCAAAGACATCAACATATAAACTTTAATCGATGGGAAAGCAATATTAAGGGGGGTGCATTATTTTCCGCAGTCAAATGTCACAAGCCCATCAATCCTGATGGATTAAAGAGTACTATTACAATAAAACAAAACTACTTAATGAATTAAATACATGCAGGACCTTCTTACAGCTCTAATATCTTCGTTTGTGGTGTGTCTTGTGGTGCTTGGTCGTCTGAATTCGACTCCCTCCTTTAGGGTTAGTTTGGTTCGGTTATGGCAAAAGGCTCTCTAAATTCGTCTGACTTTGGGGTATTTATAGTTTATGTCTGAGAGGTAGATGCGGCGCATAGAGTTTCCAGATGCGGCGCATCGACTTAACTTCGCGTGGGGTCCAAGAATAATATATTCAGGAATATTCGTACACCGCCTTTTGATGCGGCGTATCTTGTTCTTTGTATGCGGCGCATGTATCTTGGATCGTAAATGATGAAATCTTGAGACTTATGGTAATGCGTCGTATCTATTGAGAGAGATACGGCGCATCTTCTGAGCTCCAGCAGACTTTTGACATCTTGCTTGTTTTGCTCCGTTATTAGTCCAAAATCGCCAAGTTTCACCAAATGCTTGTTTTAACCTGAGAATCACTAAAGTAAACGTAAATGCATCGATTCTCATAAATAACATAATAAAACAAGTCAAATAAATAGGATAAATGATGATAATAAAATGTACTTATTTGAGTTCATCATGTGCTGAACAACAAAAGCCTAGATCAGTATGGAGAAATGTAGAGACTATTTCCCCTTTTGTCCCAAGAGCAAATGCATTTCCTGCTGGTAATGCAAAACGACCAGCACCTGTTCCTGCTGGTAGGCCTTTTAGACATACAGGTGTTCTTGCTGGTAAGCCAGTTCCAGCTGGTAGAACCAATTCTACGAATTGGAAAAGGAATGCTACTGGACCTTTCTACAGACCCACAAGTACTTTATTTCAAAATGATTATAGGTTTGGTTACTATGATCCAATGTATATGGGGTGGAATACATGGGGAACTGCTGCTAGAACTTCAGCAGGGTATTCTTGGAGACATAATGGCTGGGACTGAGGGGAGGCTTATTGTTGTATATTTTTGTGCTAACTAACATTTGTTTTAGTTTGTTTTGTGTTCTCTAACATAATGTTGCTGCTGAAGAATTAATTAAATTGTTTGGCATCTCGCACATGTGGTTCATTGATTGGCTGATCACACTGATGTGCATTAATGAGGGGTTAATGGTCAATTGATTATGAGTTGAGCAGAGAATAGTCGTCTGTTGTCGATATGTGGGACCAATGTGAAATAATCAAATGGGTATTGACTGGAGTCATTTAAATCACATTGGTGATAAAATTAATGGGGCGTGAATTCTAATCAACACTGATATTAAATTGGTCGGTGTGAGTTTATTGGATGACATTGACGTATGGCATGTGGGATTCAATGACCAAGTGCACTTAATGAAGTTGAACTTTTTGATCAGACATGATATATTGATATTCTAATCAATATCACATGGGTTACCTATCTATTGGATGCACTTTGTTGCTGCTGCTAAGCTTGAACCATTCCTGCTGGTAGTACTTCGGTTACTGCTGGTAGTGTTCCAGTTCCTACTAGTAGTTATATTGTTTCTGCTGTACGGTTCCTGCTGCTAGTTATATTGTTAGCCGTTCCTGCTGATCCGTTCCTTCTGGTAATCATTTGGTTCCTGCTGCTCCGAAATCTGCTGCTCATTCATAATCTGCTGCTCATTCATGGTATCTGCTGATTATTGTTGTACATTATTTATCTTTTTCATTTTCTTTATTTATTTTCTTGTTAGTAAAAAAAAAAAATATATATATATATATATTTTGGCGGGAAAACTGGAGTAAAATTTAAAATTTTCAGGTGATTAAACGTTCAATTTTTACGCGAAATTCAAATTTTGGTATAACTATGAAAATTTTGACCCAAAATTCAAATTTTTAGGCCAAAATTCGAATTTTTCGATGCAATTTGACGTCAAAATCTGTTACACTCAAATTTTTCTAGCCTTCTTATAACGGCATTTTCTAGTGTTTTTCAAATTAAAAAAAAAAATATATATATATATATATATATATATATATATATATATATTTTATTTGTATATTTTGTGTGCTAACTTGTATGTTTTGAGTAACACCCTTGCAGGTACAGTGTTGGTTCTTCAACCGCACAACAAATGGTAATCAACTTACCATGTCTCACAGACAAGGAAAAGTTGACTCACCATGAGGGTACGGCTCTGGTGTGATACTCAAATCCGTTGATAGCTGTAATAGCTTGCTCAAAGCTATAGGGTCTTTCACTCACCCATGCTTCATGTGCTGAGAGTGAAAAATGGTTCTTAATTCACCATGGATTTTACCCTTTCTGGGAATTCCAAAGAATTGGCTAGCCCACATGTATATGGCTTGTGGTAAAGGCAGTTGGAAAACCATATTTGGTATTCAATTCACCAAAGGTTATCTTCAACCAAGAATTGACTAGTCCTGAGCAAACGGCTACAGGTAAAGACAAGTCAAATCCGTTTATAGTTGCTGATTTACTAAAAATCAGATGGTTATCAATGTACCATGGTCTAACACACCAAAACATTTGGCTACTCCAGTAGTAATGGCTATTGGTAAAGAGACATCAAATCCATTATTTTCAATGATTCACCTCTCACAGGAGTTAACACACCTGGAAGTGATGAGAATAGTATGAAACTTATTAGATTTGATGTACAATATGTCATGGTTGCTGGAAAGATCATGTCAGGGGTAACCAGATTGTATTTTGAAGATGTTCCTGTTGCTGCTGGTAGTTATTCGTTGCTGCTGGAATCATGTGCTTATAGAAGATTGTTGCTGGTTGCTTCCTGATGATGATGGTTTTGTTTAATCCTCTGGACTTTTGGACTTAATGGAATCTTGCAGGTTAACCTAGTCAACCTCAAGATTAGGGGAGGATTGTTGGGAATCTTGGGAAATACTTAGTTTCTCATTGCTGCTGATAGTGGAAGCTGGTTCCTGCCGATAGTTATGGTTCCTGGTGAAGCTCATTGCTGCCGATAGTTATGGTTCCTAGTGAAGCTCATTGTTGCCGATAGTTTATTTTGTTTCTGCTGATAGTTGTATTACTGCGGGTTTTAGTAAATGTTATCCCGTATGTTTAGAGTTTGTTAGAGTTATTTTAGGAAGAGATAGTGTTTATCTCTTTACACGTTTTGTTAGCCAGGCTGTATTAGGAATTAGGGTTTCTTATCTATATAAGAAATATACAGCCATTCATATTGGAACACTTGAAGAAAAACATTTTCATTAGTGAAATAACAGATCCATAGAGGATCATAGTTTCTAATCATTATCTTCTTCATATACTTGTTGTTTAGTTTCCGCATAGACTCAAGTATACAGCACAGAGATCCTAAACGTAGTTGGTTTGTGTTTACATAAGCTATCTACACCTTTTTCCTTGCTCTAAGATCTATTGAGTGCTACGATCCTACAACCATCCTGAAAAGGCAAACCCCTGAAGTCTCAGTACATACTGATGACTCATCAACTTCAGTCCTTTCTGAAGTAAAAGCTAAAAGCCCTGATTCAAAAATTGATCAGTTGGCTGAAATGGTCAGGAAGCTGAGTGAGAAGATTGAATCTTCTGAAAAACCTTCTCAATCCAAGAAGGAACCAAAATCAGCTTCCTCAAGCACCACCAAACCCAAACCCAAACCTTCTAAACCTCTGCTAAAGTGTGAGCTGTGTCACTATACCAATCACTCCTCTGATGATTGTTTTAGAATCCTTTACTGCAAGATATGCAAAAAGGAAGATCACAGGACCTCTGATCACCTATCACACACAGCCACACCAAAGATGGCAAACTTTAAAGCTCAAGCTCTTAAGTATCCATCTGATTCAAAGCAGAAACTGAAACAAAAGGCAAAGCCTTTTGCACTTTGCCCTAACTGTGGCTTTAATGACCACCTCCCTGAGGATTGTCTAATGGACAAATGCTGTGAAATTTGTGGAGATCCCACTCATGATACCTCAGGACACGAGATGGTCATTCAAAAGAGAAGAGGAAATCCCAAATCATCTTCTCAGTACACTGAGCCCAACTCTGCAATGAAATGCAAAATCTGTAGTAGCTCAGCCCATTCTACCACTAACCATGCATCAATCATTAAGGCTAATCAAGCTAAACCCACCAAAAGGTGGTATCCTAGAAAGAACTAACTCAGTTTATCACTTGTGCAGAGGCATGCCAGGGAGCCTGTTTGGCATCTAGATAGTGGATGTTCAAGGAGCATGACTGGTGTGAAGCAGTATCTGCCCAAATATGTAGAAGAACCAGGACCCAAGGTGATGTTTGCTGATAACTCATCATGTCTCACTGAAGGTTATGGGTCAGTAAACTGCAATGGAATAGTCTTTACTAGGATAGCTTATGTCAATGGCCTTAAGTATAATTTTATCAGTGTTAGTCAACTATGTGATGCTAAATACATAGTTCAGTTTGATGATAAGCAAGGAACCATCTTCAATGCAAATAAGGAAATTGTCCTTATTGCACCAAGAAGACAAGATGTTTATATGTTAGACATGTCCAGTCTAACTCAGAATGGAATCTATCTCTTTGCTAAAGCCACTGAAACCCTCAACTGGCTTTGGCATAAGAGACTTTCCTACCTGAACTTCAAAAACATAAACAATCTTGTAAAACAAAACAAGGTCCTTGGCTTGACATTTCTTGTGTTTTCTAAGGATAAACCATGCTCTGCCTGGGAAAAAGGTAAACATCATAGAGCATCCTTTAAAACCAAGACAAACTTTTCCATCAGGAACTGTCTTCATCTTCTCCATATGGATCTCTTTGGGCCTATCAGTCCTAGATCCATTAACCATGAGAAGTATACTCTGGTCATTGTGGATGAGTACTCAAGATACAATTGGGTATACTTCCTGATCAAAAAGAGTCAGGCAGCTGAAACAATCATGTCCTTTGTCAGGAACATTGAAAATCAAAATGACATTAAAGTCAAACAAATTAGGACTGACAATGGGACTGAGTTCAAAAACCATGAACTTGAATGTTTCTGTGATGAGAAAGGAATTTCCCAAAATTTTTCCTCACCTTACACACCTGAACAAAATGGTGTGGCTGAAAGGAAAAATATAACACTCGTTGAAGCTGCAAGGACAATGCTAAATGGATCAGTCCTCTCCAAACACTTTTGGACTGATGCAGTCAAAACTGCCTGTTATGGACAAAACAGATCCATCATTGTCAAGAGACATAGCAAAACTCCTTATGAGTTATTCAAGGGAAGGATCCCTGACATCAGCTACTTTCATGTCTTTGGGTGTCCTGTGTTTATTCATAATCACAAGGATCACTTAGGCAAATTTGATGCCAAAGCTGATGATGGATACTTCCTAGGATACTCACTTGTCTCAAAGGCCTTCAGGGTGTTCAACACTAGGAGACAGCAGACTGAGGAAACATTCCATGTTACCTTTGATGAGAGCACTGAAGCAATCAGGTTCTCAAATGTCTCAGTGGAAGAGATAGGAATTGATGATTCATCTAGGTATCCTTCTGATGAATATCATCCTGAGAATAATCCTTCCACTCAATATCAAGCAAATGCTAATATCTCCTACTACATAATCCCACACAACCTTCCTAACCCAACCATCACTGAGTTCATTGAAGCACAAACTAATACTGATGCAATCATTCAGTCTGAACAAAGTGCTCAGGAACCAATCAATCTCAGTGATCATCCAACCCAATCTGACACTCAAGATCCTGATAATCTTCAGGTGTCTGAACCAGATCCCACACCTCCAACAAATCAGGCCTCCACAAGTTCTAATTAATACCCAAGACCTCAGGACAATTGGACTAGGTCTCAAGAAATATAACTTGCCAATATTATTGGAGAGCCTACTGAAGGCTTGCTCACAAGAAGCATGGCTGCACAACTAAGGGCAGCCTCAGCCAATGAATGCCTATTTGTGGACTTCATTTCCAAAATTGAACCCAAGAGTGTCAAAGAAGCACTTACACATCCAAGTTGGGTTCAGGCCATGCATGATGAACTGGAACAGTTTGACAGAAACAAGGTAATGACCTTGGTCAAATGTCCTGAGAATGTTTCAGTCATTGGCATGAAATGGGTATTCAAAAACACATCTGATGAAAATGGCATAGTCATTAAAAACAAAGCCATACTTGTAGGAAAAGGCTATAATCAACAAGAATGCATTGACTATGAAGAAACATTTGCACCAGTGGCAAGAATGGAAGCCATCAGGATCTTCCTTGCATTTGCAACCTACATGAACTTCAAGGTGTACCAAATGGATGTCAAAAGTGCATTCTTAAATGGTTCACTGAAAGAAGAAGTTTATGTTCAACAACCCCTTGGATTTGAAAGCCATGAGTTTCCTGACTATGTCTGCAAGCTTAACAAAGCCCTTTATGGACTGAAGCAAGCTCCCAGGGCATGGTATGAAACTCTCTCAGCCTTCCTGATCCAAAACAAATTTGTCAGAGGCAAGATACACAACACATTGTTTATCTACAAGACAAATACTGATGTCATACTTGTACAAGTGTATGTTGATGACATCATCTTTGGCTCAACAAGTTACAAACTTTGCAAACAATTTGAAAAATTAATGGAAAAGAAATTTGAAATGAGCATGATGGGAGAACTGACTTACTTTCTTGGATTGCAAATCAAGCAGACTGATAAAGGAACCTCTATCAGTCAAGAGAAGTATGTCAGGAGCGTACTGAAGAAGTACGAGCTCAGTGACTGTGCCTCAGTCAAAACTCCCATGGTTCCACCAAACAACCTTGGTCCTGACCTTACTGGTAAACCAGTTAATCAAACTCTATTCAGAGGAATGATTGGGTCACTGATGTATCTACTAGCATCAAGGCCTGACATCCAATTCTCAGTTTGCTTGTGTGACAGATATCAATCTGACCCAAGAGAATCTCATCTCACTGCTGTGAAAAGGATACTCAGGTACCTGAAAGGTACTCCAAGCCTTGGATTATATTATCCTAAGTGCTCAGGCTTTAATCTAAAAGGATACTCAGACTCTGACTATGCTGGATGCAACATGGACAGAAAGAGCACCTCAGGCTCCTGCCAAATTCTTGGTGGAAAATTGGTCTGTTGGAGTGCCAAGAAGCAACAATCAGTTGCCATGTCCTCAGCTGAGGCTGAATATGTTGCAGCAGCAAGTTGTTGTGCAAATGTACTATGGATTAAAAGTCAACTCAGTGACTATGGAATTCAGTATAAGATGGTTCCCATTTTTTGTGACAACACAAGTGCAATTGCCATCTCAAACAACCCAGTTCTTCATCAAAGAACAAAACACATTGATATCAGATATCACTTCATCAGGGACCATGTCATGAATGGTGACATTGAATTACACTTTATTCCTACTGAATATCAGCTAGCTGATATATTCACCAAACCATTGGATGAACCAACTTTCACAAGACTAAAAGCTGAATTAGGAATGTTGGATATAGAGAATCAGTCCACTGATTGAATACTTCCAACCAAGTGTAAATTCTTAAAACCTCAGGTCCTTGACTCAATGTGTCTCTCAGTGAAAGAGATCACTGAACTATTTAACTCAGGAACTAAACCCAAGCCCCTGAAACCCTCACTGAATGAAAATTCATTCAGGGTCCTCAAGATGACATTTAATACTAACTTAAATGCTCTAAGTATCTAGTTAGTAAATGTCCGAGGTTGGTAACTGATTTCTTATTTAATATAAGAATATTTGTTACTTTGCTTTTCTAGCATCCACCTCTGGGCCCCCACAAACCAACTTGGCATTCAATGCCCTCTCTCACACATAACACTGTGTGATGATCAAACTCTGCAACTTCCATTTTGTGCATAAACTGCTCAACTGTTCACCTTGACAGTTGCGCCAAAACAGGGAAAAGTGAAGCATTGGCATTTAATGCGGATCCCAAAAAATGTATTCAAAATAGTTTTCAAAAATTTATTTTAATAAATAAAACCGCTAATATGACCATGATACCCCTCCTCTTCACTTCCCTATAAATACCCCCACACAACATAACACACACACGTTTTATTAGACTTAAGCAAAACTCTGACCTTTTTATCTCTCAAAAAAAAGTCTTCTGTGCGTGTGTTCATAGTGTTTAGAAACCCTAATCACTCGACCCAAAACCTAGACCGACCAACAATGGCTTCTTCTAAAGCTATCTTATACGCCCCAAATGTGGAATTCACATTGGATGGTGTTGACCTCACCAAAAACAATGTGGTAGGAAATTTTGCCTATCCACAAAAGTTTTTTGCCTACAAGAATGTGGTGAAATACCTACAAAACTTCTTTCTTGCTACGGCATTTACAAAGACCCCCTCAGTCATATACCATGACTACTTGAGGGAATTCTGGTGCACTGCAGTGGCAACTAGCCCTACGGACACCAAAGAGTCCATAATCACATTCAGTGTGATGAATGGGAGAATGACCCTCTCCCTGGACTACGCAACTTTCATCAAGGCCACAGGTCTTGATTTCACTGAAAGTTTTGCCTCCAACCCTACTGACCAAGAAGTGAAGGCTGAACTGCTTTTTCTTGGTCCTCATGACCCCAAGTGTCCTGAGATGGCCGCGGGAGCCTTATTGGACAAGGCTCCAATAGTTAAAACATGGTTCCACCCTATCTGGAGGATCCTGATGACCTTCTTCATTCAGGTCCTTGGAGGGAATAAATCCTCCACGGAGCAGTTGAATTCATCATAACAATTGATGTTATTCAGTCTCTTGGAGGGTAGAAAAATAGATATCGGAGGAATAATCTTCCGTGACCTCGTTGCCAAGCTCTCAGGGAAATCTAAGGCAAAGACACATGTCTTATCCCAGGTTTATTTCCTGCGTGCTTCAGGACCTACTCGGTCCTGACTATGTTAGGTCTGACGTTGAAGGTACAAAACCTGACGTCTTGCATAAGACCAATTATACGAGTGGCATAACTGAGGTACAACCAATCGCCCTGACCAACTACATGTTGGTAACAATTCAGGGTGAGAACGCTGGTTCACCAGTACCTTCACCTATGAAGAAGGTGAAGAAGACAAAGAAGGGCCAGTCCAGCAAGTTGGTTAGACCCAAACCACTCGCCACTGAGACTGATGACCCAAACAACCTTAAAAAAGAAATGACCAAGACCTCTGAGACACCCATCAGTGAGACCCCCTTGGCCATAAAACAAACGCCAACGGAGGGCACTGAGAAATCATCCTCAGTGTTCTCAGGCAAACCCCTTCCTCATGGTTCCACTGACATACACAAGTCAGTGGGATCAGGAACCTCAACCCACTCACATCCCGATGAAGGCATTCCTCAATCACAAGCTTTGCCTGAGGGAGTACTGGGTCCTATATCCTCAGTAGGGTAGCACTACTCTACTGGGAAGGGGACCCACACCCAATCACATCCTGCTTACGGTCCTGAGCAATCACACTCAGGATCTTAGGGAGAAAAGGACCCCAAACCCTCAGAAGGGCAGTACAACCCTGATGGGAAGGGGGACCATCAACATTCACAAACAGTGCCTCATGATAGTGTTGGAAAACACCCGTGAGTACTTAAAGGCGCTAAGGGGGACAAAGACTCAGAGGGATATAAACCACCCGCTGATACGGAACCCATAAACCCCTCAGGCGGATCTATTCTCTCGGGAACTGACTCCCAAAGCCAGGCTGAGAAATCAGTTATTATGGCTAGCCAGGCTGAGAAAACCCACTCAGTTATTATGGCAGGGTCAGGACCTGGCCAAAACCAAGGCGAGTCTTCTTATGAAGAGAAGCTGGGTCACTTTTTGGGCATTCAGTTAATGGCGGACTTTTAGGCGGTTCTTGATTCTGATAATGAGCTCCTGAATGAGAGTGAGGAAGAGATCTTTGTGGCAGGGGATGATATGGATATTGATTCTCAACCAATTGAACAACCGCACCAGTCTCCTACACAACAAAGTAAAGATTCAGAATCTCAGGCTGATTCTTTGGACTCTGAATCATCCTGCCCACCAAAGCTCAGGAAGTATGACAACATTCTTCCAATCACTGAAAGACAGCTGGTTAAGTTTCTTCAGAAAGCCAACAATGGCCTTTTTACTGCGCTTAATGAAGAACTTTTTGATTATCACACTGAAGCTGTTGTTCACTATGCCAACCTGAAGGCATCAGTCGAAAGTTATCATGATGATGTAAATGAACAGCACTCAGAAACCAACTTCTCCTTGTCAGCTATTGATACCCATCTCAAAAGGTTCAACGCTACTCTTGAAGGCATTACTAAAAGCGTTGCAACTCTTCAAACAGCTGTCAAGGATGACCCTGAGCTCAACAAGAAAATTCTTCAGGCTGCTGATACCTATCAGCAACAAGCAGTTCAGTTCACTGAGCTTTTCAGCATGCTGAAGTCTTCTAATCTTCAGGGTCTCAGCTCATCAGTGGACTCCATCAGGTCTTCTCTGGGTCTAATGGAAGGATATTTGGCTTCTTGGGCCAAGTCTTCAAGCTCCTTGGCATGGAATCTTGGGCCTCGCTTATCAGCCATTGAGGCTTCTCAGGCTTCTCTTGAGGCTAAGGTCTCAACTCTTCAGCAGGACACCTCAAACATCAAATCAATGATGACTGAGATATATCAAGCCTTCAAAGGTCAGGGGCTCCCTCAACTTCAGTGAGCGCACCAACTCTTGCTCTCACTATGGGTCAAGCAACAGTTGAGAGGGAGGAAGTCACTGAAGAACAACCTCCTTCTCACACTGAGGGGGAGATTCCTGAGACAACCTCATCTTCATCTCGCTAATACAAAGGCAAAGGCATTCTCACAACCACTGAGCCTGAGCCTACAATCTTGGTAGCTGCTTCTTCAGAAAAAAGGCCTGCCCCTGATGAACTAGTCAGGGTCCTGATGCGCATGATGTGTCGTTGCGGTTTAGCAGTATTAATGCCTACTCAAGTTTTAAATTTATATTTAGCCGACTTATCAATAACACACACACTTAACGAGCAGTGTACCCGGTCAGTATGAATATAATGGTAAGTAGAGTGTCGATCACTAAGAGTGGAACGTATTGTCTAGTTATTCTAATCAGTATTTTAATATCCTAAGTTAGCTATACAACCTAATCTAACGCAAGGGGGTTCAGTCTGAGAGACTGGCACGTTTTGGTTATAATTAATTGTAAACTAAACTAATGAGCACGAATCAGCGACTAGCACACACGTACACAGATAGATATTTGAGACTGTAAGAAGACCTGTCCTGATAGTTAAGTAGCTTGTCACTTGTTTTATTGCTAGTTTTATATGAAGTGTATGTAATTAAACCTTTCTCGTTGGCTCTAATCTTATCGGCGAGTAAACTCTTAATGATTACTTATGACTATCCCACTTACCTATCTTCCTACTTTTCTACAGACGATAGAATGCATAGGTGATAAAATAAACAGGCGAGGAAAGAGGCATGGCGACCCGATCAATGCTCAGCTAGACACAGAGGTTATCAATGCACTAATAAAAGTTACCAAAGACATCAACATATAAACTTTAACCGATGGGAAAGCAATATTAAGGGGGGTGCATTATTTTCCGTAGTCAAATGTCACAAGCCCATCAATCCTGATGGATTAAAGAGTACTATTACAATAAAACAAAACTACTTAATGAATTAAATACATGCAGGACCTTCTTACAGCTCTAATATCTTCGTTTGTGGTGTGTCTTGTGGTGCTTGGTCGTCTGAATTCGACTCCTCCCTTTAGGGTTAGTTTGGTTCGGTCTTGGCAAAAGGCTCTCAAAATTCGTCTGACTTTGGGGTATTTATAGTTTCTGTCTGAGAGGTAGATGCGGCGCATAGAGTTTCCAGATGCGGCGCATCGACTTAACTTCGCGTGGGGTCCAAGAATAATATATTCAGGAATATTCGTACACCGCCTTCAGATGCGGCGTATCTTGTTCTTTGTATGCGGCGCATGTATCTTGGATCGTAACTGATGAAATCTTGAGACTTATGGTAATGCGTCGTATCTGTTGAGAGAGATACGGCGCATCTTCTGAGCTCCAGCAGACTTTTGACATCTTGCTTGTTTTGCTCCGTTATTAGTCCAAAATCGCCAAGTTTCACCAAATGCTTGTTTTAACCTGAGAATCACTAAAGTAAACGTAAATGCATCGATTCTCATAAATAACATAATAAAACAAGTCAAATAAATAGGATAAATGATGATAATAAAATGTACTTATTTGAGTTCATCAAATATCCCCCCACTTGAACTTTACTTGTCCCCAAGTAAACCATAGAATTAATCAAATGAAAATGTATCCTTATTAGGATTTATTTTTATAGTTAAGCACGTATTCGTTTTTGTCATAATCACACAACCAAACACTTAACGAAGTAGAAACCAAAATAATTTTCAATGTAAAACAATTCTAAATCGTTTAGTTGCTCAGTCGTGACGAATATTCTATCATAGGCTTGGCAAATATACACATCTCCCCCACTAAAGCTAAGGAATAACAAGTCTAAAGCGGTAAAAAGGGTTTGTTGGTTAAGGGTTGATCATTCTTTTCAATCTCTATCGATCTCAAATTCCAAAAAAGGCGATAAAATCACAAATACATAGCCGAATCCACGACCACGATACTTGCAATTGCTCAAATCCTTAACTCGAATAGGCTAAAGATAGGACCAAGTAATCTTTACCAATAATATTATATCAAAAAGGGCGACAAAATCATAAATACATAGTCGAATCCACGACTACGATACTTAAGATTGCTCAAATCCCTAATCTCAATAAATCAAAGGTTTAGATGGAGAATGATATAGGGTATGGATAACATTTGGGATATAAATTGGTGTAAAATAAAAATAAATAAACAAAACAGATAAATTAAAATCCTAGATGTGGTTAATCACTATCCCAACCATCCCATGAATAAGACTCATATCATTGAATAACTCACGCTTTAACACTTGAAACACACGCTTTAGGTAGACACGAATTATACTCAACAAAATCTTAATCAAAGAATAACCTTAGTTGGCGTTCCCATAACGGCCAACTCCCATTCAATCCATAAATATAGTACAACAACAAATAGTGGTGATATCGCCCACTTAATACAAAACTTTACATAAGTTGGTTAAAACAAACTCCAACTTTTTCTTTTTCTTTTTCTTTTCTCTTTTTTCGATTTCTTTTTTTTTTTTTTTTTTTTTTAACTTTAACATAAACATGGATGTGTAAAATTTCACAACTTTTCTATTACTATTTTTCCGGATAATTTTTTCATACTTTTCATACTTTCAGAAATAACTGTAATAGTGAAAGTAGTAAACACACGAAAAACGAGACTTAAAATATACAATATCTACTTTCACTCTAATTGCATCGTGCAATTTCCCGACCTAACCATAGATAATGAATTACGCACGCAAACACAGGTAATGTAAGGAAACACACTTTGCCTAAAGCAATTAACCACGGATTTTAATCTACAGGGTAGGCTAAGGTGTAAAGGTGTAACGAAACATTATAACAAAGGTGTAAGAAACGAAAGGAATGGCTCTGAGTGTTATTCTAGGGGTATCTTACTCTAAAAGTGAGAGTAACAAAGGGTTTATACGGGGGTTAACTAACCAATGTAGCTAGTTAATATCACAAAACATATAAAGGCTATTTGGGTGTAATCCTAGAAATTTACCAATTTAGACAAGTCATTCCAATTATATAAATAATACTTATTATGGTGGTCTCGAATAGTATACAAGCCAAGTTCTAAAGTTTACAAGTCACCGGCACACTAAAGTTTTAATATTTTCAAAGAATAGAGTTATGTGTGCGGATATGTAATTTAGACTTTAAACAAAAACATGCTAAAAAATTTTAAATTTTGATATATTAAGCGCAATTTAGAATATTTTGAAAAAGTTTAGGACAAGTAAGTGTTCTAATTCTCCTATCCCGCCACTTAAGTTGAACAACGTCCTCGTTGTTCTTGTCTAAGGTTAAAAATTGGAAAATAAAAAGAATTAGAACATAAAAACTCCCCTGAGATTTGCTCGGAATGATTCTCCATTATTCGAGTAAGAGCAAAAATCATCATTCTTGTGGATGAAAACTTTTAAGCTTCAAAAATGATGTATCCACAATAACCGCAGGAATCTATAATACTATTAAGACTAAAACACACCTGAGTTAAGAAGTTCAAACTTGCATAATACATTAGTAGTTAGTAAAAATAAAAACGTAAAAAAAATAAAATTGAAAATCATCAGGTCAGTCGATACGCCGTATCCTATTGGAAAGGATACGCCGCATCGAGCCTGGAATAAATACGGATCAGAATAATAGATGCGTCGCATCCTTAACCAGGGATGCGCCGCATTAAATAAACTGACAGAAAGTTTTAAAGTCAAAAATAAAAATGCAGAAAAATAAAATAAGATATGATCTGTACAGTTTATACGCCGCATCCTATGATGGAGATGCGCCGCATCTACTGCAGATCTGACACACTCAATACAAAATCAGAAAATAAAATAAAAGATAAGCATGGGTTGCCTCCCACGAAGCGCTTGTTTTTGTTCGAGTCACGAGCCTGACTCCACCCTTATTTACTGTGTAATAGGGTGTTGTTCCCCCCACTTGGGATCAAGTGCGGGTGATAGTAGCAATAAACACGAAAAGAGTGTAAATTTGCTATTAAAGATGGAAGAAATAAATAAAAATCATACCTTGGCAATATATGTACATCATTCCTATCCTTACCCGGTTTGGTTGACAAATTGGATGACTTGACCACTTCATCTGGAAGAGTAGTATGTTGAGGAAAAATGAGTCTCTTTTCTTCTTGGTTAGTTTCTTTGGTAGTAAGGCGTCCCTTGACTTCCGCAGAAAATGAGAAAGGGTCTTTGGCAAGTAAAAGTTTGAGTTCCTCTATATCTTTCATAGGGTCGAAATCGTCATCTTCATCAATCATAGCAATGTTTAAGAGCTCATCACCAAATTCTTCCTCGAGCTCTACCAAAAACGGGTTGATCACAGGTGCTTCATGTGCTTCAATAGGTAGTGTAATGAATTTGACCTCATCATTCTTTTGTTTTGCAACCTGTTTAGGAAAACTAGCAAGATTATTAGTAACGGGATTAATAATATTAAATAAATTTGTACCACTTTGTGTTGTAAGTGACTCCAATTCATCTTGTGAACCTCCATCTTCAACTAGTGGTCTTGCAATTTCATCCTCGTCCCGAATATCCGCCTTAAATAAGTCATCTCAGATTTCTTCAAAATTCCTCGTTGGGTCAAAATCTGGCTTATCCGTTCCACACCTAAATACTTCCGTTTGTTGTGGTAATTGCGGTATGTTATCGTACACTATGGCGTCAAATGGTTCGAAATCAAAATTAGAATACTTTTCATCTTCATCCGTTGGATTTTCTAATGGTGGTAATACGATTGCAGAATATTCTTCAACGTAAGGTTCCGTATACGCATTATCTTGTGCAATTTCCGGAGAAAAAGCACCATCGAGAACAATTGCAGGAATTTGTTTCATATTAAATACATAGGACACTTCCTCATCATTATCATCCGATATAGTACAAGTGTGTCGAAACGGCAACCCATTTCTTTCTTTCTTTGACTTAACCTTTTCCATCAACAAGTATTCTTCCATAGTGATTTCTTTATCCACGATGACTTGTGCACCATATCTTGCTCTTTCCCAATCGTAGATCCCATTATTTCTCAAGGCTCTTTCCTCTTCAAGTCTGATATATTCTTCCATAGTAATTTCAGGATTGTCCATCTTCATTATTACCTGAAATAAAACTTACTCGTGCAAAAGAAGAGTGAAACAATCAAAGTAAAATAAAAGTTTCTGATATCTGCGGACGATGCGCCGTATCCTATTGTAACACCCCGGGACCAAAAACGACCAAAACGTGAAAAATTTTCGCAAAAACACACCCAGAAACTAACATCCGGTTACTCTTTTACAAACTGACAAAAATCTGTACACATTCAGCCATTGAGGCTATTTTTAGATGAAAGTAGACTCGTTTAGCTTCGAAACGATAGGTCACACGACCCGTTTTGACTTACGGATCAAAAGATACGATTTTTCGAAAACTGCCAAAAATCTGCACAGTCGGCTCTGACAGCGTCAAGCCCAAGCTTGACGGCGTCAAGCCTTGATGGGCCAGACGACTTTTTTGGAGTTTAAAGAGTGACGGCGTCAAGAAGGCCATCAAGAACAAAACTGCAGTTTTACCAGGCCCGCTCAGAAACCCGACCTCCCGGACTCGAAACTTGACCAAACTTTCCAGAATTCCTTAGTATATTGATAAGATCATTTTCATACAAAAACATTACCCGTTTGACCACCCAAAATAGTACCTAAAAATTAGACGGGTCATGCAAATAACCCGTTTGACCCATTTACACCATAACCACTTTTACCACTTCATTTTTATATCAAACTTGACCAACTTCATTACATTAACATACCAAACATGTTCCAACGACACTTGACCCGTTTACACATCCAAATGGGTACATTTACCCTTTTGCCAAACACCCCCCTTTCACATTGACCATAAACCATTTAACTCACTTGGACACACCGTTAACCACCCAAACTTTACCAAAAGCCTTAGATTAACATAACAAACATGTTCCAAGGGCACTTGACCCGTTTACAACCCAAAGTGGGTACGAACACGCTTAAACCAAACACCCCATTATCATTGCTCAAAAACACTTAAAACACATTTTGATCCATCGTTAGACTCCCAAATCGTTATGACCTTTCTAACATACACTTTGCCATGCGGCTACACTTTAACAACCCATAAAAGACTAACGGGGGTACAAACTTACACACGAGCTCGGTATTCTACCTAAGCTCCTAACTAAACACTACCTTACACCTTGCAATCCAAATCCTTAATCCACATATCCAAGCCTTCCACATAAACATGCCAACCTACAAAACGGTTAGACAACTAAACCGTAAGCGATAACGCTTAGTAAGTAAAACGATCATAACATATAATCATACTTCAATCCACATGATGCATCATATACATAAAACACTTACATCATAGCATACTACTCAAGCCTCATCTAGCACATAACATCAACATATCCATAGCATCATCTCAACACATAAGCCATAGACATGGCACCACATAAGCATATCCAAGCTCATCTTTTCAACCATAACATACATAACACATAATGATAGAAATCCATATAACATATGCTACCATCATTTTACTTACCTCAACCAAGCTATACAACACATCAAGAACATCATCATCATCATAATCTTCCTTCCTCATCATCATTCTTGACAAATAATAAAAACCTAGCAACATAACAATAAATCACATAACAAGGGTTATTAAAACCCATCAAAACATAATCATCTTGCTATCCAAATCATCATATGATGAAACCCACATCATATGACAATTTCCCACTTTCTTCTCATCTAAAACTTTACTAAATAAGGCACTAGATTACTTACTTGAGGGAAGATCATTACTAAGGAAAACTATAACACTTGATCTTCATCATCTTCTTCATAGATTAGTCATCCACCTCATTTTCTTTCCCTCCTTTCTTTCTCTCCTAAAAACCGGACTTCACACTCAAGAATGAGGTGGATTTCTCTAGAAATCCCTAGATATCATTTGTTAGGCACAAGTTTGGGTTAATGGCAATAATAGTCCTTCAAGTCCCATTTCTCTTACTTTGGCCACAATCTAACTTATAACACAAGTTTAATACTTGGCAACTCAGGCCCCTATAATTACGCATCATATTTACATAACCACTTTAGTCATATTTTGACTATCGGTTTGACTAAAACACAACATATGTTGACTAGCCAATCACATAAAGCCATAATCTATTTTCATCTAGGGTGGGGTCCCAATACCCGGGAAACGGGTCTAACAATTCTACCCCCCTTATTTAGATTTCATCCCCGAAATCTCTTGTCTAAAACTATCCAAAACTAAATTCACGACATATACATGTCCTTATTCTCACGCTTCAAAGCCAAATCATTGCAACGATCTAAATGATCATGCAAATTTTACGTGTACTATACATAATCATAACTCATATTCCACTAAAAACACGCTACTCATCGCAACTTTTCTAAGATTTCCCACAATTGACGACTTGTCATACGGGAAATTTTTACTACTTTGACTTTATATAAGTCAAATTTCATCACTGTAACACGACATATGCCCATGCACTAACAAGACATAACATCTTATACCGGCCAAATTCGCATTATCATAACACAAGACATATCAATATCAAAAACCGGCAACTTATTTCATAATATACAAGGTACCATACCAACGGCACCTTTAAAATCTTTCACACGCATAACTTAAGCAATCTTTCTTACTAAATCTCGGGAAATACTCCCTCATTTAACTTATCAATTTAATGCACAATTCATTTTAGACGTCTATCTTAGCAATTTCTGGGAAAACTTACCCAATTTCTTCTCAACTCGACCTACAAACTCATTTCAAGTATCTATCTTAAGGTTTCACACATGACCTTAACGCCGCTATAAGTTTTATTCATACTTCACCTTCCTTATGATGCCCAACACATTTATGTTTTCACTTTTTCATTTTATTATCCGTGCTCTCATCATATCGGCTATACATAAACCTACTTATTCATTCATGCCATTTTCGATTGCCTTCTAAGGTTTATGGAGATATTACAAGAATCAACTTTGTAGCGACATACTTTAACATTATCGCCTCATTACACAGGACATTTATCATTCACTATCTCCGTACTCACATTTGCACCACGGCGTAATTACGCATATAACATTTTGAAACATCATTACGATTCCTTGGTTACGCTAACTTAGACTTAACATTCAAAACATAGGTCTTTCATAAGTTCTCGCTACAAGACGTGCTCTAATCTTAATCCTCCTATCTTAGTCCTTACCATTCCTAACTAACTCTAAACTTCCGCTTTCTACTTCTCTAACCCTACTCGTGCCATGTCGGCAACACATAGCCCACTCGTTTATAATTCTTCATTCACATGGAGAGGCGTCCCAATTGATGTAAATCAAGAAATATAAATTAGTGGTTATGTACTCCCGACATAACACCACTACTCCTAATTCCCAAATTAACTTTTATTATTTCATCATTTTTCTTTTTATTACATTTTTTTTTTTACTCTTCTTAGACTTGGATCCTTCACATTATCACATTCATCTTGGGGATACTTTTACATGCCATGGACGTAGGCAACCCCTTGCCGGTGAAGGCAACACTTTTCATCCCGAAGGATCTTTAACATTCATCCCGAAGGGTTTCTTAACATTCCTTTACTTGGTCATCCCGAGGGATACCACATTTAACATTCATCCCGAAGGATTTCTTAACATTCCTTTACTTGGTCATCCCGAGGGATACCACATTTAACATTCATCCCGAAGGATCATTACATTCACACTTTATCACCTTAACAACGGATCCAAGTCATAAGCACCACACACACATTATTACATTCGTTTGTTATAGTAATTACCGCTAATCGCCTTAGCAGTAATATAATAATTTCAGAACAACGCCTTTATCTCATACACCCTCCTTACATTCTTAGTCCGCTTTGGTTATTTTCACACCTTTACCTTACCTCTTGCATTCTTAGCATTCATTAATCATTTTCACGCTCTTACATTACATTTTAGTCCACTCGACTCATTTACATCTAGACTTCTCACATTTTACCAACCGTAACTCATGCATTCATTATGGTGATTACGGCTAATCGCCTTAGCCGTAATGTAATTATTTCATGGCAATACCTTAAACTCATACACGCCCATCTCATTATGGTTATTAGTACTTGAGAAATTTCGCTCTATTTCATCCTTTCTTATATTCTTAGCTCGTTGCATTTTCATTCTCACTCCTTATCTCATTTCTTAATTTATTTATGTATCTAAGCGATATTATTCTTTCTTGCCATTTTCATGTATGCCCTTCATAGATTAATAACATTAACACCTTCATTAGCATTACCTTTTCTTTTCACTCATTCCATTTACGTAGGTTCGTTACGTTACCGCACAATGTATTATTATGTTATTGCTTGCACACTTGACTCGTCCCATTTGATCATTAACATTAAAACGTACTCTTTTTATCTTGTTATTATCTTACCAATACACCTTACCTCAATCCTACAAATTTTACGTCCTGCTAAGTATACCATGTACATTCTTAACTTATCGCATTTAATTTCTGACACTCAAACTTTTTCATTTAATTTCCGTCCGTTATATATCCCCGTTTAATCGCGACTTCACCTTCACGCTTAACTCTTAAGTACTTTACCCTACCCCCGTCTCTATGCCAATTTAACTTTAGTCCTTACTCACTAAATTTAATGAGACCCCATGTGGGTTACAATTCATGCCATCTCTTTCTATCCTCATTCTTTAATCCTCAAGTTATCAAACACCTTAATATTAACTCATTAGTTTCGTCTTGTCTCTTCACACTATACGTTAGTACACCCGTTATCATCACCATCCATACTTAAAGCGTCATTACTAAATCTTATTTGTTTTTCTTATGTCAACAACCCCTAACAATTAGCGTGTCAATTTCATCTTATCATTACACATTGTGATTGAGTATACTTCTCGTCATCACAATCCATTATTTATGCATTAACACCTTAAGTTACTTATTGATTCCATCCCTAATACCAGTTAGCATCTCTCTTCTTGTCTTGCTATGGCTATTCTTTTATCATACACAATCTTGTGTTGCTTATCCTTACGTTGATCCACTTACTTACACATCTACAACCCAACTATAAACTCATTCTTACGTTCGTCAACAACTCACTACGTGTCATCTTTATTTTAGACAAGTTCTGTATAATATTTGTTCATTATATTTTACACATTTTTATGTGTTCTTACAACGCACTTTTATTATTGCCCGTCAACCCCGTGTTGACTACATTCTCAACCTTTACCTTTACTTTATTTTAGTCTATTCAACTCTTACGCATATAAACCTTACATAGGTTTATTCTATCGCACTCACATAAGTCTCATCATATACATTTCAATATATAGATTAGCATGATTATATACGTGTTTTACAATTCTTTCTAGCACGCTTCAAGTCACTTATGACTTCTAGCGCAATATATATTTTATTTATCACTTTGACTCATCGTACCTTACCATATATCACTAGCACTTTTCAATTTATCATGTTTTATATGTAACATGTTCTCATCACTTCTTAACTTTACACTTTAACTTTCTCATTTAGTTTAGCATATAAGAAACTCATGCTTTCAAGCATCTATTTGTTATTAATACAATCATGTCTTTCTTTATCATCAAGCTACAAACATATTTCGTTCTTCACTTCTTACTTATCTAAATCTTTTTAAGAACTTATGCTTTTCAAATAATTAACACGCTTCATACATATCAATATTTCCTTTTTAGCTTTACCGACCATAACTAGGTCAACACATAATACGCATTCTATTGCATCTATCTCAACTCATACACTTAAATACAAACGTGCTCTCAAGCACACCACATAAAACTTATACCTATAATGACTTACCATAAACTTAACATCGCATAAACGACAACACTTAACATCATGTAAGCAATCATATCATAACTCTTAACACTTATCCGGCAGGTGTTAGAACATTAATAACATAATCAAAACATGAAGCCTATGGCATCACATATCATATCGCATAATCAATCTATGCCTAAGCATCAATATTCTAGCTATTCGCAAGCAATAGCCAACCTTATAACTAAGGCCTCATGACCCTTTAATTTACTTACTAGCCCGCCTCTAATACCACTTAGCATTGCTACTCACAATTCATCACTATAGCTCTACCATACTTTCACATATCGCAATACAATCCACGACACCAACCAAGGTGCACGGCTATCTAATCATATAAACATTTCAAGTCCTCCACGGACTTACATCACCTAATCACAATACCAATACCGGCACCAACCGAGGTGCACGGCTAACTAATCATCTAAGCATCTCAAGTCCCCATGGACTTGTATCTCATGCACAACAACACTATAATACACATACATCACCTATCCTTAACAAGTTCAACTAGCATAAATCATAATCCGTCTAACACTTAGCAATTAGTTTTCGTGCAATCTAACACTTACGTCCAAGCTTTTACGAGTACTTTAAGACTAGGCAACCCTAAGTGGAAACCTAATTCACTTAAACCGAAGCTTTGATACCAAGTTGTAACACCCCGTGACCAAAAACGACCAAAACGTGAAAATTTTTCGCAAAAACACACCCAGAAACTAACATCCGGTTACTCTTTTACAATCTGACAAAAATCTGTACACATTCAGCCATTGAGGCTATTTTTAGATGAAAGTAGACTCGTTTAGCTTCGAAACGATAGGTCACACGACCCGTTTTGACTTACGGATCAAAAGATACGATTTTTCGAAAACTGCCAAAAATCTGCACAGTCGGCTCTGACAGCGTCAAGCCTTGATGGGCCAGACGACTTTTTTGGAGTTTAAAGAGTGACGGCGTCAAGAAGGCCATCAAGAACAAAACTGCAGTTTTACCAGGCCCGCTCAGAAACCCGACCTCCCGGACTCGAAACTTGACCAAACTTTCCAGAATTCCTTAGTATATTGATAAGATCATTTTCATACAAAAACATTACCCGTTTGACCACCCAAAATAGTACCTAAAAATTAGACGGGTCATGCAAATAACCCGTTTGACCCATTTACACCATAACCACTTTTACCACTTCATTTTTATATCAAACTTGACCAACTTCATTACATTAACATACCAAACATGTTCCAACGACACTTGACCCGTTTACACATCCAAATGGGTACATTTACCCTTTTGCCAAACACCCCCCTTTCACATTGACCATAAACCATTTAACTCACTTGGACACACCGTTAACCACCCAAACTTTACCAAAAGCCTTAGATTAACATAACAAACATGTTCCAAGGGCACTTGACCCGTTTACAACCCAAAGTGGGTACGAACACGCTTAAACCAAACACCCCATTATCATTGCTCAAAAACACTTAAAACACATTTTGATCCATCGTTAGACTCCCAAATCGTTATGACCTTTCTAACATACACTTTTCCATGCGGCTACACTTTAACAACCCATAAAAGACTAACGGGGGTACAAACTTACACACGAGCTCGGTATTCTACCTAAGCTCCTAAGTAAACACTACCTTACACCTTGCAATCCAAATCCTTAATCCACATATCCAAGCCTTCCACATAAACATGCCAACCTACAAAACGGTTAGACAACTAAACCGTAAGCGATAACGCTTAGTAAGTAAAACGATCATAACATATAATCATACTTCAATCCACATGATGCATCATATACATAAAACACTTACATCATAGCATACTACTCAAGCCTCATCTAGCACATAACATCAACATATCCATAGCATCATCTCAACACATAAGCCATAGACATGGCATTACATAAGCATATCCAAGCTCATCTTTTCAACCATAACATACATAACACATAATGATAGAAATCCATATAACATATGCTACCATCATTTTACTTACCTCAACCAAGCTATACAACACATCAAGAACATCATCATCATCATAATCTTCCTTCCTCATCATCATTCTTGACAAATAATAAAAACCTAGCAACATAACAATAAATCACATAACAAGGGTTATTAAAACCCATCAAAACATAATCATCTTGCTATCCAAATCATCATATGATGAAACCCACATCATATGACAATTTCCCACTTTCTTCTCATCTAAAACTTTACTAAATAAGGCACTAGATTACTTACTTGAGGGAAGATCATTACTAAGGAAAACTATAACACTTGATCTTCATCATCTTCTTCATAGATTAGTCATCCACCTCATTTTCTTTCCCTCCTTTCTTTCTCTCCTAAAAACCGGACTTCACACTCAAGAATGAGGTGGATTTCTCTAGAAATCCCTAGATATCATTTGTTAGGCACAAGTTTGGGTTAATGGCAATAATAGTCCTTCAAGTCCCATTTCTCTTACTTTGGCCACAATCTAACTTATAACACAAGTTTAATACTTGGCAACTCAGGCCCCTATAATTACGCATCATATTTACATAACCACTTTAGTCATATTTTGACTATCGGTTTGACTAAAACACAACATATGTTGACTAGCCAATCACATAAAGCCATAATCTATTTTCATCTAGGGTGGGGTCCCAATACCCGGGAAACGGGTCTAACACCTATAAATGGGATACGCCGTATCTTATTACGTTAAAATATAATCAGACTTTTATTCAGAAAATAGATACGCCGCTTAATAATTAGAATGCGCCATATCAGTTTTAAATTATCAAAAATCTTTTATAATTAATAAAATTAAATGCGTCGTATCAGTAGAAACTAATGCGCCGTATTTTCGTTACGTTTCAGAATATAAGATTTTTGATTCAGTAGATGCGCCGTATCGGTAAAGACCGATGTGTCGTATCTGTTTAATAATTCGAAAAACTGTTTTTAATTTAAATATACATACGACGTATCTGTTAAATCAGATGCGTCGTATGGCGTTAAGGTTTTAGAAAAATTTTCTTATTAAAAACAGAATACGCCGTATCTTGGGGAAAGATGCGTCGTATTCGAATTTATTAAACGCGTTGTATTTTATAAAAATTAAACGCAATACGCCGTATCAGCGAAAACAGATGCGCCGTATCGTTTGTGTCTGCACAATACAACGACAGCAGAATACAAAAATAAAAGTAATAAAAAAAATAAATAAAAAAAATAAAAAAAAAAAAAAACACACACACAAAAACAAATAAAAACACACAAAAACAAAAAATATGCAAATAATACAATGCAATCTATCTAATACACAACAAGGTTAGTGGTTAAAATTAATTAAACTAAAAACCTAATTAGAAAAACCTAATTAAAATACTAATCAAATTAACAGATAATAACAATTCACTCCCCGGCAGCGGCGCCAAAAACTTGATGCGCGTGATGTGTCGTTGCGGTTTAGCAGTATTAATGCCTACTCAAGTTTTAAATTTATATTTAGCCGACTTATCAATAACACACACACTTAACAAGCAGTGTACCCGGTCAGTATGAATATAATGGTAAGTAGAGTGTCGATCACTAAGAGTGGAACGTATTGTCTAGTTATTCTAATCAGTATTTTAATATCCTAAGTTAGCTATACAACCTAATCTAACGCAAGGGGGTTCAGTCTGAGAGACTGGCACGTTTTGGTTATAATTAAATGTAAACTAAACTAATGAGCACGAATCAGCGACTAGCACACACGTACACAGATAGATATTTGAGACTGTAAGAAGACCTGTCCTGATAGTTAAGTAGCTTGTCACTTGTTTTATTGCTAGTTTTATATGAAGTGTATGTAATTAAACCTTTCTCGTTGGCTCTAATCTTATCGGCGAGTAAACTCTTAATGATTACTTATGACTATCCCACTTACCTATCTTCCTACTTTTCTACAGACGATAGAATGCATAGGTGATAAAATAAACAGGCGAGGAAAGAGGCATGGCGACCCGATCAATGCTCAGCTAGACACAGAGGTTATCAATGCACTAATAAAAGTTACCAAAGACATCAACATATAAACTTTAACCGATGGGAAAGCAATATTAAGGGGGGTGCATTATTTTCCGTAGTCAAATGTCACAAGTCCATCAATCCTGATGGATTAAAGAGTACTATTACAATAAAACAAAACTACTTAATAAATTAAATACATGCAGGACCTTCTTACAGCTCTAATATCTTCGTTAGTGGTTTGTCTTGTGGTGCTTGGTCGTCTGAATTCGACTCCTCCCTTTAGGGTTAGTTTGGTTCGGTCTTGGCAAAAGGCTCTCAAAATTCGTCTGACTTTGGGGTATTTATAGTTTCTGTCTGAGAGGTAGATGCGGCGCATAGAGTTTCCAGATGCGGCGCATCGACTTAACTTCGCGTGGGGTCCAAGAATAATATATTCAAGAATATTCGTACACCGCCTTCAGATGCGGCGTATCTTGTTCTTTGTATGCGGCGCATGTATCTTGGATCGTAACTGATGAAATCTTGAGACTTATGGTAATGCGTCGTATCTGTTGAGAGAGATACGGCGCATCTTCTGAGCTCCAGCAGACTTTTGACATCTTGCTTGTTTTGCTCCGTTATTAGTCCAAAATCGCCAAGTTTCACCAAATGCTTGTTTTAACCTGAGAATCACTAAAGTAAACGTAAATGCATCGATTCTCATAAATAACATAATAAAATAAGTCAAATAAATAGGATAAATAATGATAATAAAATGTACTTATTTGAGTTCATCAGGTCCCTTATGAGGTCAATGGAGTGATTCAACTTCTCACTAATGAGGAAATTCAAGCTCATATGGAGAAAGAGGAAGCACCTAAGAAAGCAGCTGAAAAGGAAAGGGTGAGCAAGGCTGCGCTCATCCAAGTTGTCAATGAAGAGGCTGAGAAGCTTGGGTTAAAACCAAAAGCCCTTGCTGGAAGGAAAGGTGGGGAGACCTTTGTAAAAGCTCAGACTGCTGAGATGATTGCTCTCAGGAAGCAAAGGGAAGAAAAATTGAAAAGGGCTTAAGAGATTAGGCAGAACAGGATTGAGAGATATCAGTGGGTCATGACAAGCAGTTTGAAGCAAGAACCAATCACTGATGTGAAGATTCATCGAAACACCAAGCCTGCAATTGTTACTGTCTACAGAAGTGATGACAAGAGAATCTTTGAGGTTCATGACCCCTTCAGATTTGCTGACTTCGGGATCACTGAATTGGATGAGTTGGGTCCAATAATAGCAAAAAAAGTCAAATGTTGTGGTCCCTGGTCTGATGAAGTCCCTGAGTCTGAGGTAGGAAAAACTGGCGGCAACACCTCAGGAACTTGGTATTCCCTCTTTTCTTCCTGTTTCAGCCGAACAGCCTACTCCCTCTCAGTCCTCCACAAGAAAAAGGAAGAAGATTGAAGCTGAGCCTGAGATTAAAGTCCCTGGCCTTGAATGCAACCGAGCCCTCCCTGAAGGAGTTACATTCCAGAACAACAAGGTCATAGAACAGCCTGAGAGAGGACTCTTCTTTACTGATGAGTTCAGAGACCCAGCCTTCCAGAGGTGGAGTGATATTGATCTGTCAGGGATCAAAGCGAAGCTTGGTTTCCTTATGTTGGCCTCCCCACTCAAAAGTCCTTAGAATGTCAGGTTCTGCCAAGACCTGAGAAGAAAGATCCAAGAGCATCCTGACCAACATGAGCTTCAGTCAAAGAAGCCAAAGCTTGAAGCCCTGGGTCTTAAGTTTGACTGAATGAATGCCAACACCACCACTATCCTTGTACTTTACTTTGTTAGGACTTGTAATGATATTATTAAGATGATCTTTTTATTATTTCAGTGTCCTTATTTACTTTCTAATACATTCAGTATGAGAAGAAGTCATTAGCTCACTCATAACTGATCAAAACACTTAGGAATAATTTATATCCAAATAGGGGGAGATTGTTGGGTCCATCATTACCCAAGAGTCATTAAAACAGGATTTGGACACAAATTAACTAAGTGTTAATCACCTTGAACAATACTAAGTCACTGAGTGAACAATCACTCAGTGAGTCATCTTCAGGATGCTTAAGACGAGTTCAAGAAGGACTCACTACTCAGGAAGGCGGTACTCCCTGAGTAGGACTTAATCCAAAGAATAAGATGATGGTTCAGTGAGTGTTGGACAAGAACTCACTGAACCCCAGTCTCCTCAACAAGGACTGAAGAACCCAACGCCTGAAAGAAAGGCGGGAATAGGCGGGAAGGGTTTGGAAAGATAAGAGTGTCAGACCAACCACTCTTGTCTTGTCAGATTTAAACCTTCCCATATGCGGCTAAAAGTCATGGAGTGTCAGACCAACCACTCCTAAAGACTTCATAGCCCATTCCTATTGGTTCTTGGAAATGACAATTACTGTTGTAATTGTCAGACACGCTTGCTTTAACAACTTGCATTATTTTAATCACTTTTACTCTTTTATACTTGTGTATAAATAGGTTCAGTTAGGAGAGAAGAAACAAGTGTTTTGTACATTGAAAGCTTTAGACTTTTGCAAAACATCTTCTCTCCTACAAAGAGTAACTGCATCCCTGAGATAGCTCAGTGGGTCCTGAATTGTTACCACTCAAGAATACCTTGAGTTTAGATAGGAGACACCATACCTTGTCTATTCAATCCCAAGTGTTTATTCCGCAAAACACTTGGGTAATAGATTCTTTGATTCATTTCTAATAAGAATTTAAACGTTGAAAAACTTGTGCTCTTATATTTAAGTTTTACTAATCTGTTAGAAGTAATCAACACATTAAGTCAGTCATGGAACACAATTAGTTTAACTTTCTAGTTATTTTTACTTGTGTAACGGGAACAACAGCTTGGTTATCCGTTAGTGTTGTTCGTTCCATGTTAGTACTGCTTACCAAAATCTGATCGTTAGTGCTGCTTGTGCAAGTTTTAGTACTGTTGTGGAAACTTTGTGCTGCTCGATAATATTACTACTGCTCGACATAGTTAAAACTATTAGTCCTAATTGATGTCGGACCGAAGAGGTGTTTTACTGCTGTTAGCATTGACATATATCGGGTAAAGCATGTTTTTGGTTCTCGACTGAGTTTGAGAGATGTTGGATAACACACACAGAAGATTGTTTTGGTTTAAATGTTCTTAAACGTTTAAAAGGCTTGTTTATTGGATTTATTTGGAATAATTGATTACGAAGAAGATTGATTATCACTTATTTGAATATTGAAGTGGAATTACTTGGGTACGTGTTCTTATCATATCTTAAATGGCTCACAACGTTTAAAGATAACGTGTTCGTGCTTATAACGTTGTGACGAAGACTTGTCAAATCTAGCAATTGGTATTTGCTATCACTTAAAGGAGTTACATTGTAGTTCTCAGTGTCTCATAGAAGATGAGGATTTTGTCAAGAGGTTGCGGTCTACTTATACTTTTGGTGTTTGTATAAGTTCAAAGTCAAGTGGATAGTACAAGACATAAGACATAAGTTTGAGTTGTTCTACTTCAACATCAAGTTCATTATACCTAGTTTTCTTCAACAGTAATTATTACAAGAAGCCTACAGATTTGGAGATTCAAGAAATGGTTAACACATGGATTTCAGGGGAAGCATATTATAGAGTGTTTAATCATTTACATGCACCATTTGAGGGGAAGGTTTTTACTACTGTAATTCGTTATTACTACTGATAATTTAAGTTTCTACTGTCTTGAATTCATTATTAGTGTGGAAAACTTCATGGAGGGTAATTTGAGACATTAGAAGGCTGGATTAGAAGTGTGGTATTGGTTTGTGGTTGTCAAAATCAAAGTTGCATCTACTTAGCATCTCTTAGTGGATAATGACAAAAAGAGGAAGAAGTACATAGAAGTTTTGCAACTTACAGATCCTTGGTGGTACAGCATGTTATGTAAGTTCACATGAGTTGAGCTTAAGGGGAAGATTGTTTCATTCATGAAAGATCAAGAAGAATGTTTTGTAATTATCAACTAGGGGAAGATTGTTGGGAATTATATTGAGTTGATAATACAAAACAATAAAAGAAGAATGAAGCAAATACAAAACATGAAGGACTTAAAAGACAAAGAAGGAGTTCTACAAAAGATGGAAGATTTTAGAAGATTCCTTAGAAGATAATGATAAAAGTTAGGAAGATTTACATTCCTAATATAGTTATGAGTCCTTTGTAAACCTAATATCTCTATTATATAAAGAGATACATGTCATAGGTTTTAGGTGTGCACTAAAACAATGTAGTCGACTAAAAGAGTGTGTGTGTTCTAGGCGTGTGTTTTATGTAAATGCCTAGATTAGAGTAGTTTAGCCTCAATATCATATCTTTGATCCCTGTTACAAGGTGTGTAACACGTTCTACAATTGATCAAGTAGAATTGGGGCTGGTTGTGTATGTTATGAATGATAATGATGAAAAACCTTGTCAATAACATTGATTCTTTGATTGAATATTCCGCCTATGTTATTGTTAATCCTATATGAGATCTAGACAATCTCGAGTTATAAACGATCTATCAGTTAAAAGAGTTGAAGACTAGGCAGATGAAACTTCATTTTACACAAGATCATCATGATATAACCAAATCTTGTAGAAATGAAGCAGGACTGTTGTTGGGAAGGGTATTTTGGTGGGGTTAGAAGAGGATGCTTTTAATTTTTTGTTATTAGCCGTCATTCAAGAACGACAATGGATTATTAGTAGTCACTCAAGAACGGATCTGGATTAAGAGAAACCCACCCGCTTTGATACCACTTGTTGGTCCACGCAGTTTGAGCAAATGACGATATCTTCCTACTAATAATAAGAATAATAACAACATCACCCAAAACCACAATAACACCATTTGTACTTTTCAACGTGTATAAATCTTATTAGAAATGAATCAAAGATTTATATTGGAATAACTCTCAGTAAAACTATTCCGGTTAATGACAAATGTAACACTCCTATTAGAACGACTAGAGCCAGCTAGATTTTCTTAGTTCGTTCCTAGGAGAGGGGATCATATCAACTGTAATGCTAGGTATTACTTTATGTGTTTGTTTAGAATCCTACTTATCCTGGTTATAAAGTTTCGTTTAAATAGGCAAAGGAAATACTGTGGAGCACATGGTGTTAATACAAATAAACCTTAAAAACATTTATTTATATTTTACGATCTTCTAATGTTTTATCGATAACAAACGTAAAATCATTTTAGCGAGATAAATAAAATACGTAACGCTTTGAGCCAAAAGTTTACTAACTCATTTCACTAAACAAATAAACCTTAAACATGTTTAGTTAACAAAGTTTACATAAAACCAAAACCATTTTATAAAAACAATTAAGTAACTTAGTTACTTACATTTTATAAAATACATGCAACTTGTAATAATAAACTAGGAAAGACTTGGAATATCCATGACCCAAAACCAAGTCCATAGACCATAACCGATGGAGCTTGATCCATAACCCATGACCCATTGCATGACATCATGCATGACACCTAAATGGGAAAACCCATGATCCATGACCTAAAGTCCAAACCCATAACCCAAAGTCCATAACCCAAGACCCAAGATGTCCTTGACATCATGCATGACATCACATAACCCATGGATCATAACCCATAACCCAAAACCCGGAATTGTAACCCTAAGTCCGGACTGGTGATACCAGATACCCGGATCCCTGGCTTTACACTGGCCAGATCCCTTTGGGAAGGGATCCGACGGATCCGGGTGAACTGTGCTCAGTTTGCCTATAAATAGTGAGTCATTTATCTCTTGTTCCACAAACCTTTTAGACATATCTTCTCTGTATGTTCTAAACTCTCTAACCTCATATCCAAGGATCTTTCTATGTAGTCTTTCTTTGTGATTCTCTAGGTTCCTTTTAAAAGGCGAGATCACGACCTCTCGAAGACTTGCAAGCTCGTGATATGAGTTGCTAGGATTCTTCTTCTCCACAAGATCACAGAAGTGTGTCATGTTGTTCTTTCTTCTTCTCAAGGGTTTTGTAGATGTGTTGAGTCGTTAGGTGTAAAAGGACGTTGGTTCCTTTAGTTGTGTTGTGCTAGAAGTGTTGATCGGGTAGTGGTTCCTCCCTTGTAATAGAACCCGGTATCTAGCCTTGTACCGGATAAAGTATAGGCGACGAAGGTTTGGCTCTACCTCATGGAAGAGCTCGGTATTTAGCGTTGTACCAGATAAAGTGTAAGCGACGTTGTGAAGGCTTCTCCGCCGGTGAAAGGAGTTTGTCTTGTGTAGTGTTTACGGAACTCTCGAGTTGGGTACACGGGGAGTGGAGTAGGGCAAGGAAGGTGTCCTTGTAGCCGAACCACTATAAATACTTGTGTTGTGGTTGTGTCTCTTTATCCATCTCTCGTAGTTTAGTTTTATATGCTTTTATACTATCAATATCCAACACGTCAAAACTAGATTGACATAAGTCGATCTATAAGTTTTAAAATGAATTTTTAATCGGTAAAACTATTCAACCCCCCCCCCCCCTCTAGTTTTCTACACATGGGTAGAGTAGTTTTCCAACTGGATTTAGATAGAACGTGCCTAGGAAACTAGGTAAGGCGTGCTTTTGGTTTCCAATGTTGACAACCTTTTGTACCTAAAAAAACTTGCTTTATCGTCCGTTTGTAAGACCGTTCGCTTATCTTCGCAAGAAGCTTCCCGCCCATTCATCAGAGACTGAGTTTCTCTTTCAGAGATAAGTCTTCAGGATCAGTGAGACATTGGCCAGATCGCAGTGCCTCTGGTGTTGCTTGTAGCTCCTTATACTTTACTCCCTGACACCGCATCAGTTTGTAAAGTGTTTCTTCAGTTGGTCTTCGACTTCCCTGAAGCTTGGCTGCTGATTGAGCTTTACACAACTCTCACTGATTTCTTATATCAATGAGTTTACATCCCTGATGATCATTAGCGAGGTACCATTCACTTACAATTAGCAGGGTGTACTCTCTGATAACCATGAGGGATTAACACTTCTGATAACCATCAGAGAGTAAGACCTTTGATTTTCATCACAGGGTGACTTACTCTCTGATCCTAATCAGTGAGTGCTATTTTCCCTGAACTTTCAGATCCTAATCAGTGAGTGCTATTTTCCCTGATTTATATCAGAGACTTAATAAATTAAGCTATTTTATGTTTAAATACATATCAGAGAAAATTGAGTCGAAAATCAGACCCAACAAACATTAAGCATATTAGCATACGAAATTGGCTCCATATGTTGATTAGAAGGTGAAGAGACATTTGTGGGACCACCCTTGTTCATATCAGTAGGATTTACATACCCTATTTGTTCTACCATAATTTTCACATGAATACAAACAGCCTCTGATGTAGAAACAATGGCATGCTACTAAAGTCTACCCAATGATGTATTAGGAAGCTCAGAATCCACTACACTAGCTAGCCGCACTATCAACGCGATTGCCTTCCTTTCCCGCGACGGAATTCTTTGCATGGTTTTGAGATCAATGCACATTAACATCTGTTTCAATATGAGGAATTGATGTGTGTTTTAAATATAACTTGTAAAATAAACCTTGGAAATTACCAAACTAGAAACTAGACATACATGGCAAGTGCACCAATCGTATGTAATATAGTAAAGTAAGGACCGGTTTTATCGTCCCAAGGAAGCCAAAATCAAATCAAGATAATCAATGTTCGCTTTTTATTTAGTTATGAAATGGGTTTTTGTTTTGTTTTCATTTAAACTACAAATATACCTAATTCACTTTAAACTAATAAAAGATTTGAAAAGCTAATAACAAAGTAAAAAAATAATAATTAACGAAATTATAATACTAAAACAAGTATTCACTTAGACTTAAATCCACTTGGACCGGATGATAACATAAATTGGTGTGATTGTGCTTTTGATTTATAAAGTGATTAGACTCCAAGGGTCTTCATTATATAACCTTAACAATTATCGGAAAGTGCCATGAGGGTCTTCATGAACACCACCTCAAATTGTGCTATTAATCGCTATTAATGAATACATAAACAAATTGACATTTAGATTCCAACCACACAAATGGTCATCTATGTGTTTGGACAATATTCGAGTGAATTATTCTACCCCCATAAAACCCCAATCCTTTTTGGTCTAGATTCAAGTTTCAACCACTCATAGACAAATGATCAAATACAAATGAAATCTACAATAAGTTGGTCTACAATATTGCTTCAATCATTCATAGGTTAATTAGATTGGTAAACACCCAAAACGAATAAAGAAAACATCAAAATATTCATTGAATCAAAACCCCTAAATGGGTTTCTCACAACCGCACCAACAAATCATCATCCAATCACAAGTTTCATCAAGTCTAAGCAAATACAATAAACTACTCACTCATATTGAGTGAGTCAAACACAAAAACAATCAAAACAAAAGAAATCATAATCAAGTTCAAAAGTTTAGAATTAACCAATGAAAAGATAAGATGTTTGGATGGATTGGATTGTGTTCTTCTCCTCTTCATGTGCTCCAAAAAGCCCCAAAATCGCCAAAAATTTCCTATGGATCGATTTGTGTGTGAATGGTGAAGAGAATGTCCAAGAACCCTAAAATTCGTGGGTATTTATAATTATCAGCATAAGGCATACGGCTTTATGCTTCTGAGCGTATGGTTGTATGCTACTGTCTCAGCATATAGGGTGTTCTTGAGCGTATGGCTTTACGTCCAGAACCATACGGCTTTATGGTGCTTCCAAACTTGATGGCTTCAAACAAATCAAGCATATGGCTTTATGCTTCTGAGTGTATGGCGGTATGGTCTTCAAACGTAAATCAAATCTTGAAATCTTCAATGCCATCCATCTCTAATCCGCTCCATTCGCATCTAATCATCATACTAACCTTACAAAACAACTTTATAACATAATTAAGCACATATCTCATCAAACAAGAACTAATATGGACCTAAATCATGCGTTATTGCCTCGTAAAATAATGATGATTTATGCAATATCAAAGTATCCCACACTTAAGCTTTGCTTGTCCTCAAGCAAATACTTTTGTTTAACTTCCAAACCTCCCAATTGACCTTTATTCAAAAACGACTACATAAAATTGCAAGTGACCCAATCAACATGTTTATATATGAAAAATAATTAATATCCAAAAGCTTAAGAACGAGAAACACACAGTATGGGTACTTCAAGGAGACGAAATTCATCACCCTCGACTTTCACTAACCCCAAACTAAGCTTAAAACAAAATCACAATCATGCAAGGAACAAATGTTAACACTACTCATATGTGCAATTTGTGTAGTGCTAATACAACACATTTTTGTAACTTTTCGCTCCCGTTTATTCTCAACATTAAAAGCTAAATCTTATTTATGAAGTTCAAGACATATTTCATTTAGGTGACTACACTACAGACAAATATTAGACCATCCGTATCCTCATCTATGAAGTGCAAAACATTTTAGAAAATTTCTTTTTTCTCTCCATATAAAATATTACAATAAAAACGTCCATGCTTTATATCTTCTTAATTAGGAGTTTTCAATGATCCTTGTCATATAATGCCAAGTCCTATCCTAGTAATACTCGAAAAAAACCCTTCTTCACTCAAGGAGTATCGCGGATTTCCAAGTTCACGATCATGTGGATATTTACATTACACGTAAAAGTAAATTGCTTCAACTCAAAAGTCGTTTGGGGCATATATAGATGTATAATTATAGATTTTAGCCCCAAAGTTCCATAAACTATAAGCTTAATTTTTGAGTTAATAGCAATTGGCAATTTTGGACCCTTATACAAATTTTTGATCATTTGATTTTTCTTAGGTCCAAATTACCCTCTTGGTAAGATCAAACATTGAAATCCTCCTAAGACCACTTATTATAATATACATGGTTGATATATACAGGGGGTGAGGAATGTGGTATACCTTAGGATTGGGTTTCGTGCAATAATTGATACTTACCAAGAGAACTTTTACGGATAACTCAAATATAGTCACATAAACTTGCTTCTTGGAACTCACACTCATCCTATTATTGTTAAAAATGGTTTCCTCTTAGAATTACTAGTTTAGGACGTGGCACCTCCGAATCTTTCTATATAAAGCATGACGCTACTTTAGAGAGCAAAAGGTCATAGCATAAGGAATCCGAACTTTCAAGCGTGATTAACACTTAATTGTCTGATATTTGAAAAAGCATATATTATTCATATTCATAAAAGATGGCGGGAGCAAAAAGCCACAAATTACATTTATGAGCTCTTAAGAGTTCCAACTACTCCTTGCTTAACATTCAAAACATTACATGATTCTATCATTTTTCATTCTTGCAAAAGCTTAGCCAAAATTGGTAAAGGGTGAGCTAGAGTATGAAACTCGGGTCAAGTCAGAGTCTCCTTGTTCTAGCTTTAGAAAGGGCCACTTTTTATTATTAAGATAATTTTTACTTTTATTATTTTTTTTTTTAAGAAAATTAGGTCAACGGGTGATGTACACATGCCATACGGGTGATCAAGTCCCATAAAGCACATATACACCGATAAGGACAAGAACAAGCATAAGTGCAACGTGCCCTATCCCACACTTAGAAATGGACATTGTCCTCAATGTCCAATATATAAATGGGATGAGACATAATGAAAATCATTGGCTCATTTTACTTAACTCTTTGATGTGGGATTAAGAGGAATCCCACACTTAGAGTTAGAAAATGAGTCAAATATATTTGAAATAAAATATAATGGAATGCATCTAAAGAACTAAGAACAAGTAAACTCCCCTGATGTAAACAAGAAGGTCACATGCTCAAAAGGAGAGATAGCCAAGAAAAGATGAGACAATGAAAGTCACAAAGGCTAGAGACGAGTGGTGAACTTCTTGCAAGCTTCCAAATATTTTTACTTCATACTACTTAGTGACATGCGACCAACAATCCTTCTTTTCTCTTTTTCTTGTGGGGATGGTAGTAACGATAAAAGAATTCTTGATGGAAGTAAGCCATTTGACGTGATAATGGTACATTTGAATATTGACTAGTGGGTTGCCCCATTATCCATGTGTTGTCGTTTGATTGCCTTTGGAAGATGTGCGGGCTAACTCTTTCCTTTTTCATTTGATTGAAAATTTTCATTTTGTGATCTTGGAGGACCGCTAACAATCCGTATTCATCCAATAAATCCATTGCAATGATAACCGGAAGCCTCAAATCATCATTAAGAAGAAGTTCCTCTTTTTCCGTTATAAGAAGTGAATCAGTGGCTAATGACTCTTCTAGCATCTTTAAAAGACCACAAACAAACTTAAAATGAAATTTTTGATTCAAGTCATGACCCCCCAAATCATGGTAGAAATGTTCCATACATTTGATCTTACAATCAACCATCAGGTAGGGCATACGGTTGTATGCATTCACACCATACGTATAACAACCCGCAAATTTTCAGGCTATTATTTTAATCGTGTATCTAATTATTTTTGACAAATAATACAAATTAAATATTTTCTGACATTTACCGATGTTTGAAAATTTAAAAACGAGAGGTTATCTCGTTTTTCCTGGAAAATGACACCACACGCGTACCGGCACCACACCAGTAAAGGTTTACTTCGCAAATTCATGTCAGATTCAAGAAAAAAAAATAATAATATATACTCTGTGTCAGTTTAATAAAAACGTCTCCTAAACTATATTTTATCGTGCTCACGACAACCCGGAAATCCCGAGTGACACCGAGATTCAACGGGACACGAGGAACATTTAATACACACATAAAAATAAATCTTATCACTTTCCCTATACATTATCCACCCACTCACATTATCTTTTATATATATATATATATATATATATATATATATAAAAAAAAAAAAAAAAAAAAAAAAAAAAAAAGATATATAATATCACGCCTCCCCCTCTCTCACTCCTTCTCCTCACTTCTTCACTGCAAAACCCAACGTCACCACCATCCCCACCCTGGTGAACTCAGACCTGGTTCGACAGTGATGACAACAAAACTCCAAGAGAGGTCCCTAGTACCCACAGGTCTGATTCTTTTGTCTTTCCCTCAAGATCAACGCTGTGATGAGTCAAGGATGATGAGGATCAAGATGGAGCTTTGCTCAAAACAGTCGTACTCGATTTCTAGTACCAAAAGCATGTCGAAGGCTTTCCCTATCTTTTCTTTTTATTGATACTCGATACCCAGTATGATCCACACACTCTCAAATCTAACAACTATAATAGTTTTCACAAGTATTGGAGCTCTCGAGAATCGATTCGCTTGGTGTGTGGGTTGCTGGGAAATCAGAGTCGAGTCTTCCATTGTTTTTCCGTCAAATCGATCTCCTACAGTTGTAAGGATCTTGACTTCTTTGCACCTTGTTATGTTCTTGATTGTTGTTATTCTTGTTGATTGATCTCATGTTCTATCGAAGCTATTATTGTGGAATAAATTGATTTTTTGTTGTGTTGTTACTGTTATGGTGTGGCAAAACAGAACCAAGAAACTAAAAATCATAACTAGTATTGGCTCGATGTTGGAATATGTATATCGTAGGTTATTGCACCAAAATTTTTACCTATTACTTCGTCAATATACTAAGCAGTTAAGGAACTTGTCGAGGAAATAATGAAAAGTGGATGTAAGACTAAGTGTGTTAAGAACCAAGGTTTTAAGTTTTCGGTTGTGATTTGTGCTTAAACGCGGTCTCGTGTTTGTACTAAGGCTCGGATTTGGTTAGTGTTTGTACACAGTCATGGTTGTGTTGTGCTTGTGCCTAGGTCTCGTTGGTGTTTAGACTCCATTATAGTTGTGCATAATAGCATCAACTGTGTTTATGCTTGTGTTCATACTTGGGTTGTGTTCGTGTTGTACTCGACTCCTTGTTTGTATTTGTGTTGCATTTGAACTCGGTTTGGTAACCGGTGGAAGGGTCGAGGGTGGCTCGTTTTCTTTTGTGTGGGTCGACTGACTTGGTGTTGGATCCAAGAGAACACACCCAGGAAGGGTGTGTTGAGTTAGTGTCTCAAATTCGAACAATATTTAGTAAAGTGTTGTGGTTGTCTCGGTGTATATCACCCCCGAAGGGTGCTCATTCTCGCTCGAATTATAAAACACACACGGGGTGTTTCGGTTGTGACTTGCACGACAGGTCAAAAGCAGGAAATTGAGACCCGTACATACTGTGTCATTCGATCTATATAAAGAGGAAAAATGGCGTTTGAGTTTTGCTTCGAATTGATATACTGGATCTAAAATAAATTCGACACCAGTTTAAATGTTGATTGGGCCGGAGCCCATCAATGGCCCTATGCAGTTTTTTTTCTTTTTCTTCTTTCTTATACCAGGCCAAACCCAAGTCTAAAAAAAACAATAGTCTGTTTTGATTTCGGTCCAGTCTATACTTGATTCATTAATTCCCAGATGAGCCACAGCCCACTCCACAACACAAAAGTGTGTTGTATTTTCAGTTTATACATATATATATATATATACAAGTCATCATCACGAGCGTTCAAGTAAAAGTTCTCGACTACTTCAGATTTTATGATCACGACTTAAAAACAATCCAACTTATTATTACCTCGTTACACACATATATATATGCGTATATATTTTAAACCGTATAACTTATTTAAATAATGCGACATAGCTTTTATAAACAAAGCGATCAAGTTGGTTTTGCTCCGCGACTCTTTTATACATTTAACAACCATAAAAATGAAATGGAACACTAGACTTGTGAATTTCAACTCGTTCGTTATTTACATTACAAATCATTTAAATAAAATCAAGATTTGTCATACTCTTCAAATAAATCTTTAGTAAATATTTCCAAAATAACTACTTATACACTCTTAACCATTATTTTTACAATGTTCCTACAGTCCGACAACGTCTAGTACTACCCGTAATCATCTTTTCGCTCATCGTCTTTTGGTTATTATCAAATTGAATTCTTATTCGTCATTCCTTGGTATATCCATTGTCACACACTTATACACTTTCAATGAGCCAATACCTGCAAATGCTTATAAAATCATTTTAGACTTAAATGCTGCCACACCAGCAACAATAACATAAACTCTCTAAAACTTTTGAACTTAAGTCTTAAACATAGTCTGTGAACTAAAACAACCTTACTAATCTAGGTCGCGTGTTGGTGCTGAACTTTTATTTGAACTATCGTATTATCTGACTGCTACATATCGAGGTGAGTATTCACGGACCCCTTTTTGTTTAACTATTTAAATCACTTTGGGGTGGAATGCATGAATTATAATTGAACTAAATTGATTTCTATTTTATGAACATTATTACTTGAACTCTTTGAACTTTGTTTTGAACTGTACAATATATATTTTGAACTTGTTTGACTTGATTTTGAACTCTTTGACTATTTTGAACTCTTGTGACTTGTCTTGACTTTATAATTTGTTTTGAACCCTTGAACTTAAATATAAACTTATGACTTATTTTGAACCTTATGTGCCGTACGTACTAAATATAAAGTCTCCCACGTTCGGAGCGACTTAAAGCCTCCCAGGTCCGGAGCAGAACGTCTCACTATGTTACAGAGCGTTCTCGATCTAAAGTCTCCCATGTTCGGAGCATTCTTGACAATAATTCTCGCCATGTCGGTGAGTGACTAATAATTCTCTCCTAAGTGGTGGAGTGACAAAGTCTCCCATGTTCGGAGCAGTGCAAAGTCTCCCTTGTTCGGAGCAGTCTTTATTTATTATGTACATGGCATTTTTTTTTATAATGAGCATATGTGTTTGACTATAATGGTTGTGAAACCATAGGTTACAAGTCTTGTATGGGCAGGACTTGTAACTGAATGGTTTGACACGGTCTTTACCAGATGGACTTTTTCTCAAAACTTTAGACTCTTTTTGAATAAAAACCTGTATACTCACCAACTATTTTCATAGTTGACTCGTTTTCTCATGCATTTCAGGTGATCGCCAGTATGTGTATTTTAAGAAGACATTAGAATTAAGGAGTCTTCATCTATCACGTCTAGTTGGATGAAATAAAAATGTTATCTTTTGGAAACAAACTCTTGCGTTTCAAATGCCGTTGTTGGCTAAGACGATGTTGTATTAATGTACTGTTTCTTTAAATTTAAATTATGGTATTGTTCTATATCACTCTGCGCTGTATATTGATTTCGTAGCAATCCAGTACCCGAACGTTTCCGCAATGTCACGTTTTTGGGGGTGTTACAGATTGGTATCAGAGACAGGCTGTTATAGAGAATGCCGATTTTTCAAAAATAAAAATCGCAACTATAACCAGAATAAAGTTTTCTTAAAACACCAAACATCATACGAGTTGATTAGTCCGAGCATTGCATCATTACTCCTCAATTATGCATAGCCTGATCACCTATGCCTAATTCGGGAAGAATCATGCAATGATGGGAATAGAAGTCTCGGATCATGCTTTGGTCGGGTCTTAAGAGTCTGATCACCTGAAATTGCATTAGTCGTGTGTGTATGCATGTCATGTTCGAATAGCCCTGTTTATATTACCATACTTTATATAGACATATATGCCTTCCCCCTTGCTACATTATGACCTAATAAGCTAAGCACGTCTTTGTTCCCGTCACGTCACAATCGCTACTCTCCAAAGCCGTCACACCATCCGCCATCGTCCACGTATAACTCAATGTTTTTGGCCTATTGAAGAATCATGACTACAAGGAACAACCGCTCAGGAAGCATCAACAATGAAGCCCCAAGAGACAGTGATGTTGGGTTGGCGGATCTTCTAACTCTGATCGTCGTACACATTGATGCAGGGCGAACCAATGAAGGAGCTAGTACCTCGACCAACGGCCATGGATGCAGCTATAAGACTTTTACGACAATGACTAATGTGAGACTTGACGTCATAAGCCTTGATTGAACTTCTAGTCTTCTTGCTAACCTAAATTATCACTATTCGTTGATTTGATTTGGCTTAGACGATTCCAAACTTGAGCCAAACCTTCAAGAGGCCTTCAACTAAGATGTTAAAATCTTCCCTTCTAACAACTTGATTCCAGCTTGATCTAGTGACAGTTCTTGTTTGATGAGTTACGAAAATCAAGGTAGAATCGAGTTCTTACTCAAATCTGTTCAACGTAAACTCATGACAGTTCCCGGTTAGGGAGTTGTGAGATTAAGTTAGAATACACTAACTAAAGTTCACTTGAGGGCTAAGCTCGAGAATGGAAAAGTTGACCGTCAAATCTAACCGCAAGGACGAACGTCAATAGAGTGGACGAACTAAATCTCGAGGACGAGATTTCTTTTAAGGCTGGTAGACTATAATAACCCGCAAATTTTCAGGCTATTATTTTAATCGTGTATCTAATTATTTTTGACAAATAATACAAACTAAATATTTTCTGAAATTTACTGATGTTTGAAAATTTAAAAACGAGAGGTTATCTCGTTTTTCCTGGAAAATGACACCACACGCGTACCGGCACCACACCAGTAAAGGTTTACTTCGCAAATTCATGTCAGAGTCAAGAAAAAAAAATAATATATACTCTGTGTCAGTTTAATAAAAACGTCTCCTAAACTATATTTTATCGTGCTCACGACAACCCGAAAATCTCGAGTGACACCGAGATTCAATGGGACACGAGGAACATTTAATACACACATAAAAATAAATCTTATCACTTTCCCTATACATTATCCACCCACTCACATTATCTTTTATATATATATTAAAAAAAAAAAAAAAAAAAAAAAAAAAAAAAAAAAAAAAAATCTATTATATCACGCCTCCCTCTCTCTCACTCCTTCTCCTCACTTCTTCACTGCAAAACCCAACGCCACCACCATCCCCACCATGGTGAACTCAGACCTGGTTCGACAGTGATGACAACAAAACTCCAAGAGAGGTCCCTAGTACCCACAGGTCTGATTCTTTTGTCTTTCCCTCAAGATCAACGCTCTGATGAGTCAAGGATGACGAGGATCAAGATGGAGCTTTGCTCAAAACAGTCGTACTCGATTTCTAGTACCAAAAGCATGTCGAAGGCTTTCCCTATCTTTTCTTTTTATTGATACTCGATACCCAGTATGATCCACACACTCTCAAATCTAACAACTATAATAGTTTTCACAAGTATTGGAGCTCTCGAGAATCGATTCGCTTGGTGTGTGGGTTTGCTGGGAAATCAGAGTCGAGTCTTCCATTGATTTTCCGTCAAATCAATCTCCTACAGTTGTAAGGATCTTGACTTCTTTGCACCTTGTTATGTTCTTGATTGTTGTTATTCTTGTTGATTGATCTCATGTTCTATCGAAGCTATTATTGTGGAATAAATTGATTTTTTGTTGTGTTGTTACTGTTATGTTCTGGCAAAACAGAACCAAGAAACTAAAAATCATAACTAGTATTGGCTCGATGTTGGAATATGTATATCGTAGGTTATTGCACCAAAATGTTTACCTATTACTTCGTCAATATACTAAGCAGTTAAGGAACTTGTCGAGGAAATAATGAAAAGTGGATGTAAGACTAAGTGTGTTAAGAACCAAGGTTTTAAGTTTTCGATTGTGATTTGTGCTTAAACGCGGTCTCGTGTTTGTACTAAGGCTCGGATTTGGTTAGTGTTTGTACACAGTCATGGTTGTGTTGTGCTTGTGCCTAGGTCTCGTTGGTGTTTAGACTCTATTATAGTTGTGCATACTAGCATCAACTGTGTTTATGCTTGTGTTCATACTTGGGTTGTGTTCGTGTTGTACTCGACTCCTTGTTTGTATTTGTGTTGCATTTGAACTCGGTTTGGTAACCGGTGGAAGGGTCGAGGGTGGCTCGTTTTCTTTTGTGTGGGTCGACTGACTTGGTGTTGGATCCAAGAGAACACACCCACGAAGGGTGTGTTGAGTTAGTGTCTCAAATTCGAACAATATTTAGTAAAGTGTTGTGGTTGTCTCGGTGTATATCACCCCCGAAGGGTGCTCATTCTCGCTCGAATTATAAAACACACACGAGGTGTTTCGGTTGTGACTTGCACGACAGGTCAAAAGCAGGAAATCGAGACCCGTACATACTGTGTCATTCGATCTATATAAAGAGGAAAAATGGCGTTTGAGTTTTGCTTCGAATTGATATACTGGATCTAAAAAAAATTTCGACACCAGTTTAAATGTTGATTGGGTCGGAGCCCATCAATGGCCCTATGCAGTTTTTTTTCTTTTTCTTCTTTCTCATACCAGGCCAAACCTTAGTCTAAAAAAAACAATAGTCTGTTTTGATTTCGATCCAGTCTATACTTGATTCATTAATTCCCAAATGAGCCACAGCCCACTCCACAACACAAAAGTGTGTTGTATTTTCGGTTTATACATATATATATATATACAAGTCGTCATCACGAGCGTTCAAGTAAAAGTTCTCGACTATTTCACATTTTATGATCACGACTTAAAAACAATCCAACTTATTATTACCTCGTTACACACATATATATATATGCGTATATATTTTAAACCGTATAACTTATTTAAATAATGCGACATAGCTTTTATAAACAAAGCGATCAAGTTGGTTTTGCTCCGCGACTCTTTTATACATTTAACAACCATAAAAATGAAATGGAACACTAGACTTGTGAATTTCAACTCGTTCGTTATTTACATTACAAATCATTTAAATAAAATCAAGATTTGTCATACTCTTCAAATAAATCTTTAGTAAATATTTCCAAACTAACTACTTATACACTCTTAACCATTATTTTTACAATGTTCCTACAGTCCGACAACGTCTAGTACTACCCGTAATCATCTTTTCGCTCATCGTCTTTTGGTTATTATCAAATTGAATTCTTATTCGTCATTCCTTGGTATATCCATTGTCACACACTTATACACTTTCAATGAGCCAATACTTGCAAATGCTTATAAAATCATTTTAGACTTAAATGCTGCCACACCAGCAACAATAACTTAAACTCTCTAAAACTTTTGAACTTAAGTCTTAAACATAGTCTGTGAACTAAAACAACCTTACTAATCTAGGTCGTGTGTTGGTGCTGAACTTTTATTTGAACTATCGTATTATCTGACTGCTACATATCGAGGTGAGTATTCAAGGACCCCTTTTTGTTTAACTATTTAAATCACTTTGGGGTGGAATGCATGAATTATAATTGAACTAAATTGATTTCTATTTTATGAACATTATTACTTGAACTCTTTGAACTTTGTTTTGAACTGTACAATATATATTTTGAACTTGTTTGACTTGATTTTTAACTCTTTGACTATTTCGAACTCTTGTGACTTGTCTTGACTTTATAATTTGTTTTGAACCCTTGAACTTAAATATAAACTTATGACTTATTTTGAACCTTATGTGCCGTACGTACTAAATATAAAGTCTCCCACGTTCGGAGCGACTTAAAGCCTCCCAGGTCCGGAGCAGAACGTCTCACTATGTTACAGAGCGTTCTCGATCTAAAGTCTCCCATGTTCGGAGCATTCTTGACAATAATTCTCACCATGTCGGTGAGTGACTAATAATTCTCGCCTAGGTGGTGGAGTGACAAAGTCTCCCATGTTCGGAGCAGTGCAAAGTCTCCCTTGTTCGGAGAAGTCTTTATTTATTATGTACATGGCATTTTTTTTTATAATGAGCATATGTGTTTGACTATAATGGTTGTGAAACCATAGGTTACAAGTCTTGTATGGGTAGGACTTGTAACTGAATGGTTTGACACGGTCTTTACCAGATGGACTTTTTCTCAAAACTTTAGACTCTTTTTGAATAAAAACCTGTATACTCACCAACTATTTTCATAGTTGACCCGTTTTCTCATGCATTTCAGGTGATCGCCAGTAAGTGTATTTTAAGAAGACATTAGAATTAAGGAGTCTTCATCTATCACGTCTAGTTGGATGAAATAAAAATGTTATCTTTTGGAAACAAACTCTTACGTTTCAAATGCCGTTGTTGGCTAAGACAATGTTGTATTAATGTACTGTTTCTTTAAATTTAAATTATGGTATTGTTCTATATCACTATGCGTTGTATATTGATTTCGTAGCACCCCAGTACCCGAACGTTTCCGCAATGTCACATTTTTGGGGGTGTTACAATACGGCTGTATGCTTTGATAGCATATTGTTGTATGGTTTGATCAGTGGCTTCTGAAGAAAGGGTATGGCCGTATGGTTTTTCACCGTATGGCTTTATGCATCCTGCAGTTTCTACTTCTTGAAAATTTTCATTTTCAAAAAGAGTTTTGAATCCCTCAACATAATATAACATACCATTACTTTCCTTCGGATATTTCACTAATTCCTTAGGATGAAACACCATTGATTCATTTCCAAACATAATCGATACTTTCTTATCAAACACATTACTCAAAGACTTTGAAGTGATGAGAAATGGTCTTCCAAGAACAATATTTGGAAGTGGTGGAACATATGCGGTATTTTCTTGGCAATTGGGTTGCATCTTTTCGACTTGAACCTCATTTCCATCAAAGCCTTCTTTTTCTTTCACAATATCTACTTCCTCTACTAATTTATCTTCAACCTCTATTCCACCTTCCTCATTCTCAACAATAACTTTCTCAATCATTTTCCATTTATTCTCTTTCTCCGAATTCATTTCCATTTTCCTTTGATCATTTTCCCCTCTATTGAATACATATTTGAAGTCCTTAAGGTTTTGCGCATGTTGGCTAGGAAGATCACCTAGAAGTCTCTCTTGAAGCCTTTTTGAAATGTAACCGATTTCATTTTGTAATCTTGAAGAGTGACTTGTTGGTTTAGGAGCGTAGAATCAGTTTCGTTGTTTTTAGCTTCTTGAATGGTGCAAAACTTACTCATCACATACCTTGAAGGGTCATTAGGTGGAGTTGGTTGTGGTGTTGGGGTTTGTGTATATGGCATTTGTTGTTGATTTTGGTACGATGTACGGTTTTTGTTTTGATTGGGGTTTTGGATGATGTTGGGTGGATCTTGAGTTTTGTTAAAATGATATGAGAAATTGGAGTGTTTTTTCCAATCCTCATTGCAAGTATATCCATAAGGGTTATCTTGGGGCTTGAAACGATACACAAGCCCTTCACATTATTGATTTGGATGCGTTCCTCCACATTCATCACAAATTTCTTGAAATGAATTCATCGCCTTTTGCATGTTTTCAATTTGATTCCCAAGGGCTTGAACTTGTTGAGTGAGAGCATTTATGGCATCACTTTGACAAGAAGTAATACTATCACTTGTAACTTGAAGTTTATCACGTGACGGCCGTACTTTAGAAATATTTTCAATAATCCTCAACGCCTCTTGAGTATTCCTACAAAACAAATTTCCTCCCACCGCCAAATTAAGTGAATCTTGACCAACTTGATTTAAACCATTGTAGAAAGCGTCTATTTGATAAAGGGTGGTAAAACCATGATGTGGACACTTTCTCAACAAACCTTTGAATCTCTCCCAAGCTTCCTTAAAGGTCTCATTGATGGTTTGACGGAATTGGCTAATCTCATTTCTAAATTTGATGGTCCTAGAATATGGATAGAATTTATTTACAAACTTTGAAACCAAATCATTCCACGAGGTAATTGAATTTGGAGTTTCATTTTCTAACCATTCCATAGCGTTTCCTTCAAGTGAAAATGGAAACAAAATAAGCTTCACCACATCTTGAGGACTTGATTCAACTTAAAGGTTTTGGTGAGTTGGTGAAGTTTTTTAATGTGAGAGTATGGATCATCATTATCGAATCCATAAAAAGGTTTAGTGCTTATAAGGTTAAGTAGTTCGGGTTTCAACTCAAATTCGTTAGCCAAAACCGCGGGAATTACAATAGCATCTCCAATACCTTCGGTTGGCACTTGAAGAAGTTCTTCCATTGGTCTCAATTGATCACCTATATTGTTGTCTCTATATGTTGATCGTTTGGTGGTAGTGGGTTTTGGTTATTTGGTGGGGGATATTTGTCATAAACTCTCTATCTAAACTAGGACCCGATGTACCCAATTGTTCAATTTGACGTGAATTCCGAATCGCTCTCAACCTTTGATGAAGAACTCTTTCCGGATCGGATAAAGGACTTGGCAAATCTTCGGGTGGATTGTTTCGGGTCATGCACTACAAAACTAAAACACAAGGAAACAAACGAAATCCAAACAAGATAATATATATAAAAAGCAAGTAACTTCTTAAAGAATAAATTCTTCAAGAAGGATCAACTAAACTACAAAACTAATAATCTTTTTCAAAAGATGATTTATGGCTCCCCGGCAGCGGCACCAAAAACTTGATGTGTGTTTTAAATATAACTTGTAAAATAAACCTTGGAAATTACCAAACTAGAAACTACACATACATGGCAAGTGCACCAATCGTATGTAATATAGTAAAGTAAGGACCGGTTTTATCGTCCCAAGGAAGCCAAAATCAAATCAAGATAATCAATGTTCGCTTTATATTTAGTTATGAAATGGGTTTTTGTTTTGTTTTCATTTAAACTACAAATATACCTAATTCACTCTAAACTAATAAAAGATTTGAAAAGCTAATAACTAAGTAAAAATAATAATTACCGAAATTATAATACTAAAACAAGTATTCACTTAGACTTAAATCCACTTGGACCGGATGATAACATAAATTGGTGTGATTGTGCTTTTGATTTATAAAGTGATTAGACTCCGAGAGTCTTCATTATATAACCCTAACAATTATCAGAAAGTGCCATGAGGGTCTTCATGAACACCACCTCAAATTGTGCTATTAATCACTATTAATGAATACATAAACAAATTGACATTTAGATTCCAACCACACAAATGGTCATCTATGTGTTTGGACAATATTCGAATGAATTATTTTACCCCCATAAAACCCCAATGCTCCTTGGTCTAGATTCAAGTTTCAACCACTCATAGACAAATGATCAAATACAAATGAAATCTACAATAAGTTGGTCTACAATATTGCTTCAATCATTCATAAGTTAATTAGATTGGTAAACACCCAAAACGAATAAAGAAAACATCAAAACATTCATTGAATCAAAACCCCTAAATGGGTTTCTCACAACCACACCAACAAATCATCATCCAATCACAAGTTTCATCAAGCCTAAGAAAATACAATAAACTACTCACTCATATTGAGTGAGTCAAACACAAAAACAATCAAAACAAAAGAAATCATAATCAAGTTCAAAAGTTTAGAATTAACCAATGAAAAGATAAGATGTTTGGATGGATTGGATTGTGTTCTTTTGTAAGACCGATAATACTAGTGATTTATGTGATTCGGGGGTCGGGGAAGCTCAAAGTAAAGGTTAAACATGGTAATATTAGATTAAAGAATGGGGAAGGTGTGTGTGTATTCTAGAGAGAAGGAGGAGAAACACACACACCTTATGATACAAAATGAGACATTCCAACCTTCCTTGTTGAGACAAGGAAGGTATTTATACAAGAATACAAGCCTAACTTAGCAATATTGACTAAACTAGACCCTGTACATAGAAAGAAATGCAATTCCCGAATATGTCATTACTTTAAGGCTAACAATCTCTCCCCAAAGTGATGTCATACGGGAATTGCTTACAATGTTCCCTACAAGACAAATTAGATACAAAGCATATGCACAGCAGCTCCGAGAATGGTCTTCAAACTTCATTACATCTTTCAGCTTGCAGACTCTTCTCAGCTACCATCTCTTTACTTGCAGAAGAACAATGTGAGCAAATCTAATTAGGGATTAAATATGGCTTTTAACTCTCCCCTAATTAGTGTTCTCCCCCAAACTGACAGACTTTCTGATGAATGCCCTAAATCTGAAGAAGTCTTTTGATAATTAAATGAATTCCGTCTTTAGTCTTCTAACACGCATCGAAAAATGTTGAACAGACTGTAGACTCGACCTTCTTCAAGATTGTCCATTCGGGGGACAGAGTATCAACATCTTCATCTCACCAAATGCATCCCAGTTATCTTTCATATGAAAAATTAGCCCATAACGTACACATAAAATGATAACACCAAAGTAACAAGTTGAACCACTGATCATCTTGATTTTGTTGCCCGAAATTGGTGAAGGTGGATAAGGTAGAAGTACGTAGAAAAAGATGAGAAGATAAGGAATAGAATCAACCAATCTCCGACACAAATTGTTTCATAAACCATTAAGCCCGATCACGTGAACTTGTTGTGCGTCCTCGATGTACACATTTCTCTCCCCTGATGGTTATGATTTATCGGAATCAGCATAAAGATGTGTACGTGAAACATTAACTGGAAGCACTTTATCATTAAACATATATCCCGTGAGAAGATGTCGATAAACCCAATCTACTAACAATACCATTTAAAATGTCTAACTCTTTACCAACCCCTTGTATCAATAACACCGGCTATCTTTAGTAACCACATGTGAAGATAACCCAATATGACGAACTTGAGAATGAAGTAAAATCCCCCAGACTTGTGACTTAAGCTTGTACTATCCTGTGACTAAGAACGGTGTACCTTATACCCTCAACAAAAGTATTAGTACAAAACCTCTTGACATATCCTCAACTACGTGAGACACTGAGCACTACAACGTGACTCCTTAAAGTGATAGTTACTTTGTGAGTATAGAGAGAAAGAATCACAAAAGTAATTAGATATCCAAGTCTTCGTCACCATTAATATATGCCCAAACAAGTCATCTTCGCGGGAGGGAAGAAAGAAAGAAGATGAAATAAGTACACGCATCCGTAAAACGTCACTTCAATCCCAAATAAATAATATCGAATCATCCCCGCAGTCACACTTGATATTCATTGAAAACTCTAGCCGTGTAATATGTATCCCCGTATAAATTGTTATCCAAAGTACCACTCATTTCATTGCCAAATGATTATCACACGCAAGTCTATTAATAACATATTGGCCCAATATTTTGATAACCATTTTGGATCAAACACAATGTGTGAGCCCAATTACATACACACGATCCAGTCCAGCCAAAAGAAAAACTAATACCCGATCAGTCTAACCAAAATACTACTAATAACCTCTTAACCCTAATATCTCATTACAACTTAACCTAGACACACACTTATAGATGTCCGCCCCCCTCCTCCAAATTTCTCTCCCAAGAACACAGTAGCATCTCCATCATCTCATCTTTTCAAAACTCATCCTCTCAAATTGAACCAAGCAAACCCTTAAGACATCGTCTTTTCTTTGATAAGAATTACTAGCACCGCTCTCTTTTTCTTGTTAGATTCGTGAACACAGCAGAGATATGGCTTCAAGATCATTAAAATGGTATCAGGTAAGGTTTGTTTATTGTTGTTCGTTTTGTTTTAATCGAATCAAAGGAAGTATGAAACCGACAGTTTGGTACTTTCTTGAAATGATTCGTATATTCAATGAAGTTATGCTTTAATAAAGATCGATGATGATACTTTCTTTCGTGTGCTTGACCTTCGATGTCATGATATATCTTTTTACTAAAATGAAAGAGATGAGGCTGAGATCTTGTAGTTAATTTTTTTTTATGTCGATATGAGTATAATTAGTAGATTAGAATATGGGATTTAGATTAAGTGTTTTGTTGTTGTTGGTTGATATGGGATTAGGAGAGATGATATTGGTTTTTTTCTTTTGTTGGACTGAAGATAGATTCGAACTGAGTCTGTGGTAGTTGGTTATTTTGGTTTAGTGGTCATAGTCTTCTGCTTCATCTCTATTATTTTTCTTTCAATTTCGATAAGATTGACGTTTGACCTGATTTCGATAGGTTTGACCAGTTGACCTAATTTCGATAGGTTTGACCGTTTGACCCGAGGAATTGCGATAAAATCCAATTTCGATAGGTTTGACCGATTGACCTGAGGAATTGCGATAAGCCACAATTGCGATAAACCCATTTTTATCGAAATTCGACCACAATTTCGATAGACAAGGGTTTGTCAAAATTACTTATACAAGCAATTTCGATAAAAACTTTCCGATGACTTTTCCGGCCAAAAATTCTGACCATTTTATCCAGACCAGTATTCCGACCATATATCGACCAGTTTGACCACAATATTCACGGTAAAAGTACAAAACAGTCGCAAGAAAAACTTGTATAATCCTGTTACCAGGACTGTATACCATAACAGACATGAATACGAGACTGATTTGGACCATATATTAGATACATAACACTTGTAATAGATCTGTTTATCATAATGACTTGAAAAAAAAAATTCGATGACCGGAAAAAAAATTTCCGATGACAAAAAAAATATGATAAAAACAGCCTAAAACAGTGTACGAACCACAATAAATCCATGAAATAACACAACCTGTCTCTGATACCAATTGTAGGACGGATAATACTAGTGATTCATGTGATTCGGGGGGTCGGGGAAGCTCAAAGTAAAGATTAAACATGGTAATATTAGATTAAAGAATGGGGAAGGTGTGTGTATTCTAGAGAGAAGGAGGATAAACACATACACCTTATGTTATAAATGAGACATTCCAACCTTCCTTGTTGAGACAAGGAAGGTATTTATACAAGAATACAAACCTAACTTAGCAATATTGACTAAACTAGACCCTGTACATAGAAAGAAATGCAATTCCCGAATATGTCATTACTTTAAGGCTAACATCTTCTCCTCTTAATGTGCTCCAAAAAGCCCCAGAATCGCCAAAAATTTCCTATGGATCAATTTGTGTGTGAATGGTGAAGAGAATGTCAAAAGAATCTATACCCAAGTGTTAGCGGAAATAACACTTGGGATTGAATCGACAAGGTATGGTATGTTCTCCTCACTAAACTCAAGCTATGCTTGAGTGGCAACAATAGATGAACCACTGAGCTATCTCAGGGACTAGGTTGCTCTTTGGGGAGAAAAGTGGTTTTGCGAAAGTCTAAGCTTTTAATGCACAAAACTACTTTACTTTTCTCCCTTATGATCCTATTTATACACGAGTATAAAAGATGACCCGTGACTAAAAGTACAAAAAGAATAACCTAGCTAGTCTGTACAAAATACAATAGTATTTTGTCAGTTCCAAGAATCTATTTTGGGAATAGGTTAAAACTGCTTTCCGAGTGTCAGTGATAACACTTCTCATCTTTAAGCCATTTAGGGAAAGTTTGACTTTGGCGGCGATAAGACCCCTCCTTATCTTTTCAAACTCTTCCCGCTTAATCCCGCCTTTCTTTCAGACTTCAGATTCTTCAGTCTATGTCTTCAGTCTTCAGTCTTTAATCATTATAGTTGTTTAGGAGACTGGGGGTTCAGTGAATTTTTGTCATGACTCACTGAACCCATCATCTTCTTCTTTGGCTTAAGTCCTACTCAGGGAGTACCGCCTTCCTGAATGGTGAATCCTTCTTCTTAGGCTCGCCTTAAGCATCCTGAAGATGACTCACTGAGTGACTGTTCACTCAGTGACTTGAGAGTGTTTACGGTTGATTAACACTTGGCTTAATTTATATTCAAATCTTGTTTTCAGGACGCTTGGGTACTGACGGACCCAACAATAATTCTCAGCAGAAGGCATACGGTTTTATGCTTTTGAGTGTATGGTTGTATGCTACTGTCTCAGCATATAGGGTGTTCTTAAGCGTATGGCTTTACGTCCAGAACCATACGGCTTTATGGTGCTACCAGACTTGCTGTCTTCAAACAAATCAAGCGTATGGCTTTACGCTTCTGAGTGTATGGCCGTATGGTCTTCAAACATAAATCAAATCTTGAAATCTTCAAGTCCATTCATCTCTAATCCGCTCCATTCGCATCCAATCATCATACTAACCTTACAAAACAACTTTATAACATAATTAAGCACATATCTCATCAAACAAGAACTAATATGGACCTAAATCATGCGTTATTGTCTCGTAAAATAAGGATGATGTTAGGAATTAAATATGAGTTGATATTAACAAAATGTGAAAGATGAAGGAATAAAGAAGACAAATGAGAATTCTTGTAAAGAAAGAAGATTACAGGAAATATTGTTAAAAGATTAGGAAGATTTATTTCCTAATACTTATCCTTTGTAACCCTAATGTCTCTATTATATAAAGAGACATAGGGACGTAGGTTTGAGTGTGTGTGTGTGTCAAGATGTAAACACCAGGAAAGGTGTAGGTTGTGTCTAGGCGTTAAGTCTTAGTGTAAACGCCTAGGTATTGTTAGTGGTAGAGATGATGACAAGGAAAACCTTGTAGCAATAATAAATGATACTTTTGATTATTCCGCTGCGTACATGTTTATTCATTATTATTGTGTTAATCCCTAGATGAGATCTTACAAATCTCAAGCTAAACGATCTTCTCAATTGGTATCAGAGCCAAAGGGCTCGTGATCGTGGGATTAAACAAGGTTTCGTTGGTCGAAGATTGAAGAAAACAAGAAAAAAAAATTCGTAATTGGTCGTATTTTCGTAACTTTCTACAGAGCTGTTTTCAAACGATGATAACTTTTTCGTTATCCATTGGATCGTGCTGAAATTTTTACTGGAAGTTCTCTACATATCAAGGAAGATTTTCACCGGAGGGATCTTCCATCTGAGCTCTAGATCGTCAGAATAGCAGGTTTCGAATGGATTTAATTGCTTTGTTCATCAGACTTACTGGTTTGAATAGGTTCGAATACCTACTGGTGTTTAGGGTTTATCAAAACCCTAGCATGGTCTCTTTTGATCACAAATTAGTTTCATGCTGATCGTAGGTGGTACACATGTTTAGGGGAAGTGATGCTTTGAATTTTTTACGACAACACGCTTTAATTTTAAGTTGCTATCTTTCCAGGTTCATATGCTTCGATCACTAGCAGTTGGTACTGCTTAAGGTTTTCGAGTTAGTAATGCTCTTCAAAGTTTGTACTGCTATCGTTGTTCTACTTAGTACTGCTCGAGTAAAACAGTTAGTACTTAGCTACAGATTCAGTTTGTACTGCCCATGTAGTAAGTTTGTACTGTTCGAGGCTTTTGTACTGCTAGTTTGGCTATTCAACTTTGCACTATTGACACGTTCCATTAGTACTACATGAAGATGAAGTTTGTACTGTTGGATTTCGCTTTGTACTGCTCGTCTTATGTTTTTAGTACTGCTCAAGAAGATTTCTTGATTCATGATTTATACTCGATGCTTATTGGTGTGCAAAATATTCTTCGATTATGGATTCATAATAGGTTGGTATACATGCATGGTATTTTCGAATTTACTTCCCTTTGATGGCTTATGCATGGTGTCTTTAAACTATTTGGATGGTGGTCAGTGCTCTATTAATATCACATGGGACGGTGAGCAGCAGAATCAAAAGTTGATTATCTTTGTACATTGAAGATATTGGGTCGGTTGAGATATTATTTTCCCTTCATGCATGCACTATGAAGAAAACATAGATTGGACGGTGATCTTTTAAATCTCTTTTATATTTATTCACATGGGTCGGTGTTCATTTGTTAGTGCATAATACTGATTTAAATTGTCAAGTTACTACTCTGATTGGTGAGCTCTAATGCATGGAGGATATTATAAGTAAAGTGGCAATGTCGACATAAATACAGTGTTTGGCATGAATTTATTACAGTATGGGGTAGTATATATATCGTTGGTTGGCGATTTGGAACACGTTGGTTCTAACACACACACAGGGAAGAAACACACACACAGGAGATTTGATTTTTGGTTTAAGTTAAAGAGCTATTCTTCATTCTACTACTGCTTGGTTTCAAATGCTATTGTAGTCATTTTTTGTAAGCTATTTGGTGCTCGTTCATGGATGGTACTACATGGTATTTGTTTCTATGGTGGTTAGTTATTCGAAAAGTTCTTTCAAATGGTTAACATATGGGTTTCAGGGGAAGCTTAAATGTTAAAATGATTAACCATTTATGTGCTACATCGAGGTGAAGGTTTTTATGATTGCTCATTGGTATTCTTACTGAAGATTTGGGATTTTTATGTCTTGGGTTCATTTATAAAAGAAAGCGTTTTGATGTTCATTCATGGAGGGCGATTCAAGACATTGAAGGACTAAATTGGATGTATGGTACTAGTTGGTGATTATGAAGATCAAGGTTGCATGTTTTTGTTCCCTATTTGATGATGACAAAAAGGGGAAGAATATTCTGAAGATTTGTAGCTTGAAGATCCTTGATGGTATGCATTGATTAAGGGGAAGACAACATCTTTCATGTGATTGGTTTTGTCATATCAACTAGGGGAAGATTGTTAGGAACTAAATATGAGTTGATATTGACAAAATGTGAAAGATGAAGGACTAAAGAAGACAAAGGAGAATTCTTGTAAAGAAAGAAGATTATAGGAAATATTGTTAAAAGATTAGGAAGATTTATTTCCTAATACCTATCATTTGTAACCCTAATGTCTCTATTATATAAAGAGACATAGGGACGTAGGTTTGAGTGTGTGTGTGTCAAGATGTAAACACCAGGAAAGGTGTAGGTTGTGTCTAGGCGTTAAGTCTTAGTGTAAACGCCTAGGTATTGTTAGTGGTAGAGATGATGACGAGGAAAACCTTGTAGCAATAATAAATGATACTTTTGATTATTCCGCTGCGTACACGTTTATTCATTATTATTGTGTTAATCCCTAGATGAGGTCTAAACAACCTCGAGTTAAACGATCTTCACAGATGATTTATGCCATATCAGGAGTATAAAAGAGGACCTTCCTGTGAGATTTATTATGACTCTTTGCAGCCAAACTACTTAGATTGGGACAACTAGTATCCACATCTAGGTTCATAGAAACATTCGAACTTGTTTGCACATAGCTAGTAACAACCACTTTTTCATTCTTATGTGTCTCATCAGCCAAAGAGGAGGTTTTTTTACCCTCATGCGCCATAGACAATGAAATCCCTTTTACCCGACTTTTTGGAACCACGCCATACTATAGTATTTTACGTACCATTAGGTGTCTTTGTTACCCTCACCTTGATACCACTCACAAACTTGAACCCCGGGCTACACCTTCTATCTTTTTGGGTCATACCACAAATCATCATGACTATCGTTATCTTGACCTTAACACAAATAAAATTATCATTTCCCGACATGTTATGTTTAATGAGACGGTTTTTCCTTTTCACTCAATGATACCCATCGTGAGTCCCTCGTATGATTTTTTGAATGACTCGTCTAATGTCATTTCTAATATCATAAGATCGTCACCCGCAACTCACCCACTCCACCAAGTGTACCAAATGTTACCCAAGATGTTCCTACAAATATCACACCCACTACTACACATAATGACCCCATTCAAATTTAGCCTTCCACTGATGCCAACCCAACTTCACTAACCCAACAACACCCAAACAATATCGATCCAACTCCATCACATCCCGCTTCTGTTTTTGTTTCCCAAAATCTATCCACTCAACCTGTTAACCCGAACCCGGTTTCGGTTCACCCCATGGTTACACACTTTCGCGTCAGGTCTAATCGTCCCACTCAACGTCTGAGTCTTCATGTGTCTTCTATCTCTCCTTTACCAACATCATATAACGATGCATTTAATAATTCTAATTGGCAAAATGCTATGTGTGATGACTATAATGCTCTTATTAAAAACAACACTTGGATTCTTGTGCCTCGACCCGCGGATGCCAATATTGTCCATTGTATGTGGTTATTTCGCTACAATTTTTGAGCAGATGGAACCCTTAGTCGCTTCAAGGCCCGTCTCATTACGAATGGCAGTACTCAGATAGAGGGTGTTTATGTTGATGAGACTTTTAGTCCAGTTGTTAAACCAGGTGCTATTCAGACAATTCTTAGTTTGGTTGTTTCTCGACATTGGCACGTTCATCAGCTAGATGTCAAGAATGCCTTTCTACATGGTGATTTAGCTGAGACAGTTTATATGCATCAGCCGCCTGGGTTTCGGGATTCTGCACATCCTGATCATGTTTGTTTATTGCAGAGGTCTCTTGATGGTCTTAAGCAGGCCCCTCGGGCTTGGTTTAAGCGTGTTTTCGCTTATATTACTCGAGTTGGGTTTAATCATAGTCGTTATGACTCATCATTATTTATCTATAGACAGGGGACAGACACTGCTTATTTGTTACTATATATTGAAGATATTGTTCTCACTGCTTCATCTGAGATTTTGTTACAACGGATTATTGCTTCTTTACATTAGGAGTTTTCTATGACGGATTTTGGTTCTCTTAATTACTTTTTAGGTATCTCTGTTACGCGTTATTCTTCAGGGTTGTTTTTATCTCAACGTAAGTATGCTACTGAGATTCTTGAACGGGCTCATATAGTTGGTTGTAACTCCAGTCGGACTCCTGTTGATACTGAGTCTAAACTTGGTGATGATGGTGATCTGGTTTTTTATTCGACATTATATAGGAGCCTTGCGGGTTCCCTTCAGTATCTCACTTTTACTCGCCCTGATATTTCTTATGCAATGCAGCAGGTTTGTCTTTATATGCATGATCCTCGGGAGCCTCATTTATCGTCTCTTAAGCGGATTTGAGGTATGATAGGGGTACTTTAAACTATGGGTTACAGTTGTTTTCATCTTCTACTTTCTCATTGGTTGCTTATTCGGATGCTGATTGGGTTGGTTGCCCTACTACTCCGAGATCGACTTCTGGCTATTGTGTATTTCTTGGCAACAACTTACTTTTGTGGTCCTCTAAGCGTCAACCGACGTTTTCTTGTTCTAGTGCAGAGGCAGAGTATCGTGGTGTTGCCAATGTTGTTGCTGAGACCTGTTCGTTGAGGAATTTGCTACGAGAGCTGCATACTCCTTTGTCTTCCGATATGCTTGTTTACTATGATAATGTCAGTGCTGTATATCTATCTTCTAATCCGGTTCAGTATCAACGTACGAAGCATATAGAGATTGATATTCACTTTATTCGGGATTTGGGTGCTGTTGGTAAAGTTCGAGTTCTTCATATTCCCTCAAATTATCAGTATGCGGATATTTTCACTAAAGGCTTACCTTCAGCTTTGTTCAAGGATTTTCGTACCAGTTTGAGTGTTCGGTGTCCTACCGCTCAAACTACGGGGGACTATTAGTCGTATGTTTTGTATGGTCTTAGGCCAGATTCATAGTTGATAGGGTTTCACTATATATGTATGTTTCGGTATCAATAATATTCACAAAACACTTTAAATTCTAACATGGTATTGGAGCGGGTGTGATCCTCAGACCTAGGTGGCTATGTTGAGCCGCCTACACCATGCTAGCCGGTCAAACGTTTCCGTCTCTTTTATCAATGTCTAGCCGTCAGTGCTTTTCTATTATGTTATTTTTTGAGCCTTGGTTATAAATATCATATATACTTTGCTCAAATTACTTGCATGCTATCTCTTAATTTCTCATGTTGTTTGATGTCTCTACTTCCTCCAAGCCAAACGATTGTTGACCGTTCTTTCCTTGTAGCTTTTGTCATCGTCATGGGCATGGCTCCAAAATATATTGGTTTATATTTTGGATACATGAAAAGTTAACAGCATAAAAAAAAAAAAAAAAAAAAAAAAAAACGTTGGTTTATCCACAATGGTAGATGCAATGTTTTTTTTTTTTTTTTTTTTAACACCAAATGGATACATTGGTTTATCCAGTTTGGTAAATAAAAAATAAAAAGATGATACATTGGTTTATCTCGTATGATAGATGAAAAAATGATACATACGTTTATCAAGTATGGTAGATGATTACAAAGGATCTCGTCAAAGATGTTGTTAGTAACTTTCAAGTTTGAAGATTTGTCTTTGCATATTGGTGGATTTCTTCGACAACTAATTATGTTCGGTTTACTGCTTTTGCTTTTGCTTGTGTTGCATGTTTATGTTTGTTGCTGTTTGAAGATCAATTTCCGCTTACTGTCGGAAGTCTTCATCAAAAACTTATTATGGCTTTAATGTTTTTAGTTTTTTAATTCAGTCTCAAGCTTTCATGATTTTGCCACTCAAACTGCGGAGGGAGTATTAGATGATAGAATAAGCTAGTTGGCCCAAACCCGCTTTGTGGGCTTAGAGTTCATTAGAATTATGATTATGTTACATTTGTAATCTATAAATACTGGTAACTAATAAAATATTACCCACACGGTTTTTAATGCCTAACAGTTTTTAAGTTTGTACATGTTCCAACTTTAACAGCTTCTTTGTTCTTTTGATTAACACCAAAGTCACCGTCCACCTTAGCATGCTTTGCTCTCGGACCCTCCTCAATCACAGTTCATGTTCATCATGCAGTTTCAATGACGAACCAACCACATTCGCAGCACTCGTATTCTTATTCGTATTCTTTGTTGGGTTTTATAGATTTGATGATACAAAACAAGAAGAATGAAACATGAGGGACGATTTGTGACAAAGAGGAAAACTACAAAGATCTCAAGACACAGAAGATATTTTAGGATGAGTCATAATAAAATATCTTCATTGTTAGTAGTTATCTCTTTGTGTAAGGATAAGGGCTGTTATTATTTGTATGAGTTATATGGGTTAAAATGTAACTCCATCAAAGGGGTGTGTGTGTAAACCTAGGCGTATGGTTCTTGTGTTAGACGCCTAGAGTTTGTGTTTGGTTAAGCCTCAAGGTAATCAAGGTTTTCCTTGATCCCTGTTACTGTTAGAGTGTAACCGTGCTATACTTGATCACATAGCATTGGGGCTGTCGGTGTTGTGAGTTTTAGTTTTAGAGATGACGACAACGAAACCTTGTAGCAATAATAATGATGTTCTTATTATATTCCGTTGTGCATCGCTCTTATTCGTTATTATTGTGTAATCCTTAGATGAGGTCTAACCAACCTCGAGCTCTAAACGATCTTCACATTCTTCTTATGTCCACCCCCTCTCCCTCCCGAATCCAAAAACCCCTTCTCCATGATTACACCATGCACAACACCTTTAGTTCACTCGTAACCCAAGTTCAATCCAAAATCCAAAAACCAACTTTAACCAGTAAACACCATATAGCAAAGTTAAGCACAAGCTGAAACCCTCCGGCGAGCTACATCCACCCATGCCCATTCTCATTCTTTGTAATTCCATTCTTTTTTTGCATTTTCATTCTCTGCGACTCAATTGTACCAAACATCCCAGTAGTGACGTTAGAGGATTTTAATTGTGACATTCAGAATTTCATATACATTTGAAAAATATTTCTTCTTACGTTAAATATTACTGTTATACTATACATATAATTGAAAAGACCGAATCAACGATAACTGTTTCGTAACTTATGCAACTTAGTTTGATCCATAAAGTTAAACCTCGTAGAGTGTAATTCTTTACTGTTCTAGTCAATCAAAACCGTATCAAACCAAACAATTTACGTTCTAGTAAGTAACATCTCGAAACCAACTTCAAATAAAACTGCGGAACATGACAACAATTGTAACAAGGCGTAAAATTTCGAAAAGGTTATGTCACCAATTGCAATCACTAGAAGTGACATGTTGGATAATTTAAAGCATATATAAAATGTCACACATTTTTAATCATAAAATAGCTGTCCATTTCAACGGGACCATCACTACATTACGTTACAATTACAAATTTATATAAAAACCGACAATAACACATTTCAATTTAAAAGATTGCTATTTAGTCATCATTCGATGTCGTGAGACAAAGGGGAAAAAAAGTAATTTAAAACTATTTTATATGACGTGCATTTTTTATTAAATACTTCTAAGCTAATTAGTGTTCCTGTATATACGTAATTATATATCACTGTTTCATATTTCAAAGGAAATTGACTTTCAAATTTGATGTTGAAGCTTGGAATAGGAATCAACCATGATATCTTGGAATGTGTTATCATATACATTAAGAGGGTGTTGGGTTAGCTTATTGGCTTATTCACGGGCGGTTCGGCTCGGTTCGGTTAAAGATTTTAACTATCCATCTTGGGGCGGATAGTTTATTTTACTATCTGTTGATACAAAAGTTGAGCGTTCCTTGTTTGGACTCCTGTTCTCGTACCAATTAGATCTTAATGCTTTGAAACCTGCGCACTAAGAAAGAAAGCAAACACCGTTAGGCTTATCGTGGGATTGTCTCCCACGATTAGACTCCGGCGTGAGAGTAAGTAATCGGTTTTAGGGTTTAGTTGAAGAGTTAAGGATTGTAGATCGTACCTTTGATGAGAATCGAGGGATTCTTTATATACACACGAAACCCTAGTCGGTTTCGTGCTCCTCACTCTTCGGTCTATCCCGCGTAGGGCGGTTCCTTGATGCATATCCCATAAATAGAAGATATACTATCAAAACCATAAATAACTTCGGGTTTGGGCCAGCGTGAGCCCAAACCGTTATCGCAATAACCCATTCGTGATGGGTTTGAGCCCATTCGTGATGGGTTTGAGCCCATTCGTGATGGGTTTGAGTCCATTCGTGATGGACTCGAGTATGGATCGGGTTCGTGACCCGAATACGGACTATACGTCATCATGTCCCCCCAGTCTAGTGTGCGCAATGCGAAATTGCGGATGCTAGACTAATCATTGGAACTAAAATATTCCCTGATGCGTAGCGGGGAAGTTTCAAGTATTTCCCGCCAAAATTAGCAAGTTAATCTAGTCCAAGTATCTTCTTCGAAAATCGTGAGGGTGGGTGAAAAAGTGTTTTACCTTTTGGGTTCCCAACCATCCGATTGGAGCAAGTGGGGTACACATGTCGTTCATCCACGAATATGTGTACCCTACATAAACTTGAGCCGTCATTTCACTGTGGTTATCACAGTAAAAAAAATCATCATCTTCCGCCATTGTTAATCCTCCAACCAGCAATCAAAAATCAACAAAAACTAAGGTACTAGCGCGTGCGCTTATCATGGTTCTTCAATTGTCTGATTTTACCTCCGAATTATCTGAAGATGACCTTCGTCAGTTCACTTCAGATTATTATATCCCGCTTTCATTGCATCCGGTAGTTCCGGCTGCAAATGCGTCGATAGCGGATTTCCCGCAAGGGAAAGTAGGGGTGTATACGCGTTTTTTCGATTTCGCTAACCAGCGTGCGCCCATATCCCTCTTTTTGTGCAATATTCTTAATCATTATCGCCTACATATTTCCCAGCTGCACTGCATAGGTGCAGCAAAGATAACCAATTTTGAGGTGAATTGTCGCTTGTTAGCGATAGAACCAACAATCCATCTTTTCCGCGCGTTTTACCACACATCGTGGTCAAACGGGTGGGTTTCCTTCTCAAAGCGCGCAGGGGCACTGCAGTGCTATACTGAGAAGTTAGATGCATTGAGGGATTGGAGAGAAAAATTCTTTTGGGTCGATAGTTCATTTTTCCCATCGCTTTTTGAGTTCTACACTCGAGAATTATTACCAAGAGACGAGCGCCCCGACCCCGGTTTGTATAATGTGGCTGATGCGGAGACCATCAACAGTAATCGCATACCGATTAAAGCCTATCCCGAAGAGTTTTTGGTGCACATGGGCATCAGCCGTAATTACTTCGGTAGTCCAGAAGAAGTGCCAACATTTCTGGATGAAAATAGTCGGGGTGGGTGCTTGTCTCTTCCTTCCTCTTCGTTTAATAGCTGTAAGCGTTCTCCCTTTTGTAGCGTATTTAACACATTTTGTGTTTGTTTATTATTTGTTGCGCAGAGATGGATCTATTCCGCGTCGTGCATTTGGAGAAGCCGAAGCAGGTTATTGTGGGTGTGCGCCCTTTGAGGGATGGTGAGGAGCCCATTCTACAGGCTACCGCAGGACGCACAATGGCGATTGCGCAAGAGGAGCCGGAGGGGACAGATGAGACTGTGGAGATCCCCGCAGGTGTTACTATGGCTACTCCTCTGCGTAGCTTTCCTGGTCCTGATGCGCAAATCCCTGTGGAATTATTGCATGTAGACTCGTCGGATGAGTCTGAGGAGGAAGACCAAGGGTTAAAGCGTAAGAGGTCATCTGGTGATTATGGCGCAGGGCCATCAACCAAGCGCCCTGCTATTTTTGTCGAGTGACCAACTGAAGAGGATGCGTCGGTGCATAAAACTCCTTCCCCCCAGTAAGTATTTGTGTCTTTAGGTCTTCAGTCCTTTAATCCGTTATTAGTGCTATAGGGTAACCTTGTTATTTGCGTGTAGGGCTGAGACTGTTGTTGATGATGGTGCGCATGCTGAGAAGTCGCCTCCTAAGACTGATTTTGGGCCTGAGAGTCCAATGGATGAGGAAAAATCTGCTGGAGATGCACCAAGGAAGAGCCTTCTAGAGGAGTTGGCGTTGGCTGCTGCGCACCAGGCTTCGTTGGTTGCGCGGCTACAGGCTGAGTATGGTGGTGAGAGCAGCCTGGTCGCGCAGAAGGATAAGGAGATTGACCTTTTAAAGGCGCAGTTGGCTGATGCGCAGGCTGAAGTGAGGGCATCCGCAATGTATGATCAGAAGGTTGCTAATGAGAAGATGTTGCTCCTGGCTGAATTGAAGAGAGAGCGCGCTGGAGCGAAAGCGTACAAGGACTCCTGCCTTTGGGCCTTGAGATATATGGAGCTGAACAAGGGGAAACTCGTGTCTGACTTGGATGAATTCCGCAAGGCTGTGCAGAGTTTGCTGGAGAGTCAGGAGAGTAAGCTGCGCAAGCTCAGCATTGAGTATGATGAGGAGTTGTATCCTCATTTGGTGTCGACCATAGCTGAGCGCAGGTGGCTTATCAGCCATGGTTTGCGCCTTGCTGCTTTGGGTACTTTGGAGTCGCAGGAGGTGACGGGAGTATTTGGGGAGGTTGTTGAGTGCGCGTTGGCACGTGGCCAAGCGCAGGCTATAGAAAAGCTTGCCGAGAGCAATTTGTTGACGGTGCCTATTACTCAGGTGCCGGATTATAATGCCAACTCCTATGATGAGCTTGTCGCTGCCATGGAGAAGATGAAGCTCTTCGAGCTTCCTCATATTGCTCGCCTGGAGCATGACCAGGATTTCCCTATCAGTGTGATTATGGAGGGTTTGACCTTGGCTAGGCATTCATCCGAGGATGCTGAGGCGCAGCCTGACTATTTTTTGAAGCCGGATGTGTCGCAGCTACATGTGCCTGTATTCGCTCGTCCCCGTGACATTCTCAACCCTTTTGCCCTTGAGAAAGAGATTCCGTTGAGGGCGTCCTTAGAAGCCCATGAAACGAGACTTGCTCAGAAGAGGAGGGTGAAGGGGAAGGCCATTCTTTGTGGTATTGGTGCGGCTCACCTTCCTAGATCCGATGGGGTGCCTGTTAGCATTCCAACGGTAGCGCCCAAGGATGCTGAGCTGTTGGCGAGGCTTGAAGAGGCTGATAGGATGGCGCACCAAGTGGGTAGCTCAGGGCTCAGGCGTACTCGCAGCATGTCTTGGTAGTTTTGATGTAGTGAAGTTCACTTTTTGTTTGTACATATGCGTGTTGAGTATGTACTTGTTATGAATTTGTTATCCATAATGTAGTATTGATTTGAGAAAATACGATTGTATGTATATTGTATCAAATTTGATCGTGGTTGGAAGCTTCGTACTTAGTTATTTTGTTTCTTTCGTAAAAGATATTTAAGAGTCGAGAATCTATAACCACTTATATCATAATCGTGTATGAATTTCGTGACTTAGTTGTAAAACATAAGTGTGAATGAAGTGATCGTGTATGACATAGTTGTGTATGAAATTTACAAGTTATTGTGTATCCATCGTGGGGTGCACAAGTGTATGGATTGCAGCGTGCTACTAATACCATACTAAGGGGTTAATTGTCTTAACTCCTAATTTGTTAAACGCGCACAGTGTGCATTGATGTGTATCCGTCGTGGGGTACGCATGGAACTTACTCCAACGTCTTGAGAGTAAGGTGTTTAACAAGGATGCGTGATCCGGTGTTGATAGGTTTGCAACCCTCTTACTCAACGAGTCATTTATTAGGTTTACTCATCCTTTTACCATCGTGGGTTTTTAAGTAGTGCATGCACGCCATGTAGGCAAAAGATAATATAACAAACAATATTGAGACATAAATTATATGTAAGCAATAAAGTAAAGTGTGTCACGGAGTTAGCTAGAAACCGCAACATTTTATTAATACTTGCAAGTTTTTGTAAAAAGATAAAAACATTTGTCTAAATGAAACAAAAAATGTAAATACACGGATATTTATTCGGCACTTACGAAAGTGCGTAGGTGTCCATTCATTGGGTCGTAACCTTTCCTAAAGATAGCATCTCTTGAGATTGCAGATATTCCATGTGCGTTGTAGCTCACGGCCTTCCATGTCACGCAGCTTGTACGTGCCTTGTCCTAATGCTTCAATGACCTCATAGGGTCCTTCCCACTTTGGTCCAAGTTTACCTGTGTCTTCTGCGTGGCTTGCATCATTAGCGCGGTACACAAAGTTGCCAGGCCTGAATGAGGTGCTTCGAACTTTAGCATCGTAGTATCCCTTCATCTTTGACTTGGTTTTGGCCTCTCGTATGGCTGCGCGCTCGCGCCTTTCCTCCAGTAGGTCCAAATCTATCCGTCGTTCGTCGTCATTGGTCGCGACATTAACTTCCGCGGTGCGGATAGTTGGCATCCCAATTTCAGTTGGGATAACAGCTTCTGTCCCGTAGACAAGGGAAAAAGGAGTGTCTCCATTGCTAACCTTGATTGTCGTTCGATGTGCCCATAAGACATGCGACAGTTCGTCCACCCATCTTCCTTTGTGTTTGTCCAGGCGCGCTTTAATTCCTTCGCCTAGACTGCGATTTGCGCGCTCAACTATGCCATTGGTTTGGGGGTGTTTTACTAATGCGAAGTGTTGTGTGATATGTAACTCTGCGCACCAGTCTTTGAACGGGTTATCACGGAATTGTTTTCCGTTGTCCGAAACAATCTCCCCAGGTAATCCGAAGCGGCATACGATATTTTCCCAAACAAAGCGTTTTATTTGATTACCTGTGATTGTCGCTACTGCCTTCGCTTCAATCCATTTAGTGAAGTAGTCTATTGCAACAATAAGGAATTTAAGTCCTCCTGCTGCGACAGGGAAGGGGCCTGCGATATCGATACCCCACTTATAGAATGGCCATGGAGAAGTGATAGGTGTTAGCTCTTGTTGTGGTCTGCGCGGGATGGGTCTATGAACTTGGCAGTCGTTGCATTTTTTTATCACATCGCGCGCGTCACGGTGCATAGTAGGCCAATAGTATCCTGAGCGCAATGCTCGCGCTACGACGGACCGTGGTCCTGAATGCATACTGCAGGAACCAGCGTGGATCTCTCGGAGCACGTAATCTGCCTGAAGAGGTCCAACGCATCGAAGCCATGGTTGTAGGAATGAGCGCCGATATAATATACCATCTCTAAGTTCGAACCTCTGCGCTGTGCGCCGTATCCGTCGAGCGTCCTTTTGCTCATCGGGCAAGTTGCCCTTGCTTATAAATTCGATAATGGGAGTCATCCACGTAGGATTCTCTTCCTCTATTACCGTGGATATCTCCATCTCTGAGATGGATTTGTTCTTTAGGATCTCCACTAAAGCTTGTTTTGACAGGTGCGCGAAGCTGGTAGATGCGATCTTGCTTAGCGCATCCGCTTTCTTATTTTCACCTCTAGGAATTTGCTTAATGGTAAACCTGTCAAAGCCTTGTATTAGCGATTTGGTTTTGTCGAGGTATTGGACCATGTTATCCTCTTTAGCCACATATTCGCCCAACACATGGTTGGCTACCAATCGGGAATCCACATTTGCTTCTAGGTTACGTACACCCATTCGATTTGCAATGCGTAATCCAGCGATTAGGGCTTCATATTCTGCCTCGTTGTTCGTGGCTGTGAATTCAAAACGCAGTGCGTAAGTGAATTCCATCCCTTCTGGATTAGTCAGGATAAGGCCAGCGCCCGATCCATCCACGCATGAAGATCCATCTGTGAACAAGACCCATGGTTCTTGTAATTCTACCTTGCTCGGTGGGGGTGCGTCATCGGTATCTGGTTTTTCAATGATGAAGTCTGCTAGTATTTGCCCTTTAACCGCAGTGCGTGGTCTGTAAGAGATGTTATACTCGCCTAGTAGCACACTCCATTTTTGTAATCGCCCCGATGCGTCAGGTTTAGAGATAACTTGTTTGATAGGTTGGTCGGTAATCACTGCTATCGGGTGCGCTTGAAAGTATCTACGCAGTCTTTTGGCAGCAAATACTAACGCCAAGACCAACTTCTCCATTGAGCTGTAATTAATCTCTGTTTTCTTGAGTGCTTTGCTTACAAAGTACACCGGTGTTTGTACGGAATTCCTATCCGTCAATAGCACTGCGCTGATCGCTCCCTGGGTCGCGGATAGGTAGACGATTAACTCCTCCCCTGGTCGGGGTGCAACTAGTTTAGGAAGCGCGGCTATATGTTGCTTAAGCTGTGTGAAAGCTTCTTCCGCTTCCGCAGTCCAACGAAAGTCTCCCTTTTTTGTACACTTCTTGAGTGTTTTGAATAAAGGAAGTGACTTATCCGCTGATTTGGACAGGAATCTGTTCAAACCGGCTAACTTTCCATTTAGGGATTGAACTTCTTTCAACGTGCGCGGTGAAGGAAGTTGGATGACAGCTTCTGTCTTTTCTGGGCATGGCTTAATGCCATCTGGTTCTATCAAATATCCTAGGAACATGCCTTCTGTAGCGCCAAAAGTGCATTTCTTAGGATTCAACTTCATGTTGATCTTTCGTAGTGTTGTGAATGTTTCTTCAATGTCGCGCACCACTTCATCTTCAGTATGACTTTTTATGACAAGGTCATCCACATAGACCTCTAGATTGCGTCCCACTTGCTTCTCAAACGCATTATCTACCAGTCGCTGGTAGGTGGCGCCCGCATTCTTCAGGCCAAAAGGCATTTTTGTATAACAAAAAACGCCTTGGCTTGTGTGGAAGGCTGTTTTTTCCTCGTCTTCCTTAGCCATTTGGATTTGGTGGTACCCTTTGTATGCATCCAAGAAACATTTAAAGGGATATCCGCACAAAGATTCCACTTTCCAGTCTATCTCTGGTAGTGGGTAGCAGTCCTGTGGACATGCTTTATTAAGGTCGGTGAAGTCCACACACATCCGCCAACTGCCATCGCTCTTTTTTACCATTACTGGATTGGAGAGCCAATCGTGGTAATAGACTTCTCGCATGATGCCAGCGTCCACAAGTTTGTGTACTTCTTCCAGTATGGCTTTTGCGCGCTCTGGAGCCTGGCCGCGCTTTTTCTACCTTACTGGGGAATATCCTTGTCGGATTTGTAACTTGTGTTCTGTAATCGAACGTGGCACACCAGTCATGTGCTTTGGTTCCCATGCGAAGATATCCAGATTCCTTTGTAAGAGTGCGCATACAGCCGCTCTTCCTTTGTCAGACAACGACCCTCCAATCGACACTTCTTGTTCCGGATATTCAGGATGAATTGCAACCTTTAGGTTTGGTACTTTAGCTGCGCTCTGTTCTGGTATATGTGTCGTTTCACATGTAATCGTGTTACATTCTTCTGGTAGCGCAGCGTTGTTGTAGATGGTGATAATGCCGCCTTCTACTGGGAATTTGAGCATCCCATGCGCTGTGGATGGTACTGCGTGTGACAACTGGTAATTTAGGGAGCCATTTTTATTACCGCGTTTCTTTATATTTGACGACGTAAACATTTTGAATGTAACCTGTTAGAACTACGTTGGTTTTGATGAGTATCTTGGATTATTTACGTGGATTATTACGTCGTTGAATTCATTTTGTGAGAATAATTTAGGCACTACTCCGACTCTGGCACTAGGAAACCTATTAAGTCGAGATTAAACGAGAAACGATTACGTTTTATTTTATAAACGTATTTATTATCAAATTTAACGGAAAATCGTATTTAAAGTGAATGATGGCAATTAAAAATTTATTCGAGTAACGTTTAATATTTTTAGTAAATAAAAACGAGTATCTCGAGAAAGAATAATAAAAATTATTCCGTTAGTCCTTGCCCGACTCCTCAAGTGAAATAAAAATACAATACAAGGACCTAAGTGTGCAAAATCCGGTTAATAAAAACCCACAAACCCTAACTCTTTTATTATTTCATTTCATCTTCATCATCAACCTATCTCCTCTCCTCTCTACTAGCCGCCGCCGGCCACCCCAACACCACCACCACCGCCGCCCCTACAACTACACCGCCACCACCACAACACTCCTCATCACCTCCTCTTTCTTGTGACACCATCCACGCGCCACCAAACATCAATACCACCTCGTTTTAATCACACCGCCGCCGCTAAAACCCACCCACCATCTTTTTATGCTCTAAACTCCATAGATCTATTGAAGAAACGGTAAGAAAACGCGTTTTTACGCGTGGGTTGACTCACCACCGAGTCAACCCGTGGTTAATAATGATTTTTCGGGTTAAAACAAATGGGTTTTTATGTTTTGAAACTAGTAAAAATGATTGGTATCGAATGGGTCGTGTCTTTGTCGTGTTTGTGTGGTACCAAGAGCTTAAGCTCAAGAGCTTGAGCTTATTTTTGATCTTTTGATTCTTGTGGTTATGTTGTTTATTGATGTAATGGTGAAACCGTGACCCCTTAGGGTTCGTTTGGTTTTTGTCGCGTCGAGAAAGCCAAGCCGAGACCCTCATGGTCTCGGCAATATTTATGGTTCTTGGTTTGAGACCATTTGATGCTACTTTTATTGATATTGTTGTGCTTGTGGTTGTTTATTTATTTATGTTTGGATTCGGATTTATTTTGTTGGTACCGGTTGGAATGGAGCCGAGGACTAGGACATAGACTTGGATGATTGTTTGGTTTTGATTTGGCGAAGTTATTGAATGATTGTGTTGATTGAGAAAATGGGAATCGATTGTGTGACGATTACTAGTGACGGGGAATAGGATTAGACGTGAGTCGTAGTCGACCACGGGATGTTGAAGTTGATGAAGGAAATGAGGCTAAAATATTGATATATATTGTTGCTTGTGAATTTTGTGCCACGTCGGGTCACGTTGACTTTTTAGTCCTCGTTGACCCCGACGATATTATAACATGGATATACATATATTGTTGGACTTGGATTGATATAATAAGTCGAGAGGTCATGACTCGACTTGTGACTCGAAACAAATAATAACTCAAAATGAAAACATAAACAAACACGAGACAAGAATGACACGAGGTTTTTCATATAAGAAATAAATTATAACGAGTATTATACTTGTTGATTTATTAAAAACAAAACTAAGGTTTTTATAAACAAATGAGTTATTAAATGTTTCGAGGGCACACAAATCTAAGAATATTAATTATGAGGAACATTTATGTTTTATGGTTTAACGTCGAGTCTCGGATTAGTTAACATTAATAAACTTGACTCACATGGTTGTCGGACTTATTGGGCTGACGAGTCCAATAAGAGCCCCATAAGCATGTCGGAAGAGATTTATTAATGGGCAATTCATCCTCATGACTTATCTAGTATGATCATTGAGTTTTGAGATGATAAATTAAGGAAAGGAATTACGAGATTTATCGAGTTGACGAACTCGATAAGGACTCGACAAATTCGTTCACCTACCTTATCAAACCAAAACTTAGTCATACGTCCTTGCTTGCTAATTGTTTAGGTTATAGATTTACGTGGCATGAGTACACTAGAGTCGTGTCATGTCACCACTACACACTCGTCGATACCAAACACTAATAACGGGTATGAGCAAGAGATTTTGGAATTTAAAACGATATATACTCGGGATGGTTTACTTATAGAAACTTTTGCGGTTGAAGATGAAATTGAGAATAGTTTATATTATTAGGTTATGCCGAGTCCGAGAGTGCTGGTATTTGAGAGTCGCTGATTTCTTTGCTTCAGTAGATTTTGTTTGTGCTTCGCTGTTTGAGGTGAGTTTCATAGCCACACTTTTCTACTATTACTATGTGTTTATAAACTTGGGGGAGAAAGCATGCAACTATCTTTTGGACCTGCCACTACTTTTGTTTTACTACTATGTGTTGACTAGTTGAGGTTAGATGCGGTAGATTTTGCCTCAGACTAAGGCTGTTAGCTGAGAATAGACTTCTACTTCCGGCCTAGATCCAGGGCAGTAATGGGTGGTTCCTTACTGTAACGTGTTACCTGGCTAGTGACCGCTGAGGGGCCCACTCACTATGACCACTTATCAATCTATGATAAGAAACTATCGTTATTGGAATGTTATGATGTTGATTTATATATGGGACCCTTGCGGAGGGCGACCCATGGATGGAATTACGTGTTTATATCTGCCTCTAGTCGCACATAGCAAATAACTATTCAGGTCCACTACTGTTTTGGAAATTTAAACCTATGAACTCACCAGCGTTAGCTGACCTTTTTAGCATGTTTTTCTCAGGTAATTGATGAGGTTTATTTTGCTTATTACTTTGGAGGCTTGGCGTATGGCATGGCTAAGGATCAACTTGCACTCTGATAATGTTATGGGGACCTAATTTATGTATTTTCTTTTGGGCCTTTCTTTAAATACTTTTGAGAAAAATGTAGACTTACAACACAAATCTTGAGATGTTTTATGTAACGGATAATTCTATCCTGCTTTCTATACCTATGTCTTATACCAATTTCATAGCACCCCGAAAGCTCAATTAAGTCTTCCGCTGAACCGAATTTTGGGGGTGTTACAGATTGGTATCAGAGCTCAAGGTTATAGAGAACTGGGTTTATTTTCTAAAACCTAGACTATAACCGTTTTTCAAAAATTGATCCTTGACCAACACATGCCAGCCTGCCAAGCCGAAGCTGCCATATTTGAGAACTGGGATATTATGGTTATATGATTGATTTATATTTGGTGTTTATATGCGGTAATTGTGTTAACATGTTTAGTATAAAGCGGTATTTTGTGATTGGATAATTTTTGGTTATGGTTTTGGTTTTGAAACGAGCTATTTTATATACTTATACCTACCCTATGACCATTGTCACAGACGATGCCTTCCTTGTCACTTGATGTCCAGGAGGAGATCCTCACTCCTGCATCCCGCTTTGGGCGTTCTGTGATGACATCTACTCAGGACGATCCCTATGAGATCGTTCGACACTCGGCTCTCACATCATCATCAGTTGCTCCTATGCCACATGTCTCACCTACTACTCAGCCATTACCAGCAGTTGGTCGCCCCAGCTCTTCGCGACAGCTCACGCTCCACCAGGCTTTAGTCAGAGCTCAGACTCTACAGCTTACCAGCACCACTCACCTCTTGAGACGATCACCATCACCACCCGGCCATGCTCCTGCTCACTCTCTTCTGTCATTACCACCGGCATCATCGTCTCGTCGACGTCCCCACTCACCTACTCCATCATCCCCTGACTCACCCACCCCTCAGCGACGTCGAATCAGCGACTCGTATTCAGAGGGTGATGATGAGGATGAGGATGAGGACGAGGAGGACGAGGAGGAGGATGTTGCTCTAGATGAGGCCGCTCCACCAGATCAGGGACTTGCACCCTTAGTGCACTTACCCGAGCCCGATTCTCCTGACCATCCTTTTGAGCTAGCTTCACCACCTCATTCACCAGTGCCTGACAGCCCACTAGCCCCAGATGCTTCATCGGAGGTCGCTTCAGAGACGGCAGCCCTTGGAGAGACGGGTCAGATTTGGGGGCAGATCGCCACCCTCGAGCAGAGGATCAGTCAGATATCTGATCGACTGGTGGGGGTTTCCGCAGCTAGGTACGGGGAGATTGAGAGAGACATGGCAGTGTTGTTTGGTAGGACCACATCCCTGAGGCGTGATCTAGAGGACTGGCGTGATGCATTTCGGGACCTGCAGAGAGGACTCTTGACTGCCCGCGACACCGACAGAGCCCTTTGGCGCAGGGTCGGCGCGCAGCAGACTTTGATTGATCAGCTTAGGGGTGATCGAGAGGTGGACCGCATTGAGATTACGTCCCTATGGACACATATGGGAGACCTAGAGGATGCTTTGAGAGGGATCCGCCGTGCTCGTGGCTAGTTATGCGTAGACTATTGACTGTTGTATCACTTCTAAACTAAGGAGTCCTTAGTTAGAGGTGTTAGTGTTATTAGCTATTTATGTTATCTTTAGTTATCAGAATCGTCTATGAATGATCAGTTATCCGTATCTTCCGTTGTACTTGAGAAACATGTTTCGTTACCAGTTCTAATATGAATGGAAAACTTTTGAGCATAAATGGTTGTGATGTGAGCGAAATTATTTTCTTATTGTCATGATTAGTATTCGCATCGGTATTTAACCTAGGGATAACCACCCCTTTGTATGATGTTGCATATTGTTGAAATCTCACGACTCTTATATCTTGTTATCCAGATCGATGGCTCCAAGACGCTACCCAGTTAGGACTAACCGTACAGTGCCTACTATTGTCAACACTGGTCGTCAAGGCCGTCGCCCGGTTCAAAATCCTCGTGGTCGGAATACCAACAACCCGACTAATGGAGAACAAAATATGAATGATCAGGGCGTCAATGGTCACACTCCACCAAACGTCCCTCCTGATAATCAAGCGCTAATCGAACAGCTCGTGGCACAGCGCGTTGCCGATATCTTAGCTGAGTCTAATCACTCAAACACCTCTGCTGGAACTCCACCACCTGCCAGGAACCGTAGTTGTACCTATAAGGAATTCCGTACTTATGGGCCCACTGAGTTTGCAGGAACCAAAGGGGTTGTTGTGCTGATGAGATGGATGGAGAAAATCGAATCTGTGTTCGTAGTTGGTAACTGTGAGGAAAACACCAAGGTGAAGTATGCTACTTTCTGTTTGAAAGACGAAGCACTAACTTGGTGGAACAATTACCTCAAATCTGTGGGAAGTGAAATGGCTTATGCTATGACGTGGGATCAGTTCAAGGCCTTGCTGATTAAGACCTACTGTCCACGGAATGAGGTTAAGAAACTGGAAATTGAATTTTGGAACCATAAGGTGAAAGGTACTGACATGACAGCTTACAACCGTCGCTTCCAAGAATTGTCACTACTTTGCCCCGAGATGGTTCGTACTGAGGCACTCAAGATCGAGCACTACACTGATGGGTTGCCACTAGCTACTAGGAACGATGTGATTGCAGCAAACCCAACTAATCTTCATGAAGCCATCACGATAGCTCAACGTTTGATGGATTCACTAGTTCTTGAGTGTGCAGATAAGGGGAGGAATGATAAGAGGAAAAGGGAGGGTCAACCTAAGGGTAATGACCACCCAAACAAAAGACAAGAGGTTACTAAGGTTTATGCTATTGCCGATGGGGAAAGGAAGGGTTATAAGGGGAACCAGCCAAAATGCAGCCGTTGTAATTTTCATCACCTTGGGCGATGTGCTGTGGTGTGCAATAACTGCTCAAAAATAGGGCACCTAGCCAGAGACTGCAGGTCTCGACCCTTGGCCATGGTGCAAACAACTCAGGGAACAGACTGGAAGGCTAATGTCACTTGTTATGGGTGTGGGAAAAAGGGACACTACAGGAATGAATGTCGGGAACAGGGGAACCAGGGGAATCAAGTGAACCAGGGAAATCGAGGTGCGGGAGGATATGGGCATAATCATGGTAATCGAGGAACAGGAGGAAATTGGGGAAATCAAGGCACTAGGAATCAACAGGGAAATGTGGGAACAGCCCAAGGAAGGGTGTATGTTATTGGGAAGGAGATCAAGGAGGACCCGAATGTTGTCACTGGTACGTTTCTTCTCGACAACCGTTATGCTTCCATATTATTTGATACTGGTGCCGATAGGAGTTTTGTATCTACTACATTTATGCCCTTGCTTAAAAATTCCCCGACAGCCTTAAGTATTGAGTACAATGTAGAGTTAGCAAATGGGAACCTTGAAAGGATAGATACTATTATTCGCGGCTGTACGTTAAATTTCTTAAACCATCCATTCAACATCGATCTCTTACCCATTACCTTAGGAAGTTTCGACGTCATCATCGGTATGGATTGGTTATCCAAGTACCATGCTAATATCATCTGCGATGAGAAAATAGTTCGGGTGCCCTACGGAAGGGAAGTCTTAAACATACAAGGAGATAGGGGCGATCGTGGAGGTCCCTCCCGATTGAACATCATCTCCTGTACAAGGGCTCAGAAGTACGTAGAAAAAGGAGGTTACCTTTTCTTGGCCCGGATTTCTGAAAATAAAGGAAATGAGAAGAATGGGAAAAAGATTGAAGACGTACCCATCGTCAGAGATTTTCCGGAAGTATTCCCAGATGACTTACCTGGAATCCCTTCGGCAAGACAAGTCGAATTTCAGATTGAACTGATACCTGGAGCTGCACCCGTAGCTCGAGCACCCTACCGCCTTGCGCCTACCGAATTAGAAGAACTATCGAAACAACTAGCAGAGTTGTCCGAAAAGGGATTCATACGACCAAGTTCATCACCTTGGGGAGCTCCAGTATTGTTTGTAAAGAAGAAGGATGGATCTTTTCGCATGTGTATTGACTATAGAGAGTTGAACAAATTGACAGTGAAGAACCGATACCCTCTACCCAGGATCGACGATTTATTTGATCAACTCCAAGGATCAAGTGTTTACTCGAAGATTGACTTACGATCTGGGTATCATCAGCTCAGAGTCCGTGAAGAGGACATTCCAAAGACAGCGTTCAGAACTCGTTATGGACATTACGAGTTCCAAGTGATGCCGTTCGGTCTGACCAACGCCCCAGCGGTATTCATGGATCTCATGAACCGCGTGTGCAAGCCTTATTTGGATAAGTTTGTGATAGTATTCATTGATGATATTCTGATATATTCCAAGAGTAAGGAGGAACATGAAGAGCATCTAAGACTTATCTTGGAATTACTGAAGCAGGAACAACTGTACGCCAAATTCTCAAAATGTGAATTTTGGATCCCAACCGTACAATTTTTGGGACACGTGATCGACAGTCAAGGAATTCACGTAGATCCCGCAAAGATCAAGTCCATCAAGGAATGGACCGCCCCAAAAACCCCAACTGAAGTTCGTCAATTTTTGGGTTTAGCTGGTTATTATCGGAGATTCATCGAGGGATTCTCTAAAATAGCCAAGTCCCTAACTAAGCTAACCCAGAAAAACGTAAAGTACGAATGGGGAGACGATGAAGAGGAGGCTTTCCAACTATTGAAAGAAAAGTTGTGTAGTGCACCTATCTTAGCTTTACCAGAGGGAAGCGAAGACTTTGTCGTATACTGCGACGCTTCGCACAAAGGTTTAGGAGCTGTCCTGATGCAACAGGAGAAAGTGATAGCATACGCTTCGCGACAGCTTAAGACCCATGAGAAAAACTACACAACTCATGATCTGGAACTAGGTGCAGTAGTATTTGCACTCAGGATATGGAGACATTATCTGTACGGCACGAAGTGCATAGTGTATACCGACCATAAGAGTTTACAACATATTTTGGACCAGAAGGAGCTGAACATGAGACAGCGCCGCTGGTTAGAATTGCTCAGTGATTACGACTGTGAGATTCGCTACCATCCCGGTAAAGCAAACGTTGTTGCTGATGCTCTTAGTCGAAAAGAAAGAGTACCACCATTACGAGTCAGATCTTTGGGAATGACTATTAGTTCACCATTACCATCTCAGATTCTTGCCGCCCAGGCTGAAGCGCTAAAGGAAGAAAACAGACCGCACGAAGACCTACCTAGGACGATAGAAAACGAAAATGGTTTCGTAAGGCGTTCCGACGGAACCATATGTTTTGGAGACAGAAGCTGGATACCACTTATCGGAAAAATTCGTGAGTTGATTATGCACGAGTCGCATAAGTCAAAATACTCAATTCATCCCGGGTCTGATAAAATGTACCAAGACCTGAAGAAACTGTATTGGTGGCCTAACATGAAGGCCGAGATAGCCCTGTATGTCAGCAAGTGCCTAACGTGTGCGAAGGTGAAGGCTGAACACCAGAGACCATCAGGGTTATTGATACAACCTGAACTCCCTGTTTGGAAATGGGATCGGATCACTATGGATTTCATCACTAAGCTACCAAGAACAGCCAGTGGTTGTGATACTATTTGGGTAATAGTAGATCGACTCACTAAATCCGCTCATTTCCTTGCAATCAAAGAGAACGACAGTATGGAAACTCTCGCCCGGCTATATCTGAAGGAAGTTATTTCGCGACATGGTATACCAATATCAATTATTTCTGACCGAGACAGTCGTTTCACGTCAAATTTTTGGAAGTCCCTTCAAACGGCCATGGGGGTAAAACTCGATATGAGTACTGCCTATCATCCTCAAACGGACGGCCAGAGTGAGAGGACTATCCAGACATTAGAGGATATGTTACGAGCTTGTGTTATCGATTTCGGAAAAGGCTGGGAGAGATACTTGCCTTTGGCCGAATTTTCTTACAACAATAGCTATCATACCAGCATTAAGGCCGCACCTTTTGAGGCATTGTATGGCCGAAAATGTCGATCCCCGATTTGTTGGGCTGAAGTTGGCGACAGTCAACTTACAGGTCCCGAACTTGTTAGAGAAACTACTGAAAAGATAGTTCAAATCAGAGACCGTTTGCAAGCGGCACGGGACCGACAAAAGAGCTACGCCGATAAGAGACGTACACCTCTCGAATTCCAGGTTGGAGACAGAGTTATGCTGAAAGTCTCCCCATGGAAAGGGGTGATACGTTTTGGCAAGCGCGGAAAACTCAACCCCCGTTACATCGGACCATTCCAAATTCTTGAAAGAGTGGGACCAGTAGCCTACCGGCTAGAACTACCACCAGAACTGAGTAACGTGCACAACGTGTTTCATGTATGTAACTTGAAGAAGTGTCTTTCTGATGAAACCCCGGTAATTCCTTTGAGGGAAATCCGGATAGACAAGAACTTAAACTTTACCGAGGAACCGATAGAAGTTGTAGACCGAGAAGTTAAACGACTGAAGCGCAGTCGTATTCCTATTATCAAGGTTCGTTGGAACTCTCGACATGGACCAGAATTCACCTGGGAACGAGAAGATGAATTTCAGAAAAAGTATCCTCAACTCTTTGAACCATCGTCGAACAATTCTAAGTGAAACCCGGGACGGGTTTCATCTGAGGCTGGGAGGCTGTGACAACTGGTAATTTAGGGAGCCATTTTTATTACCGCGTTTCTTTATATTTGACGACGTAAACATTTTGAATGTAACCTGTTAGAACTACGTTGGTTTTGATGAGTATCTTGGATTATTTACGTGGATTATTACGTCGTTGAATTCATTTTGTGAGAATAATTTAGGCACTACTCCGACTCTGGCACTAGGAAACCTATTAAGTCGAGATTAAACGAGAAACGATTACGTTTTATTTTATAAACGTATTTATTATCAAATTTAACGGAAAATCGTATTTAAAGTGAATGATGGCAATTAAAAATTTATTCGAGTAACGTTTAATATTTTTAGTAAATAAAAACGAGTATCTCGAGAAAGAATAATAAAAATTATTCCGTTAGTCCTTGCCCGACTCCTCAAGTGAAATAAAAATACAATACAAGGACCTAAGTGTGCAAAATCCGGTTAATAAAAACCCACAAACCCTAACTCTTTTATTATTTCATTTCATCTTCATCATCAACCTATCTCCTCTCCTCTCTACTAGCCGCCGCCGGCCACCCCAACACCACCACCGCCGCCGCCCCTACAACTACACCGCCACCACCACAACACTCCTCATCACCTCCTCTTTCTTGTGACACCATCCACGCGCCACCAAACATCAATACCACCTCGTTTTAATCACACCGCCGCCGCTAAAACCCACCCACCATCTTTTTATGCTCTAAACTCCATAGATCTATTGAAGAAACGGTAAGAAAACGCGTTTTTTACGCGTGGGTTGACTCACCACCGAGTCAACCCGTGGTTAATAATGATTTTTCGGGTTAAAACAAATGGGTTTTTATGTTTTGAAACTAGTAAAAATGATTGGTATCGAATGGGTCGTGTCTTTGTCGTGTTTGTGTGGTACCAAGAGCTTAAGCTCAAGAGCTTGAGCTTATTTTTGATCTTTTGATTCTTGTGGTTATGTTGTTTATTGATGTAATGGTGAAACCGTGACCCCTTAGGGTTCGTTTGGTTTTTGTCGCGTCGAGAAAGCCAAGCCGAGACCCTCATGGTCTCGGCAATATTTATGGTTCTTGGTTTGAGACCATTTGATGCTACTTTTATTGATATTGTTGTGCTTGTGGTTGTTTATTTATTTATGTTTGGATTCGGATTTATTTTGTTGGTACCGGTTGGAATGGAGCCGAGGACTAGGACATAGACTTGGATGATTGTTTGGTTTTGATTTGGCGAAGTTATTGAATGATTGTGTTGATTGAGAAAATGGGAATCGATTGTGTGACGATTACTAGTGACGGGGAATAGGATTAGACGTGAGTCGTAGTCGACCACGGGATGTTGAAGTTGATGAAGGAAATGAGGCTAAAATATTGATATATATTGTTGCTTGTGAATTTTGTGCCACGTCGGGTCACGTTGACTTTTTAGTCCTCGTTGACCCCGACGATATTATAACATGGATATACATATATTGTTGGACTTGGATTGATATAATAAGTCGAGAGGTCATGACTCGACTTGTGACTCGAAACAAATAATAACTCAAAATGAAAACATAAACAAACACGAGACAAGAATGACACGAGGTTTTTCATATAAGAAATAAATTATAACGAGTATTATACTTGTTGATTTATTAAAAACAAAACTAAGGTTTTTATAAACAAATGAGTTATTAAATGTTTCGAGGGCACACAAATCTAAGAATATTAATTATGAGGAACATTTATGTTTTATGGTTTAACGTCGAGTCTCGGATTAGTTAACATTAATAAACTTGACTCACATGGTTGTCGGACTTATTGGGCTGACGAGTCCAATAAGAGCCCCATAAGCATGTCGGAAGAGATTTATTAATGGGCAATTCATCCTCATGACTTATCTAGTATGATCATTGAGTTTTGAGATGATAAATTAAGGAAAGGAATTACGAGATTTATCGAGTTGACGAACTCGATAAGGACTCGACAAATTCGTTCACCTACCTTATCAAACCAAAACTTAGTCATACGTCCTTGCTTGCTAATTGTTTAGGTTATAGATTTACGTGGCGTGAGTACACTAGAGTCGTGTCATGTCACCACTACACACTCGTCGATACCAAACACTAATAACGGGTATGAGCAAGAGATTTTGGAATTTAAAACGATATATACTCGGGATGGTTTACTTATAGAAACTTTTGCGGTTGAAGATGAAATTGAGAATAGTTTATATTATTAGGTTGTGCCGAGTCCGAGAGTGCTGGTATTTGAGAGTCGCTGATTTCTTTGCTTCAGTAGATTTTGTTTGTGCTTCGCTGTTTGAGGTGAGTTTCATAGCCACACTTTTCTACTATTACTATGTGTTTATAAACTTGGGGGAGAAAGCATGCAACTATCTTTTGGACCTGCCACTACTTTTGTTTTACTACTATGTGTTGACTAGTTGAGGTTAGATGCGGTAGATTTTGCCTCAGACTAAGGCTGTTAGCTGAGAATAGACTTCTACTTCCGGCCTAGATCCAGGGCAGTAATGGGTGGTTCCTTACTGTAACGTGTTACCTGGCTAGTGACCGCTGAGGGGCCCACTCACTATGACCACTTATCAATCTATGATAAGAAACTATCGTTATTGGAATGTTATGATGTTGATTTATATATGGGACCCTTGCGGAGGGCGACCCATGGATGGAATTACGTGTTTATATCTGCCTCTAGTCGCACATAGCAAATAACTATTCAGGTCCACTACTGTTTTGGAAATTTAAACCTATGAACTCACCAGCGTTAGCTGACCTTTTTAGCATATTTTTCTCAGGTAATTGATGAGGTTTATTTTGCTTATTACTTTGGAGGCTTGGCGTATGGCATGGCTAAGGATCAACTTGCACTCTGATAATGTTATGGGGACCTAATTTATGTATTTTCTTTTGGGCCTTTCTTTAAATACTTTTGAGAAAAATGTAGACTTACAACCGGATAATTCTATCCTGCTTTCTATACCTATGTCTTATACCAATTTCATAGCACCCCGAAAGCTCAATTAAGTCTTCCGCTGAACCGAATTTTGGGGGTGTTACACTGCGCGCATCGCCGAGATTCCTGGCCTTCCAATAATGCCATTGTATGGCGAAGGAGATTTGATCACCATAAAGTTCATCCAGGCTGTCGTGGAGTGTTCTTTATTACCAACAGCGACTAGTAGGCGCAGTTGCCCTATAGGCCATATCTTTTCTCCTGTAAAGCCAGTAAGCGCAGTCGTGGCTGGGCTTAACTGTCTTTGTATCTCAGGACGTAGTCTCTTGAAGCAATGTTCATACATTATATCTACTGATGCGCCTCCATCGACATACATGCGGTGGATGTCGTGACCCCCCGCATTTATTTCAATGGTAAGTGGTTCTGTCACTGCGTTGTCCGCGGTCAAGGTGGGGAAAGAGATTTCGCTTCCATGAGAAAATTTATGGCTCACCTTTTGCCTAGTCTTTCGCTGCCATGATTGTATCATGTAGATAGTATCAGCTTTTTCCTTAGGTGCTTCTTTCTTGCCTCCGTTTCTCTGCTTGTCTTTCCCATCCCTAATATTTTTAACGAGGTGGTCCAATCTGCCTTCTTTCACTAGTTTCTCAATTAGTTGGCGTAATTGGACACACTCATTAGTGGTATGGCCCTTCTGTGCGTGGTACTCGCAGTATCCGTTCCCTACGCGCCGATCTTCAGGAGTGCGCATAGGTGGGGGTCTTGGAAAGTTCGCTCCTTCCGTCGCAAATATCTCATTTGGGGTTTTAGTTAATGGGGTATACTTGTCGTTTCCCCGTCCGCCCCTTTGGGTGCGATAACTTTTGTCACGATTGCCACCCTGGTCATTGGATGGTTTCCTTGACTCTTCTTGTGACCTATGGTTCGAGTAGCCTTTCCTGGAATCCGCAGCGGCTGCTTCTCCTTGGACGAAGGACCTGGTGCGCTTCATTAGTTCATCAAATGTTAGGGGAATCTTGTCATTCAGTCTCCTGATGAGTTCTGGATTATTGATTCCATTCATGAATCCAGAGATCTTTAGCACTTCAGGGCATGCTTTGACATGTATGCATTCATCCTTAAAGCGTTCTACATAAGCGCTCGTAGATTCCCCTTAGCGCTGCTTCACCCTAGCGAGTTCAACAGGGTTTTTAGCGCACTTCTTTCTTTGAGTGAAGTTCTGACGGAATGCTTTTCGTAACTCTTCAAACCCGTTTATGCTTCTTCGTGGAAGCTTGCTAAACCAAGTTCGCGCATTCCCTACCAATGTGGAGTTGAACATGTGGCACCACACAGGTTGTGGCCAATTTTCGATTGTGGCAGCTGACTCGAAAATTTTTAGGTGATCATCAGGGTCACCTGTTCCATCATATGTCTTGACATTGGTGGGCATACGCCTTCTCTTGTTATCCGCGTAATCGCTGATGCGCCGCGTGAATGCATCAATTTTTTGGCGGCGCCAAGGAAGAGATATGTCTTCATCCTCTTCATCGCGGTATTTTCCCCTGGACTTCCAATGTCCAGTTTCCTTGTCCTCGTTGTCCGAGGAGCCAGTTGAGGAGGAGTTGTCCCTTCTGCGGCGCTTGCGCCGTTTTTCCTCGGAGTCCGAGCTTGGGGGGCTTTTACTTGGGGGATCTCGTCTCCCAAGTCTATCTTGAATTCTTCTACTGCCCGATCTCGAAGAACTTTCGCTTGGTGAGCGTTGTCGCCCCAATCTGTCCTCCATTCTGCGGCTACCAAGTCTAGCGTGGACATTGGTGCGCCTTCTGACATCCTCATACTCCTCTGAGTACTGTGAATCAGATGCTTCCTCCTCCGCAGACTTCCTTCCAATTCTAGTGAAAACTGGTTGTCTACGACTGTCTCTTTCACGACTTTCTTGTCGGTAACGCGGCGGAGATGCTTCGTGATCTGGGTCAAAGTTAAGCCGGGCTTGCAGGCTCTGATTTGACCTTCTTTTTGCCTCCTCTCGCATGAGGTCGGTTAATGTTTCGTAATTTTGAGAAACAAAATTACTTAGTGCGAACTCTGGGGTGTCCTCTTCCACTGCTAGAACATCTGTCTCTACGTTCACTCCCTTGTCTCGGTTAGGCGCACGTGGCGGCACAGTGTTGTCCATTGTGGTTACCGTTTGATGGGGAGTGGTAAAGAGGGTGCGTTGGAGATCTTCAGCGCTTGGAGCCACCGTAGTGGCCGAGGTAATCCCTGTGGGTAGTTCTACCGTTGGGAGGACTTGGGTTGGGTGTGATTCCTGGTGACTAGGCGCGCTGGTTGTTCCAGAGGCCAGCCTAGAAGTAGAGTCTTGGTTCTTTTTCTTCTGGGAGTCACCGTGTGTTTTTTCCAATTGCGGAGTCCGCTGACTTGAGTTTTTGTGTTTCGTCATTCTAGTTCTTAGTGTAGGGTCCCACGGATGGCGCCACTTGTTGATACAAAAGTTGGGCGTTCCTTGTTTGGACTCCTGTTCTCGTACCAATTAGATCTTAATGCTTTGAAACCTGCGCACTAAGAAAGAAAGCAAACACCGTTAGGCTTATCGTGGGATTGTCTCCCACGATTAGACTCCGGCGTGAGAGTAAGTAATTGGTTTTAGGGTTTAGTTGAAGAGTTAGGGATTGTAGATCGTACCTTTTATGAGAATCGAGGGATTCTTTTTATACACACGAAACCCTAGTCGGTTTCGTGCTCCTCACTCTTCGGTCTATCCCGCGTAGGGCGGTTCCTTGATGCATATCCCATAAATAGAAGATATACTATCAAAACCATAAATAACTTCGGGTTTGGGGCAGCGTGAGCCCAAACCGTTATCGCAATAACCCATTCGTGATGGGTTTGAGCCCATTCGTGATGGGTTTGAGCCCATTCGTGATGGGTTTGAGTCCATTCGTGATGGGTTTGAGTCCATTCGTGATGGACTCGAGTATGGGTCGGGTTCGTGACCCGAATACGGACTATACGTCATCACTATCCAAAATCGAACTATACTAGACAGGTAACCGGACATGCGGGTACCCGAAATGAGCGGTTACCCGTAGTTCGGGTCACGGTTAACTATTTTAAAAAATTAATCGAATCAAATAGGACGAACACTGACCAAAATTAGAATGTAATATGTCATTGTAGTAAAATTAAATAACGTTGAACAGATTAGAGTCATTGTAAAGTTGTTCCGTCGCAAAAAAAACATTCAAATTATCATATGTAACAAAATAACTAATATCCCTCCGTTCCTTAATAAATGTCCACTACTGACTCTTAAAGTTTTCTCTTTTTAACTTTAACTTAGACATTAAATTATTTTATTTGTGTTATGTAATAGTTAATGCAAAATACATGAATGTATTGAGTTTTAAATGTATTTTTATTGGTATAATTTTCATTAAGTATTATATAACACAAATGGAATAATTTAAAGTCAAAGTTGAAAAAAAAAAAAAAAAAAAAAAAAAAAAAAAACTTTAGAAGTCAATAGTGGACATTTATTTAGGGACGGAGTAAGTACTAGTTATTTGACGTTTATAGGTTACGATCACTTTAATCATATGTAATCCATGGACGTTAATAAATGATTGCATTAGATAAGTAAAATTGCGTTATACGATAAAAGTAGTGCAAATATATAGATAATCCTTATACATTTTTATGAATGGTTTGTTGAAACCTACATGTATATTATACACGGCTCGGTTCGGGTAACCGCGGATAACTAAACTTAAAAACCGAAACCAAACCGTGATAAGCGGGTTTTTCCGGTTTCGGTTTCTTCGGTTATCGGTTTTTTACGGTTTCGGATTGAACGGATCGGCTCGGTTCGTCGGTTTCTCGGATTTTTTGAACACCCCTATTGGCTTATTCGAACCTAAAAAAAACTTATGAGTCCACTCTTTCGACTAATGAGCCTTTCATTAAACATATAGTTTATTCAAATCCGATCCATAAGATTTTTTAGATATAGTATTATTTTGCGTTGCAAACATCAAATTGGCATCTGGATGCTTTATGGGCTATTTCCAAACATATACATCGGGTTAAGGGATGAATGACATATATAATCGATAGATTTACAAAAAGCCCACACCCAAATTAAAACCCTAAAGCGGTGGTATATATATATATATCATATATAATCGATAGATCAAGCCGTCTGTTTTTTTCCTGAACGAAAGCAGAAAGATGTCAATTGTCTGCACTAGGTCGCAGCAGCCAGTGGCGATTGTAGAATCCGAAGAGGAAAAGTAAGTATTGGTTAATTCTATATCAGTCAATTACTTTATATTTTTACATCTAATTCTATTAGATCCAAATATTATTCACTTTATAGAGAGTTGATGTTTGTGATTTGTGTCTAGGGCTTTGAAGAGCAAGGAGCCATCAAAAGATGAAGCCAGGTAAGTACTAATCAGTTCTATATCTATTTTTTTTTTCTTGGGATTATGTAGTGTGAGGCCACCCAATTACTAAACTTTTTTTCTCATATATCAAGCTAAATACCACTTATTTGAACAACATAAGTAACTATCGACATGTAAATTATCAATTTTAGCCATTATTAAAATTTCCAGCAATTCTTGAACGAGTTTTGAATAAACGAAAACTAATACATATTTGGGTGCCCATAAGTTTTTTTTTTTTTTTTTTTTTTTTTAAAATAAGTGGGTGGCCTAAACGAAAAAACTAGAATAGTTGCATAATCCCTTTTTTCTTTGATATTTAATTCTGTTTTTTTTCCTTCTAGTTCTTTCACATGTGAGTGGTGTGAACATGACATTCGAGATTGCCCATTAGATTTCAACAGGATGCCAAGTCTGTAAGTCAATAGTTTCTTTTTCATAAGTAATTCTATTATCACCACTTTTTTGCTTTGTTGTCTTTATTTTTTCCTATTATTTATATCATACTTTTGAATTCTATCATATGCCCATTATGCCCCTACCTCTCAACTATTGATTAATGAGAATGCTAAAATTGTCACAAAATACATGCATTAGATGTAATTCAAAAGAGTGGTGCAACATACATAACAAATCAAAAAGTGGAAGTCAGATACATTTTCATGCCTTTTTGCCCTTCTAATATTTATTTATCTCTAAATACTCACTATTATTGGATTGAATCTTCCGTATATGGAAAAGGAAAGAAATCAGATCTGACTTGTGAAAAGAATATGAATTAATTTCAGCATTATGGTATTTCTTTTTTTTATAAAAAAACTAATTACCAAAGTCACCCATTTTACAAAACAAAACCATGATGCGCCATTACATGTATGCACATTGATGATGTATACAAACTTATATGTGTACCAATGTATATGCCATCTCATGCGCTACCATTTTATATGAAAACTGGAACATAAATATATTATATGGAGATTCTAAGTTTTTAACTTGTTTGGCATTATATCATATCCACAAAGCTTCAATGTCTCATTATATTTCATGAAACGTGGTTCCACAAAGTCTAAAAGGTGTTACTATTGATAATATTATATTAAGCAAAGACTAAAAAGTGCATGGATGTGAAAAAAGTGAAGCGCGAACCACATTCAAATTAGAGGAAGCGCGCTTGATATTTGTCGATTGTGATATTTTAAAATTTTAATCAAATCGCATGGTAACGTGTCTTTCATCTAATAAAAGCGCACCAAGAAAGACCATTTTCATAAATCTTATATGCGCCGTCCATTTTGGTAAATAGTCTCATAGACTGTCATTTTAAGATTTTTTTTCTATTTTTTTTTACCATTTTTATTTTTTTGTATAAAATTTCAATACTCTCTTCCTTATTACATGTTTTGTTTTAAAGAAGCAGGAGAACGTATGGTCGTGCAAGACCACCAGCTACTAAAATGCTTTATAAATTTAAGTGTTAAATAATTTTATATATTGATAGTTTTAGTGTGGTTGCACTCTTTATCCTTGTTATTACTCACTTTTAAACAAAGCACACATGGTAAAGTGTCTTTTCTTCTAATGTAGGCGCACTAAGAAAGGCAGTATCCCCCAACTTGGGTAAGTAGTCTCATAAAATGTCAATTTAAGAAAATTTCTTTATTTTTTATCATTTCTTTCTTTTTTTAGTATATAATTTCAATATTCTCTCTTCCTTACTACATGTTTTGTTTTTTCATTCCAAATATTGATTATTATTTTAACTAAGCAGAATTATGAAACCAGCTGCTAAAGTACCTGATGAAAAAAGGTAAGTGTTAAATAATTTCATATATTGATAGTTTTTGTATGCTTGCACTCTTTGTCCTTGTTCTTGCTAACCTTCACACTTGCATATATCTTATCACTCTCACCCACACACTTGCACTTGCCGGGAAGAAGTCTCCTTCATATTCTACCTGCCCATACCCCGCCTTGGCGGGATTGCTGTTGATAGATGCTGTTTTATATTTAATTATGTTATTTATTTATCTTCCAAATATTATTCACTATTATCGAATTGAATAGCAGATTAAAAGGGTCAGAAACAACACCAGCTACTAAAGAACCCGAAGAAGCTACTAAAGAACCCGGAGAAGAAAAGTAAGCATTGACTTGTTTGGCATTTATATATATATATATATACATATATATATATATATATATATATATATATATATATATATATATATATATATATATATATATATATATATAAATTTATTATATATCTAACAAATATTATTCGCTACAGTTCTAGCAAATATCGACCGCAACTGATGGAATCACAAACAACATCGTCTGCTAAAGTACCTGATAAAAAGAAGTATTCATTCTAAATCAATAGTTTCATATTTTTTTTTTTTATTTATCTTCCAACCATTCTTCATTTTGATTAAATTGTCTCTAGCAGATTAAAGGTGCTATGGAGCCTTGAAGAAGAAATTGTAAAGTTATTTAACCGCTCAATGGGATTAGTTCTTTCTGACCCGGAAGGACTGTCTTGTAGTATTTCTCCTTGCCCCATACAGGATGGTGATTACCTATGGTATATGTACATACTTGTGCACCACTTTTACTTTCTTTTGAATATGATACGAGTACTAATTCATTACATTTGGTAATAGCACGAGTATCTTGGATATATGGCCTGCGTTGAGAGAGGAGGGTCTTCTTGGAGGACCAATATCTGCTGGATTGGTAATATTTGTTTGTGAGTAATTTATTATGGATTTTGAATATACTGCCCAGGTTTTATTTGCTCTCTTTTTATAGGATTTCAGAAAATTTATTACTCTTTTGGATGATACTGGCATGATCGAAAGATGCGTCGTATTTGGTCCTGGTGTGTTAATGTTTAAGTTATCTATGAAATGGATAGCCAAGGTATTTTCTTTTTCAACTGTTTGAAAGTACACAATACACTCTTTACTTAAACTATTGTCTACTTCTATATCGTCACTATTTTTTTTGTTACAGAGTCTTCATAAGATGGTCAAAGCTGGTATAGGCGCATGTGCACTAAAACGTTCCGTGGAAAGAGCAATTCTGTACTTTTTGTCAGGAAATATGAAAATGCATATGGGTCATTTACGTTCCACTGTTATTGGAGAAACTTTGGCGCGTATCCTTGAGTATTCTGGAGTTGAGGTGATCCGAAGATTTCATGAAGAGGATGATCTCGAGGTACATGCAGTTGGTCTTGCTGTTTGAATGTTTGTTAAATAAGATTATCCCTGCAACTACGTGTGATATGTAGTTATATTTTAGCTAGATCTTATATCTAAACTCGCGTCAATGGTTTATCGAGTGTATTTATTTGATACACACACTGTGATATAATACATACGATCATACATACTTGGTACACTGAACATGCTCTTATTTGCAGTTAAAAATGATGACGGAGTTACTAGTTGAAACTGTCCCCAACAGGCTTGCTAACCATTTATCTTCTGAATCCTTTCGGGTGAGCACGTATACTTTGGGGTTAAAGTCACATGCATGTGGTACTGCTATTGTTCTATATTTTTGTGTATCTTATTGGTCAAATAGTTTTTTTTTTTTTAAATCATGGGTGTTCTATATTTTACTAAAACTGTCTTTTTTGGTAAAATTTGAAACAATGTTACTATTTACTGATAGAAATAATTGTTGATTTTGTTTTGGTTCTAAGATATCCTTGTTATATGCCAAGTAGACTAGATGTCAAACACTGTTAGTAACACTATGTCAAGATTTAATAATTGCTACTTTCTTGAAACTTTGGTTTGAAATTGCGTTTTGCGATCCGATGTGCTCAAGGTCTCAAGAGCCGTGATGTGTGTTGCAAGTGAAAGCTTATTTTGGGCGCAATGCGTTTGGTCTTAAAAAAATTTAAAGTTATCTATACATAGGATATTGTAGCAAGTACCGAGTAAGTGCAATAAACTTACAAACAAGTCACTTAAATATTTAAGTAAGGCCAATATTACATTTGAAAAACAAAAATGTCAAAAGCAATGCAAGAAGTAGAAAGTTCGGCAAAGTTCAAGTTATTGTTGATATTTTGTATTTTTGAATGTCTTATAACAAAATTTAATCTTGGACAAGTAGAAAGTTCGGCAAAGTTCAAGTTATTGTTGATATTTTGTATTTTTGAATGTCTTATAACAAAATTTAATCTTGGACATGGCCTTGCATTAGGCATCATAATGCCAAGTTCTTAATGCAATGCAAGGATGCGCGCAATTTTAAACCTGATTTGCTATTCCTTTCATTTTGCTGTTGTTATATCGTTTTATGTCAACATCTAACTTCTTTCTGATTTGCCACTGCTCAAGTATTGTACATAATACCTGAGGTACTCTGATCAGGCTTCAGTTATTTCTAATTATCTGTCATTCTCTCTCAATTGGTACATCTATAGGCGTTGTATGAGGACTCGAAGGAGAGGTTTGATAAAGATGCTGAATTCAGAGAGAGGGTCCAGCAGTTGCAGTCACAAGTCAGTCTATGATTTAAAAGTTTAGTTGCTTGGTCTTTTTGATTTTTCTTGTATATTTAAATTAATGACTTTTGAATTAGGGTTGCGACGAAAAGCACAGAATTGCATGGGTGGAAATATCTAAGAAAAGCCGAGAATGTAACCAAAAAATATATGAGCGTCTGGGGGTCCACGTGAAAGAAGAGGTGCACCCATTTGATCCCAACATTATGACAGACTTTGAAAGTGAAGGAGATGAGGCGATTTCCGTGGATCTTGCAGCTTTATGGTTTGTTTACTTGCTATGAAGGCAGATTTTATCAAATATATATATTACCTAATAACATATATGAATTTCAGACACTTACCTACAATGGATGTTCAAATTTATTTTGTATATTCAAAAATTTATATATTTGACTACTCGCCGTGGATTTGTATTATTCATAATCTTGTGCCTATATGTAGGTATGCACTTAATGTGGTAAAAGCCGACTGGATATTGCATGTGACTGATGTAGGGCAACGAGACCATTTTGAAATGTGCATCAGTGTAAGTAACTTTTATACACGACAACTGATAATGTTAAAAAAAAAAGATGAGAAATTGAAATGAAAACTTAATTGAGTTGAAGAATTTTTTCCTAGGCTGCTAAACGTGCAGGGTGGATCGCAAATGATGGTTGTCCGTACCCATTAAGTCATGTAGGATTTGGTCTTGTTCAAGCTGATGATTATGAGAGACTTGGAACTCGTAGTACTACAGTGGTTAATTTGCTTGACGAAGCTAAAACTCGATGTAAAGCTGTCCTTGTGGGACAAGGTTTGGTCATTCCGGCATTTGACCTGTTTTGATTTTAGTTAAATATTTGTCGTAATCTCAAATCAATCTATTAATAGTTTAATTTAATGGCCGGGTTGACTTAAAATGAATATTTTAGCAGGCGAGGCTGATGAATGGACTGCTGAGGAGCTTGAGCATACTGCTGAAGCACTTGGATATGGTGCTGTCAAGTAAGATTCTCATATTATGACTGTTGTACTTGTGCTATCATTAGCATAAACTCACTTGTGGTTTTCATTTTTCCAAGTAACAAAAATTGTATTTCCAAAAAGAGGTTCAAGGATTGTAGAATTTTAGTTTTTGACATTTTAGACGTGGCTTTATTTATATCAAATTAAACAATGTTTATGGGCTGTTTCATAACACATGATACGTTACTTTTTTGATCATGTAAATTTATATTCTATATATGCTTGTGTTCTAAATAGGTATGCAGTCTTGAAGAGCAACAGATTGACAAAGTGTAGAATCAATTTTGATGAAATGCTTAATGAAAAGGTTTCCCTCTTCTTTCCGTTGCAAGCAATTATATATTGTAAATTCTCTTTGAATTTGAAATCTTTGCATTGATCTTGTTTTTATTTGCTCACATTCATTGATAAATAATAGGGAAATACTGTTGTATATCTATACTATACACATGCTAAAGTTTGTTCAGTTACAACGAAAAAAGACATCAAGGATTTAAAGAATTCAAAGGTAAGAATTTCTTTTCGAAACATTAGTGTTACTTATCCACTAAATAGGCTGCATTACGGTATGTATTATAATTGTTTGTGACGGGGAAAAGGTAGAAGAGTTAACATTGAAGAACAATGAAGAACGCGAGCTGGGATTACATTTACTTCGGTTTACTGAGGTAAATATAGTGATTGTTTACGTTCCAACTGTCCCAACTGTTTCATAATGTTAATTAATTGAATATAAAATTAAGTTAAGTAATAATAATTAAAACACATATGAAGATGTTTTTGAAAATAATTATTTTATATATAACCCCGATAGCTGAATATGGTTATGTAAAATATAATAATATTCTATTAACTTCTTTTTAGGTTCTTGGAGAGGTTTGCACAGTTCTTATGCCACATATCCTTTGTGAATACCTTTATGCTTTATGCAACAAGTTTGACAGTTTTTACTCTTGCGTGTGCCAGGTATTTCTCATAAAACATTGAATTTAATCCCTGCTTATCTTAAACCAAAGTTACTTTTTCAAAAGTTTATTTGATTATTTGTTATCAGGATTTAACGCAACTTTGAAACTTTTGGCAGGTTGTTGGGTATAGTGATAAGGACAGCAAAATATTGTTGTGTAAGGCAACTGCAATGGTCATGAGAAAGTGCTTTCATCTTCTGGGGATCATTCCTTTTCATAAGAAAATGTAAGTATTCGTTTCTTTTTTTATATGTAATTCATTATTTTTATTCCAAACATTATTATTCACTTTTGACTCTAGCAGCAGATTGAAGTTGCGACCGCATTTCGAACGATTATACTTTTCAGATCTAACCGAGCAACAACTGTGAGTTTACTTTAAAACCCAATCCAGTTTAGACTGATTATGTTTTGTCTGAATTTAAGTAGTGAGTTTGTAATTTGATAGCATCAATCATATATAGAAAAAGTACAATTAAGGATATGAATTCAATGATTTTTAACCATTCTTACCTTGTTATTTATATGGAAAAAAATTAAAAGTATAATTAAGCATATGAATTCAATAATTTCTAACCCCTGTTATTATTTATATATAAATAATAAATTTCTAACCCCTGTTATTATTTATATATAAAAATTTATTTAGTTTTTCTATATAAATAATAACAAGGTAAGAATTGTTATTATTTGACTATAGCATTTGCTTATAGCTGGTTGGTTTATGTTCATGATAGGATGGAATTATTCTGTAAAGGTCCCTGCTTCCGGTTTGATTTGTGTGAGGTTGTTCTTTGGCATGACATTGATGCTAGTGTTGAGGTTCGTAATGGCTATAACCAGCTTCGTCTGTATGGGATTATTCAGGCAGAAACTCATATCTCAGATCCGTCTCATTATGGCTCTTTCAATATATTTAACCGTAACCTTGCTGATCCCTTGGTCATCACCAAATCAGCTGGTTCTTCATTATCTCCACACGATATCTGTTATTGTTCACTTTCAGTTTCTACCTTTGTTAAGATCACTGCGAAGCTCTATGGTACCAATTACATGGGGGGTGAAATGGAGAGTCATAGTGATTATCGGAAATATTATCCTCCTATGTATATTAATGCTGTTAATCCATCGGACTACATAAAGTTTTTAAAGTACGGCGTATTCCCTACTATAAAGGAGCCGAAGCCGGAATGCTTTGATGATAATGTGGTTGATGTTTGCAATGACAGTGTGTTTATAAACTTCTCAGAATATTTTGCCAATAGACCCAATGGCGGTTCCGGTTCTTGTAGATTAAAAGGTAAAGATGGCTATCTAGATCTGTATTATGTTGCGTTAAAGTATGCAGTAGAAGCAGCTCTGGAAGTAGGCTTTGTTGCAACTTCTAGGAAAACCAAAGTTTTTGGAAGCGCAAAGGCTTATTATGGTAAAAACTTTTGTTATGATTGTGATGCTTCTGAAAGTTCTCGTTACACTGGAATGCTCTTTGAAATAAAAAAACCTAGTCATATTGAGCCTGGTTGCAAAATAAATCTTACGCGATCTACATTGGGTGTACCAGCCCAATACTCTCTCATAATTAGGGCAAAGTTACATGACTTCACCTCTGGGGATATGATTTTGTCTGGCATTTGCGAATTCTTTGTGCCCGTTGATGGTAGCTCCAGCGTTGGTATTATTAACGGAAATGATTGCTCTTTAAAGGTTAAAGTGGACTGGAAGCTGCCAATCCATGTTTAGCTGAGAAGATGTCTTTCGGGTTAATTTGGAGGTTCATAATGTTTCCCTTTTGTTTAATATTTTTATTGTGTATTAATCTGATTATAGAATGATACGATGATGTGTTGTGATGCGTGGAAATTTATGTGTAACCTGTTCTCCGCTTTTTCCGGTTGGTAGGCTTGTGTCTTTTACAGATTTTTATATGTTGAAGTCTCGAATAATTTATTGAGGTGAACTTGTAAGATTCAGATATGAGTAAAATGTTGAAAGCCATCTAATTAGATGTATCTAATCTCCCATGTCGACTAAACTATATGTGATCAGAAATATTTTAACCTATACCAGACTCTCAAATCTTAAAATAACCACTTAGTTACTCTACAATAAACATAAGCATTTGTATCCAAATGCTCAAAAATTCTTATTTGCTTGAAAATAAACATAAGCATTTGTATCCAAATGCTCAAATAGGAACCAACAGGTTCCTTATGACAATTATGACACACCTCATTTTGACCAACCTCCACAACCCCTGAAATTTCCCGCCATTCAACAACCTCCTGAAGAAATGAGTTTGGAAGTTTTGAAAGCCCAAGAAAACCTAATGGAATCAATACAAAACTTTTTCAAAAAGTTTAATCGTATTTCTTTTTGGGAAACACCGAAGGTGTTGATTCAAGCGTGGGAAAATTTTCATGAAGTTAAGCATGCTCAATCCAAGGATATTCCAGAATTGCTTAACAACCTTACACAAAGTTTGCAAAAGGTAAATGAGGAGTTGGCAGAGTACATTAATCTTCCAAGTTGGAATATGTCTACCTCATTTGATTATGATGAGGATGATGAGGAGAGTACTATTCCGATGAAAGACATCATTTCTCAACTCCCTCCATGTTTTGCAATCACATCACTCTTTCCAACTATGGACCCCAAGGACTCTCTAATTATGGGGGATGAGAGTCTTGACACTATTCCTGAAAAGGAATCGGACGAATTCATAAATTAATTTTGCTAATTAATCCTAAACCTACTAAACCTAATCCCAAGCCCATTCCACAATAACCCACAACCCAACTCCAAAACCTACAACTAATAAAAACACCCCGTTTTTACCCATCTCCTTCCTTCACCCTTTTACCCGCCAAACAACTCACCTCCTCCATTGCTTTTTCTGTCACACTCCACCACCCTACCCTTCACCTCTCCCCATATCATCACCTCCTCCAAGAAGTCACAAGACACCATCTTCATCTCATTTTTCATTCTTTGTTACTTTTCGTTAGTTGTAATCTTTAAACTTTGTATTAACTTTTGTCCAAGTAAGGTTTTAATCATTATTAGTTTATGTTTATGCTTTGTTAATCTCAAGTTTTTATTTTAATGCTTCAGTTAATCACTTTTTACCCGCTTAATGCTATATTGTCTTAATTACTATAAGTTTACTCTATTTTATTTCCAGTTGTATGGGATCTCCAAGAATTAATGCAATGTTTTATATGATTTTGTTAGATACATGCTTTTAATTAATTGTTTTTAGTATTTCTAAAACGTCACTTTTTCTTTGGTTACTTTTAGTGAACAAGTTTACAAGTCTATTTTTAAATGTTTTCAAAATTTACCTAATATTAAATCTAGTGAATGGTCTTAATGATTTTAGTAGCTTTTGACGTCTGTCATTAAATCTAGCTCTACTTTATTTCATTTTAGTCATTTACGTAAAAAAAAAAAAAAAAAAAAAAAAAAAAAAAAAAAAAAAAAAAAAAAAACATTTTACAAGTCTTTTTCTCAATATAAGATTCAAGATTTATACGAGGTTAGTCAGTGGCGGTTAAGAGATGCTCTTCAGGTTTAATCCATGGAGGTATCGGATGTCGGGTTGAAGCTTATGAAGTGGGTCTCATCTCGCCAATCTTATATTTCTCATCTCATTTGGTTATCTCCAACCCTTTTATCTTTTTATTTTTAGTACGTTTATATTTATAGTCATGTTTAGTTTAGTAGTTATTATTGTTGCGTTAGTTGTTGCTTGTAGTATAGTTTTTATTATGCGCGAATAGTTTATATGTTAGTTTAGAAATATGTTTACTATTGTTGGCTTAATTGTTATTGTTAGCTTAGTAGTCATGAGTAGTGAGTAGACTTATATATGCTTGTTAAGTAATAGTGGATTGTGAAATTAAGTGTGAAACTTAGAAATTATCGATTGATAACCTTTGGTTAATTTGGATTTATTTTTAGTAATTTTAACGGGCAAAGCCATTAGGATAATTGATTATTTTGATCTAATAATTTTTACCAAGAAAAATTATTTGTTTTCAATATAAACCAACGTTGTGAGAAAATAGTTTAATTTTGACGGGTATTAATTAAAAAGTGGCTTAAAATCGATAATTCGCACTTAATGATCTTTTCACCACACTTGGCAAGCATATCTTTTTATATCGTATTCTTAGCTTTAATTTTATCTTGTAGTCTACTCTTTAATAGTTGATAATTGCTTTTAATATTAGATCTGCGTAATTACTTACTTGTGCTTTACGTGTTTGTTTTATATGCTTAATTGTTGCTTTTAGTTTATGTTTGGTATCCGTAGTTTTAGAACCCAAAATCTCATTTTATCACTATTCAATTCACACGATCACGAACTTGAACCGATTCACTATTTCACACCTCGTCGGGACTTAACGACTCGGGAATACACTATACTCACCGGAGATGATGCATATGCAAGGTTTGACCATATTGACCATCCTTTGGTTAAGTGGTTAATCCGAGCGTATCAGTAGTCATGGAATCAATTGCGGTGAAGGGTGTGATAAAATGAATCAAGGTATATATGTTATTCCATTCAAAAACACAAAACAAACATTTTCAACAAAACAAACAATATTTTTCAGTACGATCTTAATTCTCACAATCAAAGCTAACCACTTTTAAAGTTAAAAAAAAAAAAAAAAAAAAAAAAAAAAAAAAAAAAAAAAAAAAAAGCCCTTTGATTTTGTGTTGCTTTTAGACACTCTCATAATGTATAGTATAAATAATTGGACATTAAATTATAACAATATGTTATCAACAACCTTCAAAACGATACTTGTTAAGATCCTGATTCTGATCTTAAGATCTTATGATTTTACAATACTACAAAGCAAAAATGATTCTGATCCTATGTAGGATTTTAGCAAGCGTAGATCTTAGAAGACCTCGATCTTGACCATAACATCTTAAGATCTAATATGATCCGATATTACTTTTCTCGAACCGCAAACTAAAAACTTCAAAGTTATGGATTATGTTTTATAGAATTAAAAAAAACAACAACATGTTAATCTCCTTAAACATTTCATATTCATAATTTAGAACAACATTTTCATGAAACATTCATATAATTTTGTGTTTATGATATATAATAATTTGTAAATTTGAATAATATTACAAAGATTATTAAGAAAATAAACTATAGTAGAATCTTAAAATCCCAATCTGATTTTACGATTTCAATATCACGAAAACAAAAACGATCTGAGTAAGATCCCGATCTTAAAAAACTTTGCCCAAAACCACAATTAACAACAATTTTTTCACAAAATAAACATAATTGAAAAAAACCATGCTACTCTATAACAAAAAAATAAAATGAAAGAGCAGTAAAAGCTTTTAAAAACTTGGACCAAAAACTTAACACAGCCCAATCTAAAAAAAAAAAAAAAATCCCATCTCACCGGAAAACCAACAAACCAACCACCACCACCGTCACCATCACTCCTCAACCACCTAACCACCATAGACACCTCCATCTCCCTAACACTCTACGTCTCTTCTTCCCAATCATCATCTCCCCCCACCTCCATCCCATCTTCCTAAACCTACTCATAGGAGCATTATTAGATCTCATTATAATAGGTTTAACCAAACACTTTGTGAAACGACGTCGTCCTGTTTATAACAAACACATGTTTTTGTCGTTTTCTGTTGATCAGTATTCGTTTCCTAGTGGTCATGCTTCTAGAGTTTCGTTCATTTGTTTTTATGAGGATGTGGATGTGTTGTTGTTTGGGAGTGTGAGTTTGAGTGTGGTTGTGATTGTTTGGGCGAGTGTTTCGAGAGTGTTGCTTGGGCGGCATTTCGTGTTTGATGTTGTTGTGGGAGGGGCGATTGGTGTGGCTAATGCGGTTTTCGTCTTTCGGCCTATTTTAATTGTGAGTAGTTAAGGACAAAAATTTCGGTGTTTCGGTCAAGGACCGAGATACGAAATTTTTGGTATTTCGGTGGTATTTCGGTGGTATTTCGGTAATTTTAAATATTAATATTTTATATATTTTATATAATATATCTATAGTTTTTTAATATATAGAAGTTTGCATATAATATTTTATGTATTTTATATAATATATCTATATTAAAAAGTTTGTTTTATTATGTTTGGCCCAAAAAAGTAAAAAAAAAAAAACAAAACTGGTATACCACTGAAATTTCGGTCAAAAATGTCAAAATTTCGGTCAATTTCGGTCAAATTTCGGTCAATATCGCCGATAATTTCGGTTTGACTTTTTTTGAAATTTCGGTCAACTGGTATTTCGGTGGACCTCCGAAATCCGAAATTTCGGTGGTATACCAGTGGTATACCACCGAAATTGATAACACGGTTTTAGTCTTTCGCTATTTTAATTGTGAGTTTTTTGGCGTAACGAAATTGTTATCGTAGCTGTTTATTGTTATTCTGTATTGTGTACAATTTATATGAGAAATTATTGATTCGAATTTTTTTCGCCAGACATATATTGTTGTTAAGTTTTTGTAGTTGTAAATGCCTTTAGTTGAGAATCGGATAGTATTAGATTAGTAAATGCTTTTAGTTAAGCATTATAGCGGAGCGATCTTAAAATGAGTGATAAAACTTTTTTATAATAACGCATTATAGCCGTGACCTCATTGATCTTAAAATGACCAATAACCGAGATTTATATTGTTATTTGTACAATTTATATGAGAAATTATTAATTCGAATTGTCTTAATGATAATTACAAGTAATTTGGATTGGTGTATTAATTTGTAGAACCTTTGTTTGCGTTAAATCACCAAAAAAGTAAGCGTTCTATACAGACTATGGGTGTGTATACAGACTATGGATTGGTTTAGTAATTTGTAGAACCTTTGTTTACGTTAAATCACCAAAAAAAAGTAAGCGTTCTATACAGACTATGGGTGCACAAAAAGAAAACCGAGCCACTCCAGGATGATCCGAGAGAGTAATTGCTAGACCAATACACAATCTTATACCAAAAGTGTACTACAGGTTTAGGACATGCTGCAAACACCGTAAAACAAGAAGCAATGGATAGCACTAAACTAGAAAGAATGGGCATGACTAAATTAACTCCATGTAAATGACAAATGACTAGGACATTAAGCTATGTTGGTCATCCTATCTCGTTCTTGATGATCTATTGGCAACTTCACCGTCTAATGTGGATTTTTTTTCGAGCAATTAAAGAGGAAGTTTACACATTGATAATAAGGATACACCTAGATCAGCTTAATACTCATAACCGAGTAATGCAAATGTAATTACTTTTAATCAACCATCGAAATTATGACCAGTTGCAGACTTGCAGACACTTGATTTGTTATGTTCAACACTTCCCGATTAAATAATAGTGATTATCTGGGTTATGGTTTCTCAAGTGCTACATTTGTAGGCTACTTGTTGTATGCCATAATTAATTGATTTGATGCTCACATTATGTTGATAGTAGTGCAACGTGTAGAGTTGATAACCTTCCGGGGATGTAAATGACCTGGAGGCATCTCTGATGGTGTAATTCGGATATGCCAGTTATATGTTCTGAGTGGATAAAATATTTTGTCACTCATTTTAATTGCAACTGTTGTAATTTTAGTAATTATATGGTTATATTTGGGCATATTGGTGATGATAGATAGTTATCAGGTATTTCTACTCACTGATAATCTGTTTATGATAGAGTCTACTATCAAATGATGGTAGTTCAATAGTTTATTTCTGAATTGGTAGCTTCCAACCTAAATTTCGTTACATTTTTGGGGATTAAGATTTTCACCTAAAAGTACACTTATTTTGTGTGTTTTAGAAACACCTTCTTTGAGGACCTTATCGCACATATCTGAGACATGGACATACAAAGTTTCTGATTTGACTATAGCTTTGTTAAATCAGATTTTTGTTGCAGCTGTTCTGCTCAGCGTCTTGATGAAACTGCTTTAATGATACTCTGTATATGAAGCCCCTGAATAAGTTTGAGCCATTAGTCCGTTACTCATATAAAATATGGTTATTGGTGATAAATGGACAACCAGCAATGCTGTATAACTAATTTTGTGATAGTGGAATGATGCTGATAGATTGGTATGGGTTCACATATTCTAAATCTGTTGTCATTGAAAAGAGCTGTTCTGTGTGTTTTTTGAAAGGAAGTTTTATTAGACAAAAGCAGGCTGATGCTGTTCCAGTTGACAATATACTTTTCCAGGTTAAGTAGTAAGAGAGTGCGTTACTTGTTGAGTTGCTTCTTGTTCTTGTTATGCTTCATAAACATGTTACACTCTTTTTATTCTTCCAACTTGTGACATGTTTTCTCAGAGTGTATGCTATACATTAACCACCTGCTATATCTGTGTGTAGAACCATAATTTACTATAATTACAAAGCTCTAGTGATTATATTGTTGTATTTTTTATGTAGTTAAAACTTATTTGGATTGGTTCAGTGATTTGTTGAACTTTTTATGATGTGAACTTAAGATCTTCGTGTTATGCTGATCATTCTATCTCGTTCAATGATGTTTGATTTACAACTCCAATAATAACTTAATGTGTATGTTGGAAACTGCATTTGTATGGCTAGGAATATAAATTTTACTCTTACTCAGATTTAAACTAAATCACGATCATGCTTAAAAAGGCATGTTTGTAACAATTGGAAGTGACACGGTTGTGGTGAATGTCCAATCTTTGATGAGGAGATGGAGGATTGTTACACGCTGCTAAAAGGAAATAATAGATTCATAAATGCTTACGGGTCAGCAACTAGCCGTGGCTAGTTACAGACACCTGCTTTGTGATGTTCAACATATTCAAATTGAATATTAGTAATTATCTTGGTTAGTGGTTCTTAAGGCATACCTTTGTGGAGTACTTGTTGGATGCCACACTGTTAAATTGTTTTATAATTTAGTTTCGAAATAACTCTAAACTATTAGATGGTGGTAGTTATTTAATTCAGAATTTGTAGCTCTCGAGTTGATTTCTTTTTTCACTTATCTTGTGTATTAGGGATCAGATGTTCTGCTACTTTAGATTTACCACTCTTTTATTAGATTCGGGCTTAGAAATAGCACCCTTATTGGGTAAAACGTTTTAAAGATATTGGCATGCAGATGATCTGATTTGACTACTCGCTTTGTTGAATTAGATATTTCTAGTAGTTCCTTCGTTCAGTTTCTTGATGAAAATGCTTTGAAATGATAGATGAGGACCCTGAATAAGTGTGGGTTAATACTGTGTTACTCTTTGTTAGATGGCACACTAAATAACCACATGTGGGATAGTAGTAAGATGCTGGTAGATTGGCATGAGGTAACACATTCTAAATTGTTGTCATTGCCATTGGTTTACTGTGTGTTCTCTGTAACTAAAAATTATATAACGGGCATAGGCAACATGACATGCTACTTCAGTTGACACTTTAATGTTTCAGGCTAAGTAGTATGACCCTTAAGTGTATTTGCTGTCAATTTGTTTTTTGCTGAGGTGCTTTACACATTTCTACCCTTCCGACTTGTGATATGTATTCTGGTGGGGTGTTGTTATTCATTAACCAACTGTCACTTGTATGTAGACTTGTGATGTTGCAGCCTCCAAATAACAGTAAATTTCATTGTATATGACTAATAAAATATCTTTCGCAACTCCCCAAAGAGAAAAATGATATCCACTATAGGAGTTGGCGAGATGGCCTTTTCTTTTTGTCTAGTGATCAACATTTCCGTTTGAATTCTGTTGATCATTTGCATTATGGGTTCTCAAGGCTTATCTTTGTGGGGTCCTTGTTGGATGTCATGCTGGATTGATTTGTTGCTCCCATGATGTTGATAATAATGCATAATGTATATTTCTGGAGCTGGAATTATTGAATTGGTGGCATCTGTCATGGTGGAGGTTGAATATGCCAATTACACGTTGATAAGTGGGAACATACCTGTTTTAGGAATTTCTATTAGCATTTTCGCTTCAGAAATTATATCTAAGCATGTGAACACAAGATGGTTAACAGCTAGCTTAACTACATAACTAACTGTAAACCAGTTTAGTGATTCCGCTTTTCCAGTTCAGTCAATTATTGGATGAAAGTAAATATTTATGTAAAAAAATTGTAGCTATCAGGTTTAATTTCTTTACTCTTTTGTTAATTAGTACTTTCAACCTAAATTGCACATACCTGGTGTGCAACTATTATACATATTTGATGGTCTGTGATATTAGACGCATCACTATTTTAGCAGACACTCAATTTAGATATAGCACTATCTACTATACCGTCATGCATATTTGCTGATTTGACTATTGTCAGGTATTTGTAGCAGGTTCCTCTGTTTAGTTTCTTGATGAAAATGGCACACTGCTATGAAATGATATATGAAGATCCTGTAATAGTTTCGAGCAAATATAAATTACCAATCTATGTTATGGTTATCAGTGATAAATAAACAACCAACGATAAATAAACTACCAACTCTATGTTACATGGCAATGATATATTTACCAGTTGTGATGTTAGAATCATGCTGACAGGTTTTTATTATTTCACATTTTCTGTATCTCTTGTCATCCATGGGTTCTACTGTGTGTTCATTGTAACCACGACATTTGACGGACATAGGAAACCCGATTACATGCTTTTTTAATTGACATACACAACCTGATTACGCGCTATTCCAGTTGACAGTACAATTTCCCAGTTTAAGTGTATGGACCTTTAGTCCATTAGTTGTTACTTTATTTCTTGTTGGTGTCATGCTTGTTATGCCTGTTGCACATTTTTACCCTTTCAGCTTGTAATATGTTTTCTGGTGGAGTGTTTGGTAATTTGGTATATATTAACCTTCTGTGCATAGTGGATATGGCTGATTTGACTGTTCACAGGTGTTTTAGTCATTTACATGTTGAATGATTATTAGGGAATGCATTGTCTTATAAGCTGTATGTTTAATTTGTTTAACCATGGTGGTTTTGTGTCAGTATTCTCTCATATTTAATCATTTATATAATTCATGTTACATCCTTTCATTCAGATTAGATGAATGTTTATTTCAGAAGTCAAAATGCTAAATCCTAATATATGATTAATTAAAAACACACATTTTTTTTTAGTATGTTACACATTAGCATGGTTACCATAAACTCCAAGTAAGTTGCTTCAAACATATAAAGTTCCCATTTAATGTTAGATCCTAGGATTTTGGACATCAACAGAGATTTTACTTCTTAAATTCTTTTTGGTAAGTAATCATTTGCTAGACGTATACCTTAAGAAGAAGAGGCTACGAGGCCCATGGAAAATTATGAATTACAAGATTAAGTCTTGCCTTTGTGAATTACAGGAAATTTTAATTCTTCCCTTATTGAAATCTAGAGATGTTAATAATTTGTTATAACTGCCATGCCTGTTATGCCAAAAACAATTTATACATTGCTACATTATAGGGTGCAAAAGAAGCCATTTATCGTCCTAATCTCACATTCATTTTAGTGATATCAGACAGTAATTGTAATGTTTATTTAGGTTTTATCCCTTGCATATCAGATGCAACCCATTGATTCTGTTCTAGCACTACAACTTATCTTCGGTTGAATGCTCGTATGCTCGTATGAAATGATCCTTTTACTGCCCTTACAGTTGGAGGCATGCCCTTTCTTATTGTCAGTAGGTAAGTTCTTAGTGGGTCATTTGTACTACTCTTTCATTGAAGTTGCAATCACAAAAGGAACATACCAACTTACCTTCACGTTCCTCTGATGAGCCATTAATCATATGCTTCCTATCTGCTGGAGCAAAAAAGGTGACAAGGTTTTAATAGGTTGCTTTCTATTGCGTGGTTGCTATGTTTAGTTGATACTGCCGAAATTATTCTCTTAACGTGCTCATACTAAAGACCTCTGCATGTATTTCGTGTTCATTATTGTTATTATGTTGTTAAATCTGGAGACACATTTTTATCAAAATGAGCTGTTAAAATTTCTCCACAAATCCTGACTTGATGTGTGGGGTGCGTATATGGTATGAGGGAGCTAAATGGATCTTAGTTCCATGTTTCACATTTGCCGGGTGTCCTACATAATAAAGGCATACACAAAGGTTATTTAATCTACATGTCCCACGTAAATAGGATGCCTTAAGCTCTCTACATGTTTTGACTGGAACATTTTAATTGCTGTCACGTTTTGCTTCAGAAAAAAAGCTTTAGTGGTCCCTAAGCTAACCATAGCTAATGACATCAATCGCCAAATTTTTGGTGATAAGCTTTGATAATTTGTCTGTGAATAGTGTATGGTCCCAAAACATCTAGCTGTCTACTGATAAGGAATTCTTGTTTTCAAGTGGAACCGGTGGTAAACAGTGTTTAAATAGTGTCGGGCGTTTTAAGACGTGGTTTTTACGCATCATTTTCATGATAGCATGTTATTAAGGCATTGTAACCCTACATAATTTGGCGACTTGCTAACTTTAAGTCTTGTCACTAATTACATTTAAAAGGATTTGCAAGATGCAGTCTTTATTTTTATTTTATAAACTCCATGTTAAAGGGTGGACCGTTGTAAATGCTTTAACTCTCATTGATGGTAAATGCAGGCCAAAGGTACTGGTCTTCTTGATGTTCTTAATACTTCTTCTCAGTTTTTTTTTTTTTTTTTTCATACAGAGCAATAAATTTCACTCACACATACACATAGAACGTCATAATATGTAGATGTTTATATAAGGGCAAATATGTAAATGCAAGGAATTTTGGGAATTATTTTGGTTTTCCTGTCATTGCAACAAGACATGGGTAGGAGTCTGTTTTAAATGAACTGCTGAGTTTTTATACTGCACAAGCAAGAAGCTATTGGTCAAAGTTGGATCAGAATCTTGAAATGCCAATAATTGTATTAGTCAAAGTATCATGTGAAGTTTCTCTATTTTTTAGTCTTTCAGCTTGATTTGTATCTTTGTTTTGTGACAATACATATGTTTAGACTTTTATCAAGTGTTGTTTATAAAAATTGATAGAGATAATTGTATACCAATATACCATTATTAATTTGGGTTGCAGAGAAACAGGACCACATCTGGATATTTGACCAAGTTTTTGTGATAATGTGAAGAAAATGAATCTACTTTTGCTTTGTGTATTTAATAACTCAATGTTGATTTATGATTGATAGTGGATAACATGGGCAGAGAGATTCAAAGGTGAGCAAATTGGACTGACACAATTGAAAGAGATGTGCAGGAATTTGATCACAAAATAAAAAATTGAAGAGCTGAGGAAGACAGATCACCGTATGAAAATCTGTCCCCACATGGGGGCCACTAGCTCATTAACATATATGCCATATGATGCAGAAAAAAGGTTAAGAGTAAACTGCAAAATACATCCCTGTGGTTTGCCCAATTTCGCATCATACATCCAAATCTTTTTTTTCTAACTTATACATCCCTCCGTTAGTAAAAGTTAAACACCATACATCCGCGAGGACGAACGGTGCAAAGCGTTTCTCCGTTATCTCCTAACGAGATAGAAAATGTTTGCACCGTTAGTCCTATGGTTAAGTCTATTTGCACCGTTAGTCCTATGGTTAAGTCTATTTGCACCGTTAGTCCTTTGTTTCGTTTTCGTCCGATTTTTTTCGTTTTCGTCTGATTTTTTACGTTTTCGTCTGTTTTTTTACGTTTTCGTCCGATTTTTTACGTTTTCGTCTGTTTTTTTACGTTTTCGTCCGATTTTTTACGTTTTCGTCTGTTTTTTTTACGTTTTCGTCCGATTTTTTACGTTTTCGTCTGTTTTTTTTACGTTTTCGTCCGATTTTTTTACGTTTTCGTCTGTTTTTTTACGTTTTCGTCCCATTTTTTACGTTTTCGTCCGATTTTTTACGTTTTCGTCCGATTTTTTACCTTTTCGTCTGTTTTTTTTACGTTTTTCGTCTGTTTTTTTTACGTTTTCGTCCGTTTTTTACGTTTTCGTCCGATTTTTTTACGTTTTTCGTCTGTTTTTTTTACGTTTTTTTTCGTTTTCTTCTTTTTTGTTTTTTTTTTTTTTACGTTTTCGTTCTGTTTTTTTACGTTTTCGTCGATTTTTTTACGTTTTCGTCTGTTTTTTACGTTTTCGTCTGTTTTTTTACGTTTTTTCGTCTGTTTTTTACGTTTTCGTTGTTTTTTTACGTTTTCGAACGATTTTTTTACGTTTTCGTCCGATTTTTTTACGTTTTCGTCTGTTTTTTTTACGTTTTCGTCTGTTTTTTTACGTTTTCGTCTGTTTTTTTACGTTTTCGTCCGATTTTTTACGTTTTCGTCTGTTTTTTTACGTTTTCGTCCGATTTTTTACGTTTTCGTCTGTTTTTTTACGTTTTCGTTCGATTACAAAGGGTACCATAATCTTAATCTTTTTACAAGTAAACTAATGCAACAAATTTGAAAATGTACCCTACGTGGGTTTAACCAACTCGACACGACAAACACAAGACCACCCTTGGTTCTAAACTCAGGTGGCACACATTTGAATTTCACACAGCACATATTAACAAAATTTTGTAAATGCAAACACCCACCCTCTTGGTTGTACTGCTATACCGAGCTCAAACAAACACTCTTTGGTGAATCAAAACCGCAAGTTTTAAATCTCGTTGTATATCCACGAAAACAATTAATAGATCGATTCACAACCAAATTTACAACTTGCGCAAATCAAAACCGCAAGTTTTTATTAACAAACTAGTATCAAAATTTTACAAAATAAGAAGGGATCAAGAAAACCCTTGCAAGAGCAGGTTGTCGATCGGAAGGGAAACCAAATGAATTTGAATGCCAATAAACCCCATCTGATCCAAGCAGGAAACACCACAGCTATCCCTTTTGATTTATGATAACAAATTTAAGATGTGGTGTTCCTGTGAATCGTTGGGTAAATTAAAAAGTGAAAAAGAGCAAGAAAGCTAAACCACCTTCCTTTGCTTTGATCTTGGGGAGGCCGTGTTGGGCAATTGTCACCATCTCTTGGTGGTCTTTTAAGCAAACTCGTGATCTTGTGTTGGGAAGGTAGCAGCAGAGAAGGAATGATAAAAAGCGACCCATCCTTCTGAATCAGATAAAGAGGATAAGAAAGAAAAGTAGTGGGGCAAAAAATCGTAAAAAAACAGACGAAAACATAAAAAATCGGACAAAAACGTAAAAAAACAGACGAAAACATAAAAAAAACAGACGAAAAGGTAAAAAATCGGACGAAAACGTAAAAAATCGGACGAAAACGTAAAAAAACAGACGAAAACGTAAAAAATCGGACGAAAACGTAAAAAAACAGACGAAAACGTAAAAAATCGGACGAAAACGTAAAAAATCGACGAAAACGTAAAAAAACAGACGAAAACGTAAAAAATCGGACGAAAACAAAAAAAAAAAAAAAAAACGTAAAAAAACAGACGAAAACGTAAAAAATCGGACGAAAACGTAAAAAAACAGACGAAAACGTAAAAAAAAACAGACGAAAAGGTAAAAAATCGGACGAAAACGTAAAAAAACAGACGAAAACGTAAAAAATCGGACGAAAACGTAAAAAAAACAGACGAAAACGTAAAAAATCGGACGAAAACGTAAAAAATCGGACGAAAACGTAAAAAAACAGACGAAAACGTAAAAAATCGGACGAAAACGTAAAAAAACAGACGAAAACGTAAAAAAAACAGACGAAAAGGTAAAAAATCGGACGAAAACGTAAAAAATCGGACGAAAACGTAAAAAAACAGACGAAAACGTAAAAAATCGAACGAAAACGTAAAAAAACAGACGAAAACGTAAAAAATCGGACGAAAACGTAAAAAATGGGACGAAAACTTAAAAAAACAGACGAAAACGTAAAAAATCGGACGAAAACGTAAAAAAACAGACGAAAACGTAAAAAATCGGACGAAAACGTAAAAAAACAGACGAAAACGTAAAAAATCGGACGAAAACGTAAAAAAACAGATGAAAACGTAAAAAATCTGACGAAAACGTAAAAAATCGGACGAAAACGTAAAAAAACAGACGAAAACGTAAAAAATCAGACGAAAACGAAAAAAATCGGACGAAAACGAAACAAAGGACTAACGGTGCAAATAGACTTAACCATAGGACTAACGGTGCAAATAGACTTAACCATAGGACTAACGGTGCAAACATTTTCTATCTCGTTAGGAGATAACGGAGAAACGCTTTGCACCGTTCGTCCTCGCGGATGTATGGTGTTTAACTTTTACTAACGGAGGGATGTATAAGTTAGAAAAAAAAGATTTGGATGTATGGTGCGAAATTGGGCAAACCACAGGGATGTATTTTGCAGTTTACTCAAAGGTTAAGCTCAGGTGCTTGTTTAGCAGCTTTATTCTGTGAGGTTTATTTTTGGTTCTCACTCCAGTTTTTATGTATTACTTAAAAAATGATCATTATTTTTTTATATACTTTTGGAAATCAAAAGGGAAAAGAGCTTATATCTCTTATCAAGTTATCAGATTTAAACAAACATAGATCAAAGGAGGGTTTTTGTTATATTTGTATTTAATTTTATTTTTAGAACAAATCAGAATTTGCCAAATACAGAACAATGTAAAAATTTTAGTGTTTAGGTATAAGTAACTATATAACATTCTTGCTTACAGTTTGTTCGATGACCCCATTCTTAATTTCGAAAAAAGATGATATTCCTTTTATGTGACAATATAATTGGCATTCCAATATGGTATAAAATGGGGACTGAATATACTTTAGTATAGAAAATAAGACTTGATATTTGTTACCCCATTGTCCCCGATGGGCAATAATACAGGCAGTTAATAATTGTACCCAAGATCACAAGACCAGTTTGATGCACCAGCTTGTGAAATGACCATCAGATGCGATCCAGTGGCTAGAATTGATAGTTTGGTGCACTGTAACTATGTCCATATTCTTTGACCCTAATCATGTGATGTTTCATGGGACTCCCCTGTTTCTTACTGATACAACTCACATCTCACCATTCATGATGAAATTGAATCACTCAGTTGGTTGGCAGTAGCAGGACCCTCAATCGTATAAAAAAAAAGTAGTTTCGATTGCGTTTTCCTCATTTATACACGATCAAATCTTTATTTCGATTGTTGGGACCCATTTCAATATTTGCTAGTTCATATGCAGGCTTTAGCGGCCCGTTGGTGTTAGTTTGTGGATATATTTAATATACGTATGACCGGATTCGAACACGAGCTTATGGGATTGCACGCGTTGCGTATGAGATTTAATTATATTAAGTCACGAAATATTTATATGGTCGAACAAGGAAAAAGGAGGGGGTTGAGTGTCGAGTTTTGGAACTTAAGTAGGTGCTAGCAATGACTTGTTGGACAAGTTTAAATGCTATATAAACACCTCATTGCTTCACAAAACAGAACGATTGAAAAACAACCCTTACTTTAGAATATATATGTATCGTATAGTATATTACTATCAAATATACTAATTCCATGCATGAAATTTCTATACGTATGACATATGCCATGTGCATGATCTTTTCTTCATCATTGCATTAATGTTCGACTATATATATATTTATATATTCTATTATAAGTTAAACCTTGTTTGCTTTGTGCTTTATTCGTAACTTGAACTAGCATTCTAATTGAATCGCTAACAATACGCGCGTACATGATCGTAGAGAAATCCTACTTTGGATTTTTAGTGGTTGCCTATTTAACTTGTTATAAGGTCGATTTACATAAACCCTAATTTATTAGGGTTTATGACTTGATATTTAATTTGGGGTTTTTATAAACCCTAATTGCATGGATTGCTAAAAGGTACGCACTTTCTTTATATTTCAGTTAATTAATTTACAAGTATTTGATCCTTATGTTTCCGCTGCATGCTTTGATGTTTACTTGTTTAATTATATGAGTTGTCATGATATTTAAATTCCAACAGTGGCATCAGGAGCCGTTAATACTGTGTAATTAATTACTGAAACACATAAAAATTGAATCCTTGATTGATTATTGCATGTTTTAAGGTTTCTAGTTTTTTCAATTTTTTGAAACCCTAAAAAAATACTGTTCATAGAACACTGTTTAGTACTGTTCACGAGTACTATTCATCCGTTTTTTTTTTTTTTTTTTTTTTTTTTTTGTAAAAATTATAAAAACGTTAGGTTGCATGCAATATTTTTTATGTGGTTTAATCATGAATTTTTGTTATGTGACATGGATTATTTGCGTATCTTGTGACTAAATGGTAATTGTTATGCATGAATCCATGACAAAACATGCATGTTAGTCATGGATAATGTTTGATTAATGGTTAAGTTGTTGTATCACATGTACTTTATGCAATAGATATAAAATTGGGGTAGACCTCAATTGTTAATAAATCAATTTTGTGTTTATGTGGTATATATTTAACTATGACTAACGCAATCGATTTATCGATGTATGTGGCTCACTTACCTAGTAAGTGATAGTCTTAGTTGAATATATGCAATTGTACACCTAGAATTGATCTTATTAGGGTTTATCTAATAAAGTTTGCATGTGGCGATTTGTTCACGTATTAATTGTTAATCTTTATTAGTTGTTTGTTATTTTTATTATTACTTGTTTTTTGTTCTATGACATGATTGTAAGCAAAAAAAAAGGGTAATTTTGAATAGAAAATAAATTGAACTAATAATGGTGAAAATTATGTTTTTTAAGACTAAAGTCATAAACTTTTAGTTGATTGGTGATTTCTTGTACAAATAGTACCACTATTTTTTGTGCAAAATCATCTTAAGGGTGAATTGACCTCAATTCCATGATGATTATCCGAAACACTAAGTCTTATGACTTATGCAAAAGCACGATATAGTGGACGATAATTGAAGGTAATTTTTTGATTGGTGAACCCGATAACTCAATTACAAAGTTATTGATTTAATCTTAGCCTAAAATTGGTTTATAAAAAGGTTTTGTAAAACTAATGTTATGAAGATGAGTGCATGCATCTTCGTACATGTTTTGATTGTCACATCAAACTAAATACCCTATAAAAATTTAAGTTACATGCCATCTAACTATAAGAAACACTTGAAATTATTATTTGGTAAACGTGAGACGCAGGCTAAATTTTAATGACAAGATAAAATTCTGTTAATGCGTGAGACCATATATGGAGATTTTACTGTTTCTAAGTTAGACGACTTAATTAAGTTGTGCGTGAGACCTAGAACTTAAGGCATGAGATGGGATGAAACATGCTTACATTGCAAAAATGATCTAGGAATTGGAAATTGTTTGCCAATTATTGTTCGACAGATTACCATCTTTTATACTTTCATTACTAGCAGATCAACTGATGTAGTGAAATCTATGAAAAGTTGGATCCTAGATTTTCAAAGGAAATTAGTTGGTTAAATGAATATATCCTTGGGTATTATATTTTCTTGAAAATATGAATTATCGAAAATACTAAAATTGAATTTTGTAAATTCTTTTAAATGTATTAATGCAACATTAAACCGTAAACGTGAGATATTCTTTTATTGGTAAATTGATCTACACCCGTAGGGGTTTTGGCTAGAGTCAATTTTATTAAAAGGATAAACCTAGTCTCCTTTCAGAAGCGTGAGACTTAATCCTATTGCTTTTCATGAATGAGAAAAGTATGATAGGAAAATTAGAATTGTCTAAATTCTAAAAACTCATAGCAAATTTTAATAGTTAAGATTATTGCACGTTTTATGAGTTATTAAATTAGAAGCTAGACAAATTACCGCAAAATGGTAAAAGACAAACTAGAATATTTTATCTAGTTGTTTTGATTTGACCATTTATAGGTACTACATACAATTGTTGGAATGGTAGACCTATTAAGGAAGAAATTGCATGCCCAATTTTTCAAGTTAATAGTTTGGAATGTGATGAATCACATTTAGTCTATATGTGGATAGTCCATCATATACATAGTAGAATACAATCTTTCAATACCTAACTAATTGTTACGAATGGGTTTTCTCAAAGATGTAGGAAAGTAACAAGCACACTATTTACTTTCACTAGTTAATGAAACACTTACAATGTTGTCAAATCCAGTGGGAGCATTGTGTTCTTATTACTGAATAAGGGATTATTGTAATGTTCTCTAATTCAGTGGGAGTTTCAAGACTTATTGTCTTGATCGTAACTCAGATTATCTTTTGAATGTCTCAAGATAATTACTTTCCAAATATAGACACTAATATTTTCAAGGATAGTCATGTGCGTTTAACTCTATATCTACTAGTTATGCTAATATAATTGACACAATCATATTGTACATATTAATAAACGCATGCGTGTTGTTTATATGGTATATGGTGTTGTTCCATGCACAAGTGGGAGAAATCTTTATTGTGTGCAAGGTACAACACATAAGAATATGATTTATAGGATTCTCTTGACTGAAAAGTAAGAGACCAAAGTTCTAATATGATTAATATGCATCTAATCTAAGAAACACTTGGTGTTGTAATTTAGTATAAGTGAGACCTTGGCTATATTACAACAACAAGGTGAATTTCTATGATTACGTGAGACGTACATGGAAAATTTACAGTTTCTAAATTGGATAGCTATTAGAACATGTGTCAATATGATAACTAGACAACTTCAACTATAATATTTATGTATTATTAGAATGACATAAATAAATGAAGTAAATAAATTAACTTGAAATTACTATTGAAACCAAATGGTGGTGTTCAAGAATACTTTAGTTATACATGTTTATATAAACATGAAGTCTTTTAAGTATTACAAGACTTATAATAAAGTAAGACGTTAACTTGTTATGTTTTCATTGAGTTGATCAATGATTAATAACGTATAGTGGGATTATAACACATTTATGTTTTGATGAGACATGAACATGAAGTGACTTGGTCAAAAGTACTTGTGTTATAAAGCATGCAATCGGTTTGGAAATACTATTATACCATTAAGTTGACTTAGTTGGTAAATAGGTATACCAAAAAGAATATGGTTATCTTATATATTGTTAGATTGTGTTACAATATTAATTCTAATGAAATACCTCATATTTATGGTATGTTCAGTTAGGGAAATCAACTCTTGTTTGATTAAAGATAACTATGACTTCTTTTCTTCCAAAAGTTATCAAGGTTAGAAAATTGAGTATGGATTGAATATACTCAATTAGACTCCTAGAAGATTAATAAGACGTTATTGAATTATGAAATGTGATGAATCACATTAAGTCTTAAATTGAAGTTCTGAATTTGTTAAGCTACTTATGTGTATGTTATTAACAAAAGAATGTCAGGAACTGTCAATATGTATTTGTAATATCCCAAAAAGAGAATATTGTATTGTCGCTTTAATTGCTAAGTATTTATAGATAGTCTATATATTACTAAAGACAAGTGGGAGTTTTTTATCTTGAAAAGATAAAATCACAAGATACATAATCTTCTTAAAACACACTAGTGAAAATCATGATGAGGCTAAACATATAAATGGTAAACCTCAAGATGATGGAATTATCATTCATAGGTCCACTTGAATATCTCAGATATTTGATTAATATGCTGAGGATTATATGATGATGTATTACCAAAATAATGAATTGGGTAAGTTACTCATACTATGAATGTTATAGATGCTGTTCATAAAGATGTTCAAATTTTTTGAAAATTTGATTTATCTTAATTCTTAATAGTTAGAGAATGAAGATAAGTTTACTCAAAGATTATGTAACCATAGTGGTTTAAATCTTTATGTAGAAATCATATGGACAAGATTGTACACATATTTAATGCATTTCTTATGACAAGATTATAGAACACACTTAAGCAATTAAATGTGATTGAATACTTTTTCATAGGCACATTAAATATATATTAAGATGATAATTGTCATACCTATTTTCATTAATATGAAAAATGACAATGGAATATCAAAACTCTTTCTAGAGTGATTACTTGAGCGAGGACGATAAGTAATCGAAAGGAGTATTTGAATTCAAATAATCTTTGGAAGTGTACAAAGTGTAATAATTCATGAATGAATTAATGCAAGCATCTAGGAGATAATTCTTATGTTTAAAATATTAAATCCAAGTTTTGATATGATAATTAAAATAAGATAACTCCTAAGTATTCCTGAAAGCTAGTGGGAGTATTGTGTTTAATTTCTAAATCATATATGTTGTAGAACATATAAGAAGTAACATTCCATATAAGTAAAATGTTAAGTCTTATTTTGGAATTGAACTTCACTTGAAAGATTTAGAAAATAAGACATACAACCTTGAAACAAAGTTTATTATTTAATAAACATGTGCGGTAAATAAATAAATCTAATAGAACATGACATATCATTTAGAAAGCATAAATGGATATGTAGAATATGAATGAAATCTAAGTTGACTCTAGGATTTTTCATGTATATCATGTTATCGTTGTATCATGCTTGAATGAAAGATGATTTGACAACATTTGATATCTAAGATAGTAGATAGCTTGTGTAATAAATATTCTAATGGAATATGTTTGGACTTAGAATAAATATCCTCAACCTGGAATTGCTCCTAAATTCTAAGTATAGACAATATGGCAAATTGTTGCGTAATTGTTATAGCCGACAACAAATCTTGAAAGATTGGAAGGCATCAAAATTACACAATGGATATCAAGTTTACGGAATGTTTTAAAGAGCATATTATTGTTTGTATATAATGATGCTGGTTTAATTGATATGACACTCAATACTAGTCATGGTAGGATTTTATCCTTGTTAATGGCCATGAGAACTAGTTGTGCTCAAGTAAGAGCATAGTTGCATTATACATTAAAAGATTAGAATTCTTTAAACTTTAAAATGTTTGAAAGTTTGATTGTCATAAATTGGTGATTGAGGATGTCACACCATTTATGAAATATTATGTGGCAATATCAAGATAGTTGAATACACACATACAAGAACTTCACTAGTTGAATTATTGAAATAAGTATTCTCAAAATTTCTATAGATCAAAGTTAGTTGATTTATGCCTTGTCAACAAGTATGATTGACATGACTTGAGGCATAATTCATTAACTAGAATTATCATGCATTGATCTATTTAGTATTTGGATAAAGGATATTAAACAATTATTATTTATAATGAATTAAAGTACTTAGTACGTTTGTTTTCATTAATAATAGATTGTATCCTATATTTGCATGTTTAAATCCGTGAATAACTTATGTTATTCTAAATAGTCCGTTGTCGATCAATGATATGGGAATATTATTGAATTAAGACAAATCTGAGTTTTGGTATAATATACTTATGTATATTGATGCGTTGGACATGACAAATTCACATGATATTCAATGAATTGAATATATGACTGTTCCCAACCATATGATTGTACTTATGGATCTTTGTAATTAAGTAAATCATGAATATTTATCCTCAGACTTGAGATACCAGAGAACTGTCATGAATGTAGTGCATTTCTGTGAAGCAATTTACCGCTATCCGTAACTGGTAGTTATAAGGATTATTTTCAGAAGTGTTGCAAAGTTCATGGGTTTTGCTCGTAGTCAAGAGAGAATTTGTTCCTTCGAATTTGTTTCGAAGTTTAATACTACTGGGCCCCTCGTAGGGTTGACAAGATGTTTGTACGGCCGTACCCAAGATCTTTCTGGAATACGTTCAGATGATTTGGTAATCTTGTTCAATCAGATATAACGAGAAACAGAATAGTTAAATAATGGAATGACTAAGATCCATATCCATATTTAACATAGTATTAGAAACAAAAGGATAAGTATAATGATGAATCATTAAAAGGTTTTTTCAGGGAAACCATACTCAGGGTCGTTCTGGGGGCATTGGCGTGTTGCTAGACACTAACCAATGTCATTACCTATATTAAGATATCTCCAAGTGGGAGCTATTAGTTTGTGGATATATTTAATATACGTATGACCGAATTCGAACACGAGCCTATGGGATTGCACGCGTTGCGTATGAGATTTAATTATATTAAGTCACGAAATATTTATATGGTCGAATAAGGAAAAAGAAGGGGGTTGAGTGTCGAGTTTTGGAACTTAAGGAGGTGCTAGCAATGACTTGTTGGACAAGTTTAAATGCTATATAAACACCTCATTGCTTCACAAAACAGAACGATTGAAAAACAACCCTTACTTTAGAATATATATGTATCGTATAGTATATTACTATCAAATATACTAATGCCATGCATGAAATTTCTATACGTATGACATATGTCATGTGCATGATCTTTTCTTCATCATTGCATTATGTTCGACTATATATATATTTATATATTCTATTATAAGCTAAACCTTGTTTGTTTTGTGCTTTATTCGTGACTTGAACTAGCATTCTAATTGAATCGCTAACAATACGCGCGTACATGATCGTAGAGAAATCCTACTTTGGATTTTTAGTGGTTGCCTATTTAACTTGTTATAAGGTCGATTTACATAAACCCTAATTTATTAGGGTTTATGACTTGATCTTTAATTTGGGGTTTTTATAAACCCTAATTGCATGGATTGCTAAAAGGTACGCACTTTCTTTATAAACACAAGTATTGTTGCGCGTTCTTTTACTTGGTGTGGTAGTAGATGTTTTAGTTCGTTTTCTTGGGACTGTTGGTTGAAAAACCCTAATTTGATTTCCTTGTAATGTTCTTTCTAGCATCTTGCTAGTTTATAAAATTTGCCGTTCAAAAAAAAAATTAATTTACAAGTATTTGATCCTTATGTTTTCGCTACATGCTTTGATGTTTACTTGTTTAATTATATGAGTTGTCATGATATTTAAATTCCAACAGTTGGAACCTCTTGCGTCTTTCACACAGGTAAGTCTTCTTCCTAATTGGCTTGCACCATATGCATTGGAAACTGTACCATCTTTTGCGATGGTTTCTAGGTATGCATAGTGGTAGTGGCAGTTAGTAAGCAGAAGCTTAGGACGGGTCCAGTAGTCAGTACTATGTTTTTTGCATGCATGAGTAGTCAGTAGTACTACAGGTGAATTCAATAATGCATAGTTGTTTGCTTTTAGCATTATTTACCTATTTAGTATGCATAAAATTATTGAGTTCTAAACTCTCATTTACCAAAAATATGTATTTTAAAACCCGGGCTGACCCGACCAGTTGAACCGGTTGAACCGTGAACCGGTCGGGTGACTGGAAGCTGGTTTTGAGCGAAAAACCCGGTTGAACCGCCGGTTAAACCGTGACCCGGTGGCTCGACCGGGAAAATTGAAAAACCGGTTTTTAAAACATGGATATACATGTAAATCGGAAGAGGTGGCAATATTTGGATCACATAAATCTTAGAAATAATAAAACAGTAATTTGGACCAATTCAATTAAAGGATCGTACTATCTCTTTATTATGAGTCACACTAAGACTATGCATGTTCATCATGAAATTGACGTGTCTATATGCGTAAATTTCTATGACCGGCAACATTCGAGAGTGATAAATGAACGTGTAGTTAGAAATGCACATAATAACCAAGTTCCTAATGTACAAAGAGGACGGGGTTGTTGGGCTTCGTGCGAAGGTAGCTTGTCCTTGTTCTAATTATTTTTGGGCCAAAATGTTGGTCCCATAAGGTCGGTTGCCTAACATGTATTATGAATACCTATAAAAGTCGAATACGTGTAGAAAGTTGTTTCCCAGAAACTTTTCAATAATTCATCTAAAATGCTTTAGAGACAATATACTTGTGCATATACCGCTGCTAGTTATTTCACATGATCGATTATGCATGGCCTTGGTCTTGTAGGATTAACTGGTTTAATTCAGGCATCTCAGTTTGTGTCCAGTTTTGCTAAATTTAGGAGTAATTACGTAATAAGGTAAGCAAATCAGGTTAATTTCTTATTTCAGGCAACCAACCATCTTTGTATCATAAGAACCAACAAACTCTCAAAACTTGCGATTCAAGGTAATCCCTACTTAACCATGTCAAAATACTGTGTTACGGTTGACATCTCCCAACATATATAATAGAGGAACATGCCACCTCACATATGCCACTTGGCATGAAAGAAATATGTGGAAACCAAAAGAATGCCAAGCTGTCTCAATTTAATTACATGGCATCTCAATACACGCTCCTCCCACACTCCTCCCACACTCCACTTCACCTTCATCCCTAATCTTCAGCACCCACAATCAATTACATTCAAATCTCCCAAAAATAAACCCCCACAATCGGTTATGATTTTTGTTAATTCAAAAATATTACACCAAATCAATTTATTTTGATTCATGATTCAAAATCATTATTTATAATCCTATTAAACAATCGCACTACATATGTTATGGATCAAACTACAAATCTCACAAAACCATTTTTTTTTCTTCATGATGTGGATCGTTTGAGTCTAAACCCACACAAAAAACATGCACAAAATGATCAAAGAATGATTTCTCCATTGCAACCAAGTTCAATTTCTGGTCATTCTTCTAAGGTAATTTTTTATTTTTAGTTTTTGTTGCGATACAAAATATACGATATCACAAACGTCATTCAAATTCAATTTTTTTCTTTGAGTAAATCTAATTAGGTTAGCCGATTAGTTTTGTATGACAAATAAGGGATTACTTTTGTTAGTATAGTTTGAGTTTTTGATAGAAGTAATTCAAAAGGAAGACTATAAACAGTTCTATTAATTTGCATATCAAGTGTTTTATGAAAGTCCTGAATGATTTTTTTTTTTAAATTGTTGTTGTTTTCGAATATAGTTTTTATGTGAAGAAATTACATATCTAAGTGTATGAGCTAAAAATAAAAAAATACAAGGTATTGCATCAACCATGATGATAATAGACTACTGCATATATGATTATCATAGTGGGTAAAAGCTTATCAAAACCACCATGTAAGAACGTTTTGATTGAACATTTTCTAGAATATAGTGATTGAATTTTTGGATGTGCTTATGCCGTACTAAGTTATAATAATAAGATGTTTGAGTGTAACACTTTATGGTTATTTAGGAATCAATAGATTTTGTAGGGATGCCGCTTTGATAAGGTTAATCTTTGTACACTACCCTTGATTTCAATATTCATTTTGTTAACTCTTTTGCTTAAGTGATTAAAAACGCACATTTATATATTCTTTTTTTTTGTAAAGTCAAACATAGTACTTTATAATATTCGTTTTCAGACTGACGTAAATTAACTCTAATACAGCATATTGTAAATTACGGTGCTTTGGATGTGCTTTTTGGACTGACGTAATAATCAGTTGATCAACGACACCCGGCTATAGAAAGTACTTTACAGGTGACCCAATAATATATACACCTTAGTTTATATCAAATCGGATAAAAAACATGCAAAATGATGAACAACAGTTTTCAGACCGCTCGATTTCGTATTAAATGAACCAGATGCATAATTTGGTAACTAAAAGTAGTTTCAATAGCTGGGATGCCTTAATAAAAAATGTTGCATAATTCGTGGCCTCCTTATACAGTCTCCCTAAATATGAAATGATCAAAAAAGATATTTTTTTATGCAAGAATTTTTTAGACTAACAAAAATGTAATATTGCAGATATAACCCGTGAGAGATATTATAACGGAGGCACCACTTCTATGGAAATTTATTTTTCAGACTTGATACAAGGTACTTATCAAATCATATTTAAGGGTGCTTGAGATTCAATATTTTGTACAACTTATGCTTTTAATTGTAGTATCGATCCTTTTACTTTCCTGTTTAGCAATCAGAGCCTCTTTTGTTGTACACTTGCAAGATCTATATAAGGTGTTGGTACCCATGACGTCGATATAGCACAAGCCCCTCGATAGTACATTAATAATTTATTGTCTTCTCTTAAATCTGCAATAACAGATGCGCTAAACTTTATTCATGATTTGGAGAAAAATGAACTTACAAGGCATCAGTTTCGATATAAGAAAGTTTTGATACTTATGCCAAGGTTGCAAGTGTTAAATAAAGACCCTTGAGTAAAAAGCTTATGACGTTTATGCCTTTGGCTAAGACACATTTATCTTGATTTGCAAATAAAATATATAAAATGCGATAACTTTGCGAGTATGGAGGTAAAGAAAGAACCACCAACCTAATTTGGTCCCTATAAGGACAATGGGCACTAATGGGGTATAATGGCGAAGCTATGGGATCCACTGATCGATTCCAAGAAGGGTCCGAAAAAGAAGAGACATGAAATAAAAATCAGAACATGTGAGGTAGTCATAATTTAAAGCACATATACAAAGATAGTATGCTAAAATATAGAAAAATTTATAGTAGGAAATTGTTTCATGGGCTTTATGTGAGAAGAAATGACGTATGCTATAGTGACATCCCTTAACTACTTGATGTATTCTCTCTTAGCATAAAAAAACTATATAAGAAATTGAATCCCTATTTTGATAACTGGTCGCATTGTTTTCGTTAAAATGGTTATTAAAACTACTTGATGTATTTTCTTTTAGCTTAAAAAAATATGCATGGCTACTCATTGTTGTGACATCCCTTAACTACTTCAGTAAGATATTAGTATAGAAAAACACCCTGGTGACTGTAGATAATTTTACAAATGGTTCGGGTTGAAATATGTATTTCTAAGTACTGGTCAAGAAGGGCTAGGATGAGTTGGTTGGCCCATTAACTCCCTCTTGTCAAGTTCTTAATTTAATTCATCCATATGGAACTTGATTCATTTATTTCAGGGTGTAACAGCTGTGATATTTTGTTCGGCTATTAGCGAGTAAGGTTATTTTCCAGACATTTTTAGAGTATATATTGATACCTTCAAATGCTAACGTGATTAAAATATTTTAACCATCTCCAGGTACAATCAAACCTTATTTGAAGATGAAAACGAGAATCGATTGATGGAGACGAAAGAACTTTTTGAATGCGTCCTAAAGCAAAAATGTTTCGAGGTTAGGATCATATGGTTCTTCGACACTTTTCTTATTTCAGAATAATTTATATAATGTTTTGTGTTAATAATATTCATGACTTCAAATCATAAATCTCTATATGATGTTCTTACCTGATGAGGACTGCTTGTGTTTTTTGGCCTATGCAGAAAACATCCTTCATGCATCTAAACAAGTTTGACATATTTGAGCAAAAGGTTTCAAAAGTAAGTGGTAGTTTTGAACTTTATAACTAATGTGGTAAAGTATCTACTTATGTTAGTCTAAGATTTTAGACTTTTTTTTCGGTGCCCCCGAACGTATGTGAGTGTTTTAAAGATTATCAACCGATTGCAAAAGGAAAGCAAGAAGTAGGCTTCTGCAATCAATGGGACACAGTTAATGATGAAGCAAGTTGTACCGTATGTGTTTTCACATTTTAGCAGCTCAAGTAAACAAGGACCAAATGCAAGATTCGGGACTACCTTTCTTCAGCCTCAATGAAGTAGTTAAGGCAACTAGAAAGTTTTCAACCGATAATAAGCTCGAGCAAGGAGATTTAGTGCAGTATACAAGGTAAATTTAAATCACTAAGTAACCAGTGAAGTTCTCGAGAATTTAATATCTTTAGCCATAGCTCGAATTACATTACAACGCCATGTTCTGGAAGTGATTGATATGAATTCATTAATCAATGCTTGAAATAAGGATTAAACAGTTACATGTGTAGAAATTAGGATTAGTATCAGTTTGGTTGGATCATACATGATTACATGAGATATATGTCCTTCTTATGTGTCTAGACTCTAATCTATTTTTTTTATTTGGTGTACTGTAACAGGATTAAAGCATAAAAGATCAATACAACTATCAAAGGGTGGTACAAGACTATGATTTAAGATAGTTGCTTATCTTAATTTCACACGGTTGTTACGATTAGCAAATTTTGATCCACAACCCTTCATAGAAGGTAAGGCAAATGGCTTTATAAAACTAATAACTTTATAAAACCCCTCATAGTGTTATGAGAGGATATAAGGCCTTAAAGGATCAGTTAGTTACGCGCCTCATACCCAATGTGTTGAAATTAATATGTGCCTTAGTTGTCCACCGCATGTTTGTTGCACTATTTGTCAACCGCAGTGGTATACAAAAGCTTCTTGCATTCCTAAGTGTGCCTGTGACTTTCTATGCTAAATGTTGTCATGCTTATGTATCAACTCATCTAACTATGGTGCTCTTTAGGTAATAATGCAGCGTGTATGTGCCCTACCATCAGAGGTCATCCATCAGTTAATTGCATTAGTTCTTCAACTTCTTAGTACCAAGCGAGAAAAAAATGCAGCTTTAATCACATCTTTAGCTCTGTTTATCATTAGTATTTCAAGATTATTCCGATTCGTTACGCCATCCCGGCTTATTCAAGAAGAGGAAATTGATGTTCCAATGACAAAAGAACCATCGCAAGAAAGAAAAATGATGGAGACCAAGGCTAAGGTTAGTATACACAATTGAATATTATCACAGAAGTCATAAGGCACTTTGAATGTGGTAGTGATCAGTTATGAATTTCACATATGTGGGAAATAGGTAGGGTTATCAATGCGGGTCGAATCATGGGTACAAACACATCAGTGATTATGACTTGAGTATTTTTATGTGACTAAATATGCAGTTAGTTTTGCATTTATACCTAAACAACATCAACTTAGAACCTTAGTTACTTAAATCATAAGCAATATACCTCTTTGTTTAATGTACAACTTGGTACTTGCAGGATTGAAAATGTTTCCTAGCACGAAGAGGAAGGTGAATGAGGGTTCACAAGGCCAAGAATTTGAACCCATAGATGCAGTTATGATCTCCAAGAGAAGGCATATTGATTTAGCTGATACGGTATGGGTTACTAGCATATTATTCCGACATTTAATCATGGACCATGCTAAGCGCAACAACCCGATGGAAAAGAATGTTTAATGCAACTTTAGATAGTAGACATTATGATCAGCAAAATAGTAAACTTTCAAGAAGTACCAACTTGCTTTAGTGTTCTTATAGCTTTAGTGTTCTTATAATATGAATATTATCTTTGACAGGGTCATTGTGATCACAACTTATGAAAATTTTGTGAAATAAGAAAATCTGGAAATGAATGAAAAGGAACTAACGGAGAGAATGGTTCTTACTTTTCCTTTTACATATATGGTTATCCATTTTTCACATCTATAGGTGTCTGTCATTACATTTTCAAAGTGACTTTGGGACATGACTTAATAATCATACAAAATAAGCTATAACTAAATAGACTGCAGTCTGCAGGATATATTGTATTTATAAGCCTATGTTGCTTAAACTTGTAACAGTAGGATAATCATTAGGATGATCATTAATTGATGTATTTTAACGACTTATATGTAAACTGACCCTTGAATAATAAGATAAGTTATATACTAAATCATAATTTTGAAAAGATATGTTTATCATTAACAAAAAAAATATGTAACTTTAAACTTAAATGTATGAACCTAATAAGTAATAATATTATTAAATTTACATGACGCTAGCCCGTCCATCGGACGGGTCATGCGACTAGTAGGGATATGTTTAAGGTGAAACATTTCTTGACGATGTGGCTAGAGTTAAGAAACATATTACATTTTTAAAAAAAAAATGTAAATAACTGTTTAAAACTTCTCTTTTCTATATATAAATTAGATATGAGGTGAAAGTGGAGGCAAGGGACCAATCCAAAGCTTTATGGCTTTGAATAAACTGTTTTTCAATTGGAAACTTTCACAAAATTTTGTTCAACTTTTTGCAGAGGAAATAGTTTTTTCTGTCAAGTACTTGTGAAACATGAAATTGATTGCCAGTTGTTATTTTTTTTCATTTTTATTTTTATTATTTTATTTTATTTTATATATTGTTATATTCTCTATTATAGCATTTCTTCAATCATATAATTATATTGTCGTTGATTATTTTTTGGCATAGTGTGTTTGTTATCTTAACTACATATAAAGAGAAAATGGTCAAAGTTGAAAATGTTGAATGTTGAAAGTCAAGCTTAGTTGAATAGTTGAAAATTACTGTTGAAAATGAATGTTGAAATACTTCATATAAGGAAATATTGAAATGTTGAATTTGTAATCTTAACTACATATCTTACTACATATAAAGAGAAAATGGTCAAAGTTGAAAATGTTGAATGTTGAAAGGCAAGCTTAGTTGAATAGTTGAAAATTACTGTTGAAAATGAATGAAATACTTCATATAAGGAAATATTGAAATGTTGAATTTGTAATATTGAAATGCAAAAAATAATTGTGTACGTAAATATGAAAACCTATGCGTTTCATACACATAATATAAGGAAATATGCAAACCTATAAGGAAATATTGAAATGCAATTATAAAATGAAATGTGAGTCAATATGGAATGTATGTGAATTGCTAAAGGAAACTATTGTCTGTAATTGAAGGCCTTAATACACGATGGAAACTATATTGTAAACTTAAACTATTTTCGGAAATAATTGGAAACAATTCAAGGCCTTAATACAGAAGTGGAAACTATTGTCTGTCCATTACATATGCACGACTAGAAATTGAAAGACAAACTTAAAATTTGAAGTTCAAACTTAAAACACTATATATGGCAAGGGTTTTTCCCAGTGCCTATATAAACAGTTCTGATGTGTTAATTCATTTCATTCGTGTTTAGTTTCATTCGCATAGAAGAGATGGCAATGAAAAATTAATAAAATGTTGACGATGATCTTCAGGTTGGTTTTCTTTACATTCGTGTTTAGTTACATTTTGGGACGCCTTTTAATAGCTATGACTGTAGTTTCAAGCTACGAATAGTTTTGATCAACGGTTGGTGTTTAGCAAAGAGTAAATGTTTTTCTTTATGCTAATTCATCTAAGTTACTGATATAGATATTGTGTTCTAATTTGTCCTTATATTGTTTTTTTACAGCTGCATTCCTCTCCTAACCTTGCTCCACATCCTAATCCGTTTTTCAACCCTAACTTGATAAACTGGAATTGGGATGACGTTATTGTCATCTCAAGTGATGATGATGATGATGATGATGATGATGATGATGATGAAGATGATGAAGATGAGGAAGAAATTACAACGCCAACTATTGAGACTCGAGTAATCGTAGTTGGTCGGAAAAGAGTTTATAGTTTGATTGATAAAAGTGACCAGTGGTGAAGAATAGAATTTATGTCTTTGCTTTTTAAGCATCCATGTGCTGTCTTATTGTTAAAACATCTTGGTTAACAAGAACTATAAATTATAAATAAACGATGAATTGTACATGTCTTGGTTTCCTCCTCATCTTGAATGTATATTACTTATGCATTGCAAATCAGGGCCTTTGTGGTGATTTGACTTTCGTAAATATAGGAATCATAGGAATGACAACTCAACTAAATATAGGAATGGCAAGTCAATGTTATTTTCGATAAGTCGTTGCAATATTATGTGGGAGCTCCTGCCCAAATATCATGAGTCGTTATTGACAGAATTTGAGCATTATCATTGTCATAGACAAAATAAAGTTAGTACTAACAAGATATACCACAAGCTCACCCAGAATTTTGTTGTTGAATAAACAAAACCCAGTTTAAGTTGATTTTCAATATTGTTCACCTAGAAAAGATGAAAATAGATGATGTATTTCCCTATGAAAATTGAAATATGACCTTAATTGTTCAATTTTAATGACAAAAACACGTATGCTACTTTTTTGACATATGAAGACTTGAACTCTCAATTAAGTTATTGTGTTATTCATATTCGTTATCTTCACTATAACTTATTCATATTGAAAGTCAAACTTTACTACAAATCATATTCATAAATGCTACAAATCATATTCATATTGCAAGTCAAACGTATGTAAACAGTTGCAAGTCAATGCTACAAATCATACTGTAAGTCAAACTTTACTACAAATCACATTCATAAATGATACAAATCATATTCATAATAACATATTGCAAGTTTGACTATTGTTTGAACTACCAAAATGTTGTTGTGATATATTATCTCAAACACAAATTTTTGGAAAAGATATCACGTATACTTATCATATGAGCATTAAATTCTTAAAATTGACAGTGCAAACCGTGTATTTTATTTGATAAG